>JAOANR010000002.1:69907964-69985085 GCA_030278955.1 Hygrophila difformis
ATAGGATCATGTGAGATTACATATATAGAATTTAAATTATTAATGATTTAAAATGTATATTGGACTGTGTAAACTGTGGATCCGTTTCAATTTTTTGAAAACGGAGGAAGTACTTCATATACTCCATAATCTCAACTTGTTTTAGTTATTTATTCATAATTTTAACTTACCACTTCGCTTATAATTTTTTTTAGGAGCCATTTTCCCTCATCACATTTATATCTTGGTCTTACTTTAGCTCATGAATTTATTTCAATTTGTTTTAATCTGTTTAAAATTAATTTGGAGATTATCAATTAAAATTTTGCTTGTAGTACTCATTTATTTATTCATGGGAAAGAAAAATAAGTATCAATATGTTTTTTATGTAATGAAAATGCGATAAGGAATTGCCTTATTAAATTGAATCTCAAAGAAAATAATTGATATACTTCCTCCGTTTTTTAAAGTATTGTAATTTGACTTTTGTTATTATTTATTATAGTATTTTGATTTTAATTTTTTATTATAGTTATATAAGAAAAAATATAGTCAGGATCTTGTTAAATTCGTCTCATCTTGTAATTTTTAAATATTAAACTTCTATAATTTTTGTTTATACCGAATTTGAAATATTAATGATTTAAAATGTACATGGACTACGTAAAAGTGTCATATATAACATTTTCTTTTAAACAAAACGGAGGGAGTATATTATAATAGTATTATTAATTTTTAGTTTATGTGTTTTACTAAATATATTTTGAGTGTGTTATCTAATCTACTAATCAAATATAAGATATGGTATTTTTTTTTAGGAGCATTGAAGGCCTAGAAAGAGTGGTGGGAGCCCATGCCATACAAATTACAAAGGGGGATAAAAGTGATGGATAGGGGGCCGGTGGGGATCGAAGCTCCAACCTTCCGTTGAAAGCCTTAAATATATGGTATTTGGTGACTCTTAAATAAGGATATTATTATTTTTTTTAAAACTTTTATCTTAACATAGCCAGAAAATATAATTAAGAAAATTTAGAATGTAATACAATTGGTTTGAATAAGTTTGAAAGGTTGAGAAATTAAACCCCAATCTAAAATTTTGAAGAGTTTTAAAGTCAGAGACCTGACCCTTAAAATAAGTCATCATCCTCAATGATATGGAATAAGGTGTACCATATGTAATTTATCTAAATGAATTATACTATAATCAAGTTGTAGCGTAATCCGATTTTATGTGCTCCTATTTCTTAATTGGATAAGTTTTTAAAAAATGTATATGAATTATAGTAATTTTTAATTAATAGAATATATAGTTGTAGGATGTTTTTGGGGAAAAAAAAAGAAAAAGAAAAGAGTAGCTTTCTCTTCCTAGTGTTTGCAAGGAGAAGATACCAACATAGAAAAGAAATCAAAATTATACACACATCTTTAAAAGCAAACCCACGCTCATCATACGAAGAACAAATGTTTTAAATTTATAAAATAATTTTGTTTGTGTTAAAAAAAATTCATTTATAACGATTTAGGTTCTATTTATTTTGTCAATTAAATTAATAATAACACGAGCAAAAATATCAATACATATATATGTGCCAATTATTATCAACATTACAAATAATAAATACTGAAGAACTTAAGAAAATTATATCCCTTACCAAAATGTAAGTAGGAATGACAATGGGTCCGGACCGAATTCCGAGTCCCTGATTGGATCCTGTGTCTTAGCAGAGCCGACCCATTTATCATCACTAGATGTAAGGAATGGAAAGGTGAGATGCACAAATGAGTTCGAAGCTACAAGTCCAAGCAACATGATAGTTTATTAGTTTCCCAAAATAATTAATTGTTGAAAGTTATCTAAACTATAAACCAGAAATCCTACCCGTTGTTATTTACATATCTATCCCGATTTTCAAGTGATTTATGTGACATAACTAATGTCATTACTACCAAATGAAAATGCTCTAAATTTGATGTTTATGAAATCATTTTCGAAATTCAAAATTTAATCAACGATGAAAAGAGAATCATAATGGGAGGAATGACACAACTAAGAGCATTAGGGCCCGTTTGGATTGGCTTTTAAAAAAGCAGAAGCCAAAAGCAAAAGCAGAAGTGAAAGAAAAAAGCAGAAGCAGCTAACTTTTGTGTTTGGATGGAATGTTTGAAAAGCAGTTTTTTTTCAAAAGTTTGTTTGGATGTGTAAAAGTGAAAAGTGCTTTTGAAATGTGTAAATTACCAAAAAGGATATGCTATTTATATATGATAGTATATATTTATAGTATAATTTAAATAAATTAAATAGGGGCATTTATGACTCTGCACACATTACTATGTGCTTTTGGCTTCTGCTTTTCGGAGAAGCACCCAAAAGCACTTTTGCAGCTTTTCGAGGTGCTTTTGCTTTTTCCCAAAAGCCAAAACAAACACTCATTTTCCTTCAAAAGTGCTTTTGGCAGAAGCAAAAGCCAAAAACACTTCAAAATAAGTCATTCCAAACAGCCCCTTAGAATTACACACGTAAGTATTTGAGGGCAACTAAGACATATTGAATATTGTTGGAGGTAGAAGGCACATATATATAACTTATACACCTCCAAATCTGAGTCATGGTAGTAACTTCTTTATTTTCTTCTTATTTCATTTTTTTTTTGCTGGACAGCCATGTGAGGCTAGGAAAGAAAGATGAAAAAGAAAAGGAAAAAAAATACAGTAAAATGAAACCAAAAAGAGCAAAAAAGCCTAGAAGACACTACACCCTAGTGTCTAGGAAACCATGTGCCGGCAACATCCGCTGCCAACAGAGGCTGTAGCTGGTCAGGTGGAAAGGCCCATGTTGTGTAAAAGAGTTCACTCTCCACACCTATTCTGGCGAGTCTATCTGCAACCGCATTTCCTTCCCTTAAAATGTGCTCAATTCGACAGGTAGAGAATGTTCTTTGAAGGTCATCAATCTGAGCCAATATTGATGCAAGCCAATGACTAGGACGTGGAGTAGCGTGAATTAACCGCACAGCATAGCTTGAATCACATCTGCATAGAACATCCCGGCAACCCTTATCAACCGCCAACTGGAGCCCATGTAAAATACCCATTAATTCGGCTTGTACCACTGGGACATTTCCCAAGTAACCCGAGACACCACCCAGCCAACAGCCAGTGAAGTCTCTTATCAATGCCCCAAATCCGGCCCGTCCCCTATTTGCAAGAACCGAGCCGTCCGAATGTATGAATACTCCCTGCCAGTTCCCCATATTCCAACTTACTAGACGAGGGTGAAGACGATCAGTCCGCGGCACAGGCATTATCCGGTCAAGTGCATTTTTAAGATGGTCCACCCGGCGCTGGAGTGTCTGGATTGTAGAAGCCTTTGCCCGAAACACTCTGGAATTTCTCTCCATCCACACATTCCATAATGTCGCAATAAAAATATTCCCAAAATGTATAAACATATCTTTCAACCAAAACCTGATATCATCTTTCTCCAAAGTCCCCAAGTCCTGGGGAATCTGTACTCCAACTGATAACCATGTAGCAGCAGCCCATGAGCAAAAGAAAAGGGCATGGCACCAATCTTCCACTGCCACCCCACAAATTACACAGAGAGGCGTCTGTGCCAAGTGTCTGTGATACCTGAGAGAGTTGCATGGTAAAGCTGACTGAGCTATAATCCATAGTAATAGGCAGACCTTCTCTGGAAAGGACATTGACCATAACCAGGACCATCCATTTGAACTGCTCACATCTCCCAACAAAAATTTATACCCAGACTTCGTTGTGTATTCTCCATCAAGTGTGAGGGACCACTGCCAACCATCCACACATGTGGAATGCAAGCATGGAGGGGGGTCTTTAATGAGATCCAGGCGCACATTATCTGGCAATATAGTATATAGGCATGAGAGGCTCCAGTTGCAGCCACGAATGATATCTTTGATTTGGAAGTCCAAGTCATGGAGCTCGATAAAAGGAACTTGAGGTCCAAGTGTGTTACCATGGAACCATGGCGAGAACCAAAGTGAGCTGGTGCCATTGACAATTCTAAATGAGTATCCTTGTCTTAGTCGCGAAAAGGCCTTGCAAATACTTCTCCACGTAAAGGATCCGGTTGTTGGTAGGGAAATATTCCACATTCCATTCGGACAATATCTAGACTTGAACTCTCTGACCCATAATTTGTCTTGGTTTATTATCAAAGCGTTGGACAGTTTCCCAAGTAATGCAATATTTGAGAAGCGAGCTTTTCGAAGACCAAGTCCTCCACACGCCCTTGGTGTCGTGATGCGGTCCCAATGTACAAGATTAATACCCCTGCCATTGCGATCTTTCCATACCAGTGAGCGTATACGTTGATCAATCCTAGAACAGACCGATTCCGGGAGCCAGCCAAGTTGCATTGAATACGTTGGAATAGAGGATAGAACACTTTTGGCCAATGTGATCCTTCCCGGCTTGTTGAGCAGCCGCATAGCCCAGCAAGAAATACTTTGATCCATCTTTTCTAAAATAGAATTGTAAGCAGCCGCCCTTACCCGTCCTTGATGAATTGGAAATCCTAGATATTTTCCAAGGCCATCCGAGAAGGTAATATTAGTTGCCCGAGTGAAGAAATTCTTTTCAATATTCGTGACACAAGTAGATGCAAAGGCCAATGATTTTTGAGCATTCATTTTAAGTCCAGAGCATGCTGCAAACTTATTCAGGATCTTGGAAACAGTATTGATACTGGATTCAGTCCCAACAGTGCACAGAATTAAATCATCTGCAAATAGTAGATGGGAGATACCACAACCCCCCACAGATAAGTGTATAGGCTGCCAATTCCCAACTTCAACTTCTTTTTGTATAGTGGTCGACAATCTTTCCATGACAATATTAAACAGGTATGGGGAAAGAGGATCCCCCTGGCGGAGGCCTCGCCCCGGCTTAAATTCTTCTAATGCTTCTCCATTCCAGAGGACTGAGTAAACCGGTGACGAAACACACTTCATAATAATTTTTCTAAGGGAGGCCGGGAGACCCATCTGTAAGAGACATTCAGCAAGAAAAGGCCAACAGACTGTATCATAGGCTTTTTCCAAATTAATTTTTGCCACTATAGCCTTTAACCTGTATTGAGGCCGAGACAGAGTGTAGACAATCTCTTGTAGCAATATGGCGTTATCAACAGTACCTCTCCCGGGCAAAAAGGCAGATTGAAGAGGAGAAATATATTTTGCTAGCAAAGGCCGAAGTCGGTTCACAATCACCTTAGTGATAAATTTGTAAGCAACATTACAAAGTGTAATAGGCCGAAATTGTCGAATATTACTAGGCACTTCTATCTTCGGTATCAAACATATATAGGCCTTGGAAAGTGAAGGCTCAAAACTACCTGTTTCCAATGCATGCCGAATTACTCGTGTAACATCATCACCAAGAATGTCCCAATACTTTTTATAAAAGGCCGCTGGGAAACCATCCGGACCAGGGGCAGATATGGCCTTAAATTGCTTAAGCACTTCTGTGGCCTCTGTTCTTGATACAGCTTCTGTTGATACCGTACCATCATCCGTTGTAATGGCCCGCAAAGGGGGCATGGCCTTATTCGGGACAGAACTCCCTCCTTCTGCAAATAAGTTAACATAAAACTCATGCACCTTATTTTTCAGAACAACTTGATCAGAACACCATGATCCATCATCAAGTAATAGCCCATGTATCTTATTTTTGTGATGATGAAATTTGGCTTGAGCATGAAAGTATCTAGTGTTACGGTCTCCCATCCGTATCCATTTATCCCGGGCACGTTGAAACCAGAATTCCTCCTCGCGGGCTAAGATATCTTGGTACTCATTCTGAAGTCTACGCTCCAATAAGATAAGTTTAGCTGAATCAGTCCATGTAAGTACACGATCTAAGCCAGCCAACCTTCTCATCAGTTTCTTTTTCTTGTTCCTTAATCGCCGTGCATCAGCCTGGCAGTGCTGAATAGATACACTACGCATTCGATCTAGACGATTAGAAAGATAACCAGAACTGTCTGACCAAACATCTTCCACGAGTTGGTTATAATAAGGATGATGGCACCAAAGCGTCTCCCATCTGAAAGGCCGAGAAACTGGGATGTAAGCAGGCACACCACAGACAACCAGTAGCGGGGCATGATCCGAACATACCCTAGGTAGGACTCTTATATGGCTATTTGGAAAAAGATCAATCCATGTAAGATTCACAAGGCCACGGTCTAGCCTTTTTTTTGATAAGGTAAGACATATGCACCTGGCGAAACCAAGTAAAGGTGGATCCCTCTGTGCGAACATGATAAAGGTTGCAGTCCATAATGCAATCCTTAAACTCATCTGATCTAGACTGAATAAAGGCACCTCCAATTACTTCCGATGACACCAAAATTTCATTCCAATCTCCCACCAAAAGCCATGGCTCAATGATATTGGAAGCAAGCTGTTTGAGGTATTCCCAATCTTGCTTGCGTCTTTGGTAATTGGGAGATGCATATACAGCCGTACATTTCCAGTGGACAGATCCCGCATATAAGGAAAGCGTAACAAATCGATCCGAGATGTCAAGGACTTGAAACAAAATATTTGAGCCCGATCGCCCAAGTATCCAAATTCCTCCTGCCCTACATATAGCTTCTTGAATATGGATTGGAAAGTATCCAAGGCGGTAAACAAAATTTCTGACTCGATCAAAAGCCCCTTGCGGTTCTAGAATTAGAATTAATGAAGGGGCATGTATATGCACATAATCCGCAAAACTTCTACGAGCTTGCGAGCCCATGAATCCCCTCACATTCCAAGAAAAAATTGAGAAATTCTGGAACACAGACATAAATAATGTATACGCTTACAATGGCGACCTTCATCCTCTTATCCGAAGGTCAATTGTCATCTCCAACAAACTCATCTGCATTGGGGGAATCTTCTGAAACCTCCATGTGACCTGCATTCCCGGAATTCTCCATACATGTCGGGGGTGATTCCGTTCCTGGCAGGTGACCAATAATCTTAGCAAGAGATTGCGAAAGTTTTTCCGTTTCAGCACAAGGAAGCCGAGGCTCAGTGCGCACTCTCTTATGAGTAGGATGTTTTGTATTGATCCGGCCCAGGTCTCCAAGCGACGACCCAGGCTGGAAATGTAGAGGTGCCTGGTCTGTCACTTGTCTTTCTAAGACTAGAGTCCCACGATTATAATTTCTTATCGGCCTATCTTCCATAGTCTGATTAATTCTCTGGCCCAATGTATTAATATTTTTCCCAACCTTTACACCAGTAATTTTATCATTTTTCTTGCGGGGCTTGTTACGTTGGACCATCATCCAAGGTCCCACGTAATTATCCTCACCCTCCATTTTATGGTCTTTGCTACTTGAGTCATTAGAAACCGCCACTGGAGGTTGAGAAGCAGACTCCACTACCGGAACCAAAGCAGTTGGAAGCGAAGAACCTGGAGCACACGTATCCACGTTCTTTGACCCTGGTGACTGAGGGCGTGATGGTGAAGCGGAAGGGACTGTCGTAGAAGCATCATTTTTTGGACACCGATCTTTTAAATGGCCAAAACAGCCGCAACACATACAAACCAAGTGAATTCCTTCATATGCTATCTTTATAATTTTCCCTTGTACATCAAGCATGCCCACAAGGGGCTCATCCAGATTAACCTCAACACAGATACGAGCATAGCGACCACGAGAAATAGCAAGAGTATTTCCATCTACCTTTATGAGATTGCCAATCGCCGCTGCAAGGACTCTCAACGTGCTCTCGGTGTAGTAAGCCTGTTTGAGCCCAGGAAGACGAACCCAAGTTTGAATGGTAGAAATTTTAGTTGTCTCAGGATCGAAATCTGCAAACCACCGCGTAACCGCCAAGCAATGGTCAAAAACCATCCAGGGACCTCCCGTCAACACCTTCTCCCTGTCTGCCGGTAGTACAAACTTGGCCAAAAAGCATCCATGACCTATATCCAACAAATCAAATTCACCAGACAGTTTCCAGCCACAACTCAGCCGCTCTCGCAAGGCCAGAAAACCAACCGAGAGCCCCAATACCTTCACAATTAATGTTTCTTGCCACGGCGCAAATAATTCCTCAAGAACGGATTGATCGAAGCGCACTTTAGGGCATCGGCTATTAACTCCAGCCTTGTCAATGGAAGCCAAATTTTCAGAGAGCAGGTCGCGAGACACAGAAGAGGTAGAAGGAGGAGCAGAATTTCCATTCCTAACAACATCTCGAAAGGAAATAGGGGGGCAACCAGAAGTCTCCACCGGAGCAGAAGGCGGCGTAGATGGTTCAGCGTTGAAAGGTCTGGGCGGAGGATGCACAGGCGATGAGTCTGGAGGGTCTGGAGGCAGCAGATGAGGACCGACGGAAGATGACGGAGGAGATGAGCCAGTAAAATCAATGTCCATTTCTAAGGCGGTGGTGGAATCGCAAATCGCCTTGACAGAGAGAAAACGAGGAAGTCGGTTTTCGGTAACTGTCTTCTTATTTCATTTTGAATGAACATATAAATATAAATTATTTCTCAATTTGTCTTGGTTTTGTATCTTTTTAACAAAATAGAAATTAAAATGTGTATGGATGTTTGGTATGAGTATTTGTTTATATATTATTCATTTATCTTTATTCTTCTAAATTATTAAGTTATGTCTTTTAAGGTATGTTGATATTTTCACATGTTATTTTTCACAAGTTCATTAAGAATTGGTAATACAAATGAAAGAAGAAACAAGAAGCTGGAAATAAGTGAGGAATTCAAGCTTTTTTAGTCTTGTAAAGAGATAACTGAGGAACCCTTTTTCCCCCTAAAACTATTATATTCTTACCTTTCACAACCCATCTTTTCTAAAACTATACTTCCTCCGTTTTTTTTTAACTTCTCCACTTCTTCACTGCACGCAATCCAATGTACGTTTTTAATCATTAATAACTCAAATTATATACAAGTAAAAATTATAAAAAATTGATATTATAAATCTACACGATTAGACGAATCCAACAAGATCTCAATTAACTATGTTTTATCATACACAACTATACTAAAAAGTTGAATCAAAGTTACTTAATGAATAGTATCAACTATTCAAAGGGTAAAGATATTAAAAAACGGAGGGAGTATTAAAATTTACACTATATCAAACTCTTGGACTCACCTCTATTTTTGGCTGCTTTCACCATTTCTCCTTGTTCTTTTCTTTTCCTTTTCTCTCCCAAATCTGGTATTCTTGCTTGCGTATTTTCTTTATATTGATTTTTCACCATGGAATAAATGGGATTGAATCTAATTCCAATTCAATCGCCATTAGCAAAATACCGAAACTGCTAATTGAGATTTAAGAAAGAAAGAAAAATGTCATAAGTGCATTAAACGATAAATCATAAATGTAGATGTTACCAACAAATACACATTCTTTTATGCAAACTTAAATACAATAGCATTCATCGATTTCAATCCCAATCCATCCACAGGGTCGGGTAGGTTGAATCAAAAGCTCCTTACAATATACAAAATTAGATATAATACACACAGTATCTGCATGTAAGAAGATGACACAGAGAGCAGACCAACACATAAGAAGTTCCTAGTGTTTACGCTCCCATTTTCCTTCGCGTCTGGTGCTGCTAGCGCCATCTCGATCCCGATCACGATCACGTTCTCTCCTCTCGATTATCTGTTGCCTAGATTTGGCACCCCGGGATCCATGTCTCTGACCACCTCCGAACCCAATAGGTTGCCCCTCACCCTCAGGATCCCCGACACTACCCGTGTCACCTGAATCCTTGCTTCCTTCGAAATTCTCATCATAATCATCCGCTCTCTCTCGCGATTGAAGAATGGTGGGAGGCTGGCCTGAGAATGATCTGTTACCGGATCCAGGTGGTAGCAAAACAGTCGTGGCAGGGGTGGGAAGAGTGTCGGCCTGCAAGTTGCGGACACTTGTTCTCAAGCTGCCTTCATTACCTTCCCGACTGCTTTCCCTTTCACGGTACCTATCCCGCGTCCTGTTGGTAGAAGAATCACAAAAAAAAAAAAATCAAGAGGATGCTACACTGACAGCTCAAGTACTGAACACCATGTTTATACAAAGGAAAGCAATGGGACTGCAAATAACAGTATTTTTCATGAACACCAAGAACTTCCAGTAACATCTCTTTTATTGGCATTGAGTTGAAACCCCCAAATAATTGAATAGCTCTAATATCTTTTCAGTAGAATGTTAGATGTGCCCCTTCGGCATAGATTTCCTCAGTTTATTAGACACTTGAATCTATGCTCATTAACTCTGCACTCTCTCAAAATTCGACCCGTGAAAACAAAAGATGTACACTACACAATCGTAGTATCAGTTCATTAGTAATCATTTGTCATTAACAATATACCATTTCTTTTATACCTCAATTTTGGTTCGATTTCTGGAACCATATCCATAAAACAAATATCATCAGTTTTTATACATCATGTCCTACAGGGTCTTGAAAGATCACTTTAAGGGAAAAAAATGCCAAATACATCCGTTTTCTTTTCAAAAAAGCCAAATCGGTCCTTTTTTAATTTTATTGCCGATTTAGTCCGCTACCTATGCTAATTATATCCACTTTAGTCCAAAAATCACTAATCCTTCCTAGGACGCTGACGTGGCAATGATTTATTCTAAACCATACACGCTGGATCTGTTTTGAATTGTTGTCATTCCAACGTGTTTGCCAAATAAGTGTGCAACCCGACCCGACTCTAATTTCAATCACCTCCCATATCGCAGCACCCCAATTCGAAGCCCTTCTTTTCAATCACCCCAATTCGAAGCCCTTCATTTCAATCACCTCCCATATCGCATATCGCATCACCCCCAATTCGAACCCTAATCCCGCGGCGCATATTCAAATTCCGGCAACAAAGAAACGATAATGAGAACGTTTGGCTCAAAACTGAGGGGCCGAAGAATGAAAAGGACAGTCACATGCCTTTTGTCTCCTTTGTGTTTAATCTTGAATCGCCTTTAAGAATGAAAATGACCTAAATAAATCAATGCCACGTCAGCGTCCTATGAGGGATTAGTGATTTTTGGACTAAAATGGATATAATTAGCATAGGTAGCGGACTAAATCGGCAATAAAATTAAAAAAGGACCAATTTGGCTTTTTTGAAAAGAAAACAGATGTATTTGGCCTTTTTTCCATCACTTTAAGTGCCTAAACAGTAAACAGGTCAGACTAGTACGTCTTCACTCTCATTCATCTAAAAGAATGAGATAATATTCCAAATCCAGATGAACTTTATAATCCAATGAGAGCTCTGCAGATATTAATTGCTACCTTGCTACAAATATGAAGTTTCTTCCTAGAGCAGAGTTACAAATAGTTCAATGTTAAATTTGATGATGTAGCTGATGTAGAAACAAAGCCTAACCTACTATTATGACCGGAGGATGAAAATTCTCGTCTTGATGGTCGGACCCCAGATTCCACTTGTTCTATTTCTCGCTGGAGATCTCTCTGCATGAGAAATCCATTTGTAGAAATTTAAGAAGCATGTTAAACAAAAAAACTAATATTAAATGCAAAATCACACCAAAATGAAAATTTTTACAACCCTCCTTATTAACCAAGATACAAATTCAATATTTGAGCAAATTAAATATAACCCTTGCCTGTGCCTGCTTTTCTTTCTCTAAATCAAGATTGTGCTGTAATTCCCGAGTTTTCGATCGCTCAAGATCCAGCTGCTGCTGTCTCTCAAGCTCCTTTTCTACTTCGTCAGCTCTTGCTCTGACAAGCCAAGAAAGTAGGCATTTATACAAAGTACATCAAAGTATATCATAATACAGATCAGATGATCGGGGATAAACCTATCAAGTTTCTGAACAAGTTCAGATTCACGTAAAGCAGCCTCCTCTAGATATTGTTGACGGGCACGCCTCATCAGAAGCTTTTGTTGCCTACGGGCGACAATTTCTTCTCTGAGCTTAGCCTTTTCACTGGTGAAGTTGCCCAGAAAACAGAATTCAACTTGGAATTTCAAGAAAAACAATTTGCTGAAATGAGTATTAGAAATTTAACACTATGCACACTAAGCAAACAAGTTAAATAGGCACTTGGGGTCCTCTTTTGTCTTCTCTTTCCAACTAATTTCGGGACTGACCCATAAGCAGCCCCTTTGGGGACCTAAGTTTGTAGTCCCAATAACTTGATTAGAAATTCCGTTGTAAACTTGATGGTCAGATCTGAACAATTTTGCAGAAATGAAAAGGTGGAGACTGAAAAACGTGGGTAAACGTGAATTTCTACATTCTTTGGTTGTCTAGGGATAATGACTTGGAACTTTATCTAAATGACATGGTTAAAGTGAAATGCCTCCAGAGTGATATAACACTATTTTCAACGGCACTTACATGGATTGTATTCCATCCTTAATTTGCTGCAGTCGCTGATCCTCCTTTGCATACGCTGTAAGGACAATTAAATACAGCAACAAGATCAAAAGTGTTTAAAAGAATCAAATCAGAAAACTACACATGTATTTACAAGTCAGCCATTGAGGAAGACAATTGTGAATCATCAACTAAAAGTTGGAACTTAGTGTAAATTTGTAAGGGAAGAAAATAATGTGAGATATTATTACTGGACAGAAATGGAATCCGGCGCCAATCTTGGAATTCAAAAGATGAATCTGCTGGTGGAAGTTCGCCTTGTAGAAATTCCATTTCTATTTCAGCCTCTTCTAATTCCTAAAGACAAGCAAGCATTACTTCGTCTGTTCATCATGCAGATTAAGGAAAGCAGTCAGGATAGTGTAAGCATATTTACCATGATCTTTTGGTCAGCTTCTTTTGAGAAGAAATCAAAATAGGACCTTGCTGAAGTTAAATTTCCAATAACCTAAAAACAATAAGAGATTGACAAGGTAGCATCAACAAGACAAACAAAGCCAAAGAATAGTTAGATTTTGCTTTCATGGAATGGAGAAAAACTCTTAAAAAATGTAGCCAGGGGATTCTCATTGATTAAATGTCAAGACTAAACATGAATTGGAAAGAGGCATATGGTAGCTCCTTCATCAAAGCAATTGCTACATAAAAGTATACAGTAGGACCTGGAACTCAGAGAGAGCAAACCAACCTTTAAAAAGAAAGAGCATAAACTAATATCCCAGACACTGACAAAAACATTTCATTACAATAACTGAAGACAGCAAAAGTTGTTGGTCAGAGACACTATGTAAGACCCAAACCTTCGGTTTTCCATCCACTACCAAAAATTACTCTACACACAACCATGTGAACATAAAAATCCATTCCATACTAATTCGACCATTATTCAATATATAGATTCAAAATTAATATCTCACACAACCCTACACTGCTTAACACGTGGTGCTATGTTCAAGTTGAACACCTCATTAAAGCATACCCATATTCAACTTGCAAGGAGGTGGTATAATGCAATTTTCAAACAATTATGTATAATGAAATAAATTACTAGGATTCATAATATCTTATTATAAAATAGTTAGCTCCCCGGTAAAGGTTGATTTACGTAGATTTTTATCTATAGTGGGTACATTCGTACTTTAACTGTATCGTCTATTTCTTCCCATTCTATTATTCAGGAGCCTCGGTACATACAATATTTATAGAAAAAAGACTTTCTCATACTTCACATACCACAAGGAACATAATTTTAAAAAATGTCTAGTACCTGAAGAATTGATTCTCGTGTAGATACAAAATCAGGGATTTGGTGCTTGTCAGAGGTTGAACAAAGCACATCCTTCAAAAACTACATCAATTGCAGAAAGCGAGGTAAGTACAATTGGAAAAGTTGCAACAACTTTAGAAATGAATAAAGATGCACAAAGAAGTAAAGATTATCTCAAACTTCAGTGCATTGTAATAAATTTAAAGCAGCCACTCCGACTGTCATACCAGTTTAGCCTCTTCTCCATCATTTTTAAGCCTACAAAGTGCTTCACATGCCTTTTTCTCAAGACTGGTGTAGTGTCTGCCTGTAAGACCAGGCAAAAGGAGAATGTAAGAGTCTATATTCAACATGGAAAACAATAATTAAATAGTTATTTTGCAGGCAGAGACACACTTACTTTTTCTAGACAAGCCAACTGTTTCAATGTTTCTCCAAATACTTTCAGGAATCAGTGAAATATCTTCAGCAGGAGAATAAAGACACACGCTGGCAATGAGAGCTAAAGAGAATTGTGTCAAGGGGCCATCGCATGTGGGTTGTGCCAGTGTTGTCAAACAATGTAAAATACTGTCTGTGGCTCTAAGAAACGACTGCAATTTACCCCTCTCGGCAAAGGGTATGAAATTGATAAGAAGTGCTGTTGCATGTGTTCTTAGAAGCAGTGATGTGTCGGATGATGCAATCAAAGCCACAGAATCCCAGGAAGCCGAAACCAAAGGAGACAGGATTGGCTCAGACACAGAAATAAGTGAATGCGTTGAAGCTATCATAGACTCGGCCAGTGAAGACAAAAGTAACCTTCCACCATCAATGTCTTGGCCAACAAGTCTGCCCAAGTGCTTTATTGCAATATAACGTTGCTCAGGCTCAGGATGCCCAAGAAGGGCAGAGAACAGATCAACCAGAGGAACTTCCTTTTGACAAATGTTATTAATACCTCTTCCCAATAACAGAAATATCATCTTATCAACTTGCAGCCTCCAAGAGATATTTGGCGCACAGTTAGAAAAGTTCGTAAGGGACAAACAGATGTCATCAATCACATTATCCAGATGCAAACCCTGGGGCACTCCCAGAAGGGAGTCAAGTAATACAGATGCAACCTCCCAACAATGTTTTTTCTGAAGTATCAAGATCGTTCCAGAGAGACCTTTCAAACTAGCCTTCCAACACTGTAAGAACTCATTGAAAAATTCGCCTGGGATAGAATTTTCGACTCCTGAAGTGGTAAATGCTTTCCCCAGAGTCAAGGATAAGCACCTTGAGAAAATGAAGCATTCAGCACAAGTGAGTACCAATTTCTTGGTCAATTTATGATGAAGTTTCCCACATTGCTCTAAGGATGGATTGAGTTTCGAGATGAGGGCCTCCAGGTGCTCAGAAAATTCTTTTACTTCTTCCAACTTCAACTGGTAAACCTTTTGACCAGCATCACTAACTGCATCTTTGTTGGTTTGGCATTTCCCCGACTCTTTTGTGGAACATGAAGAGTTACATATATCAAGGAGAAATGTGGGTTTAGAAAAATCATTCCCAGTACAAACCAACACAGAATCCGGAGAAGTTTTAAGAGGAACAATACCCCAGGCTCTCAAAGTAGCAAGCAGTAGGTCTCTACAGCTGTCCATAAGTAGTTGATAAGCACATATATAATCATGAAAAGAATTTGTGCCGACAAATGAAGTAAACTCAGCCCACAATGCAGCGGATCGCAGTAGTTCCTCTCTTCGATGGAAGGATAAATCACCAAAATTAGAAGCCAAAATAAAAATGGACAATGACTGACATTTTCCTTTTTCTGTTAGACCATCTTGATTCATATCACTGCAGTTAATATTGGCAAAGAGCTCTCCAAAACATAATGATTCAAAATTGTTGCATGAATCAACTGCAGATGCACTCTCTTCATTGGGCACCTTACTTAAGGAATAAGTTATGATAGGCTTCAACAAAGACAATATGGAATCAAGAAATGGCACATCACAGTACGAAGTCTTGCTCAAGGACACAAGCACTTGCATCACTCGAGGCGATTCGGGAATCATAGCTTCCATGTGCTCAACTACGATGGCCTCAAGGATGTATAGAATAACAGCTTTTGCATTTTTAGCAACAAAACCTTTGAAATAATCTGGCCTGTGTAGGACTAAAGCCTGTGCATTCTCACTCTGAGCAAATGGCCACGTGCATAAATCAGAAAACCAACAAATCAGATCCGCCACAGTAGAAGAAGAAAGAAATCTCAATTGCAAACCAACTGCTTCTAGTATAGTTTCACCAAAGGCTACAAATTCTTTCTTCATATTAGGAAAGAATTTACTAATATCAGGATATAAAGCACGAAAAGATTCCAATCCATCTTGATGGCCAAGTATTTTACCACCATTCTCAACATTAGCATTTCGGGGAACACCCACGTGTTGAATCCCAAGATTCGTATTTTTTTGCTCAATGAGTTTATCTACTAGAGAGAGGTCATCTGAAAATATAGATAGTAGATAACGTAACTGCTGCAAATCAGAAACAAGGAAGAGCCTCTCTTTAAGAAATTGTTTTGCCAATTGCGCAACAGCCATCCAACCAAAATACCTCACCAGAGGGAAACCAGAAGAAGAAAAGGCAGGCACTTTCTGCAACCATGCCAATGGAGGAACTAAATTTGAAAACCGAAAGCCATTTCTAATGTTGACTGCAGGTACAAATCTTTCATCACCACCGCTTGAAGCAATGACCAATCTCTGAAGAAGAATCCAGCGGCGTTGCAGTTCATGTTGCTTTACATATTTTGACCATGAAGTTCCTTCTTTGAGTTGATAATATAGTGATTTTAACTGCATATTCAAAGATTGGGCAAAATTTAATATTATATCGACCACATGCTCAGGGGTACAATATAGTTTAGTTGCTGAATGCAACAAAAACAGAAGACACCACATCAGAATCTCATGCACAGGCTGCTGCTCCTCATGCAAATCCCTCAGCAAACGTTGTATCACAAAATTGCACAGAAGAGCTTGATTCTTCCGAACCAAGGTTATTGCATCTGCTGACAGAATATCCTGCTCAGACAAGTTCACAACATCCTCATCCCCTTCGAAACCCAACTCCGATGCCACTTTGTAATATTTCTTATCCAATTCAGCTGCTTCAATCAGGATTTCAAGAACAACTCTGTCTCTTTTCCTCTCAGTGTCAGCCAAAAGTTTCAATTCATCCTTTTGTCTGAAAATTCTCATCATATCTGCAGGTTCAGTGTTCTTAGTGGAACTTTTGGGGTGAAGTCTGCTCACATCAGGTGAAATGTCCTTGAAAGACATCATAAAGCATGGATTTATGTAACATTCTGCTGCCAGAAGCAAAGCATCTGTGGCTACATCATGATTCTCTTGAGTAATCTCATTCTGGGAGCCCAAGTCCAGAGCCAAACGCCTAAAGTCAGATGCCCTCAGCTCACAGTCTCTGTAATTCATAAGCTGTGAATAATCATCCAGCAAGTTATGGAATTCAACACCCTGGCCAGCATCTAATGGAACAGCATTTAGAAATTGATTAGTCAAACTCTTTGGAACATTGCTAGACACAAAATTGACTTTTGCGCTGCTCGAGTCTGAAATCTTAATGTCCGTGCTTGCAGGAACATGAGTAAGAGACATTCTACTCAACTCAGAAGGAGCAAAGAAAAGACTGGCATCCTCAGAAACATCCATTTTACAACTACCATCAATGTCAACCTTCACATCAGCAGAGGCTGCCCCATTACGAGGAGGAGGATGAGGAGGCAGAGCAGGTGATCGAGATGGCTCTGCTAACTCAGAAGAAAACTTGCAATTATCAATATCAGTAGGCAACTGCAACTGAGCATCCAAAACTGAAAGAAGCACACTGCACATAATCACATCAAGTTTATAACAAAGAATGAACACAAAATTATTCAGTTATCTACTAAATCAGAATTTCATTCCAAAACAAGCTGTGGCATCAAGATATTGAGAATGCATGCCTCTATTTTTTATCTGAGCACTGACCACCGCCAAAATAATCCACAACCATAATGTGAAATGTTGCTCAAAATTGCTTTCACTAGTTAATCTCATGCTACATCGGATCATAAAAACTCAAGCATGATTACAATTTCCACATTCTTAGTTCAAACATAATGAAAGGAAACTTGAATGTTTATAATGGCTTATAAAATATTGAAAACTTAACAGCAGTCTGCAGGAACAGTTTGGAGATGTAAAACTGAATATAAGGAAGCAGAACATATATGATAAAAATGTCATCCAAGCAACTTTACAAAGTATTGTGTTGTAATTCTTTAAAGTATTTTCTCCACAGCAAGGTGGCAAAGTTCACTGGTAGCTAAACACAATTTCAATCAAAAGGCAGCAGAATCATGTCAAGTAACAATGAATGGCAGAGAAGATAAATATTTCAAAAAGAGGCCTAGATCACTAAGTTAATAAACCAGAGGAATAAACTGGGCTAAATATTTGGCAATCGTCTTTACAAAGGTATGAACAACACTTCTGAATATTGTTTCGATAAGCAGCACAATCAAGACAACTTCAGATTCCATTGAAAAAACCAACAAAATGTGACCACATGCCGGATGACCAAGCATAACACCAAAAAATCATTTCTGAACTTTATCTAAAATCACTGCTATTAAATGATTACTTGAAAATGTGACCAAAGGACCGGAGTCCTGATGCATAACCGCCTAGCAGCCAAGTTTCAAGGAGAGCGGAATTAAGATAATATGACTCTTTTGGTCATCATCTAAGCATGTCTATCTTGGTACATATGTATATATAACTATTACATATACTGGATGTACTCTTAGTTCCATGATACCCACCACATCATATTCTTATTAATTCTATCACATGCATTTTCAAGGTCAATAAATACCATATATTAATTGTTGCTCAAGAATGCATGTTATTTATTGCAGTATTTTATAGATTCCATAGTGGACCTCCATAACACAAAATCAAATGAGTATATGATTAATCTCTTTTCTTGTTTCATGGCATAGTTTAGTTTAATACTCCAATCATGTGCCCACCTTTATATATCTTAATTATTCTGTAAGGGATGTAATTGCACAACCCACACCACACAATTTTCTAAGTGCATTATACCTTGGAATAGAACTCAACCCCATTGGCTGTTGCATTTCGCGAAGAGTGACATCATCCTTTCAGAGGATGAGGCTTTAAAGTAATATTTAAAATTTTGATTTTGTTCCCACTGACCTAACTCACATATATTATTTCAATACCACTAAAATCATTCAACAAGATTCCACTTAAGGGGATATATTGCACAATGGCAAAGCTTTGAGTAAATATTGCCAATCTTTCTCCCTTTTAGGGGGAGGGGGATTGCAAAAATGGGCATCATTTAAGGGGCTTGTTAGAAAGAGATGGATATGAGATTTCAACCGAAAACCAAATGGTAATAGGTTGAGTGACCCATATCCATATAAACATGGTAACATTCCAACATATAAGCGAGGTGAGACATTGTAACACCCCTCCTCGAAATGATGTTTCATCTCGGAGACAAGGTGGCATCCCAACATATAAGCGATGTGGGACATCGTAACACCCTGAGATACTCAAATAGGTACTCATGGCTCTAATATCATGTTAGAAAGAAGACAGATATGGGATTCCAACCCAAAATCAATTGGTAATTGGTGGAGTGACCTAGGTCCATACAAATTGGGTGACATCCCAACACATAAGCGACATGGGACATTGTAACAGGGCTTAATGCAATTCACTCTTACACAAATTATAGAAGCGATCTCTTCCACCTATCAATAATCTCCATCACCAATAGATACTTTCATTTCCAATTGTAAGGAACATATATGGCGTTAAAAACCCTTATTTCTCATTTTCATTATTTTAAACATTTCTCACCTCACTGTGGAGCCTCTCCAAAAATCATAGAAAGCCTTCTTTTCTACCTCCAATACTTCTTGTTTTACTTACTTTTCATGTGTAAATATTTGGCCAAAAAAATAACGACACTGAATTCTAAGTTTAAGAAAAGCTCGTAGGAATTTATTACCTAGGAGCAACTGACCCATGCTGCCATTCAGACTCCAATGATGGAAGCACACCGGACTTTCGTATTGCAGTGCGAATGACATTGAGTGCTCTAGCACAGTTCTCCTCCTGGTTTTCACTGAAAATAGAAGATACATTTCCAAAGGATATCATGCCCTTTAAGGGGATAAGGGCAGGATCCAGAAAACTTTCAAGCATCTCCACGAGGAAAAGTATTCGATGCTTCGCATCCTGAAACACAGAGTTAAAATATTAAACGGAAGCCGAACAGTGAAAAGTGGTAATGTATTCATGATATAGTTGCTCCACATGTTGAAGGTAAAGACAAGAACCAGGTTCAATTGTGCATGAGCTTTTCCACCCTTTGCAATACCTTATACTTCGCCATAATATCATCCATGTTCCCAGAAAGTGCCAGGACAATATATTTGAGGGCAGCACGTGAACGAGAAAATGAATGCCGAGCACCCTGTCAAATCAATGATGCAGAAGTTTAAGCTCAAAATCAAGTCAAATATCTTGTCAGAGTGCTTGGTGAGCACTAAAGAGCCTCATCCAATAGATAAGCTGCAGCAATATAAAAGGTGATACATTGAGCCCTAATTCATACAGTGAACTGCTCCAATGGTGCCTACGCAGAAATTTCTAACAAAGAGCATAATACACTAGAAAAAAATTTATCCAGCAGACGCCAGAAATGCAGAATAATATGCACACAACTTTGGTCCAACTTCAATATGCTAAAGAAGAGAACGTGTAAATCATCTTCTATGCAGCCTAATTTTTTAAAGATCGTTACATAGGTCAAGTTTTGTCCACTACTCCACTTACAACTCACAATTAGCAAAAAGGCCACAAATTGCCCATCTCAATTTTAAGTTCAAAATGTAAACAGCAGATTGAATAAATGAACAAGATTAAGTAAAAAGTCATAATGTGCCTCACACAACCTAAGAGTAGGGATGGCATTATGGGCCTTTAATTTCAATACCTACTGAGGTTCAAGGGGATTGTGGATTTCTGGGAAACCACCCTAAAGAATGCATATGTATATATAATTATATATGCACACATATATACATGGTGTACGTTAGTGAACCAGCTCTCCTAAAAGCTCAAGTTGCTCGAGAGGAGAATCCAATAGTATGTATCGGTCCTCAACACGCTCCCTCACGCACAACATGGACCCTTGCACGTGAACCAAAGACAAACAATCCGAATGGAACCAGCCAAAGCAAATACATAGAAATGAAGCCCACAAATACAAATACAAAAGGGGGAGGTCGGACTCGAACACAAGGCCTTGAATCTGATACCATGTTAGACGCCAATACCATGTTAGACGATGAATATGAGGTTCCAACCCAAAGCCAATTGTGATAGGTGGAGTTATTCTCAACCATATAAACTTATGGAAGGTCCACATTTTAATCCATGTGGGATCTTAACCATGTATATATCATTTAAAATAATAGCTCTCATAAGTCTATATATAAAATTAATAATATAATTATATTACTTGTATGAAAATATATTAAATTTATTATAAAGGAGTTGGATAAAGACCCACCCTAGATTTTGGTGGGGACGGTTAAGTTTGGTCTGTAAAATTCTAAATAGGATCCATCTCGAGTATGCAATACATCACCCAAACCCAACCTAGTATCATCCCTAGTTAAAGAAACATAGAGTTCGCTCCTCTCTCCAGTACAATAAAACATAACAAAAATAAAAGACCAAGAAACATCATTCGTCCCATTATAAACATATATAAAGATCTGTTTTCCTTGTATAAACGACATATCAAGAAATAAAGAGCAACCAATAATTCAAACTGCCCCTCAAGCAACCTAGAATCATAGAGTTCAGTTTGCTAGACGTCCTTAAATAGAGAGAATGAAAAGCAGCACTGCCAGCACTTGAAAGATTACAGACCAAGAGTTAAGTATCTGCAATGAAACATTGAGCATACCTGGATTACACCTAAAAGGTCTTCCAGAAGCTCCACACACAAATCTACCTGCAGTGTCAAGCATATTATCAGAGGACAATGGGAAGTTGGGGGGATGGGAGAAGAGAGAGACTGAGAGAGCACACAAGAACCACAATCTGAACAGCACATTATCTTCATGATAAATCGTATAACCTTAGCGATAACTTGAGCCATCCATGGTGCTAACACGCCAGAGCACAGATCAATAAGAACACATGCTGCCTTAGCCTGCATGATGATTTAAGAGAAAAGCAGATCACAACATAACTCGGAGAAAGATGATGCTGTTGCAGGATATATCCATCAACTTTCCCTTTCCATAATGGATCAGACCAAGTCTGTAGTTACTAGATTAAAATATAAAAATTTTCCAACATCCAAGCAGCCAGTCACAAACCACAAAAATCTTGAGGCAGATAAAGGACAAGATTATAATTATCCATGATTTGCCTGGTCATACCTTGGAATAGCCCATATCCAATAGATTTTATATTTGGAATCATATTTAAATCTAGCACTAAACAGGCAACTGGAAAATTCTAATGTTGGATCTTCATCATCCAAGCCATCAACCCACTGCGGGATCAGCTATGTAAAAACCATCAGATGCAAATATACAATCAAAACATTCTAATGAGAATTGAAAAGTGGAAAAGCAAATATACAATCAAATCCCATTTTATATTTTCTACGTTTTTGGTGGTGTTTCTCCCATTCGAATGTGTATAGAAAAGTGGAAAAGCAAGCAAGAGTTTTGTGCCAGGACAGAAGAAGTGGAAAAGAAAGTACTTCATTTGCTAGAATTCAAATAGTGATAGTTCATTGGTTGTAACTTGAAAGATAGGAAGCTTCAGAAACCAACATGTGAAACTGAGTAAGATGCCAAATAGCCAGCACAAGCCCGAAGTAGAGGTCGGTAAACTGCAGAAGATGAAGTTGCCACAATCTGCAAGAATTATCAAGGTCAATGTATTTTTAGGAAATATCCTAAAATTGTGAATAGACAACAGGAATACCTGAGAAAGTGCACTTTGTACAAGTGTTTGCTTCCATAGAGAGAAGTTTTCATCGATTTGGTAAGAATTGCTGACATTTGGACGGAGTGCTATGGCATACCAATAGTGAGAAATACATCAACTCAAGTCATTAAATTATAAAACATGCACAGACATTATTACAAATTAGTGCATATCTATGATTTACCAGTGACAATGGCAACATTTGTGAGCATGGGTAGAAATATATATATATATAATATTTTAAAAAGGTATACAAAAGGGTTCCCGAGTGCAGTACAAAATCGGGAATAGCAAATTGTAGGCTGCGTTGTTTTGGGTCTATACATCAGTTTTAATCTTTCAAACATCTTCATTTCTCTCTTCTTATGTTTTGTTGTTTAGTGATTTAGTTTAGTTTTCCTAAGTTTATAAAAAATTGTCATTACCTTTGTTGAGCCGTCAGACTTATTTTCACCATATCAAATATCATAAATAATGTTTTACAACTTTTATGTCCACTTGAAAGACCATTTTGCCCCCACTACAATAAAGACCATTTCTATTTTTGTTCGTTGTTTATTTTATTTAATTTAATTCCTATTCTGTTCTTTTTAACTACCACACTTATTTTATTTACTAACTCTAACATTTTCCCCAAATTAAAAAAAAATGTATATATTAACTAAAATAGAATGCTCACTTTTGCGCGGCATTGCTCACATTGAGACTAGTATAAATATATAAAGTTTAACTATTACTCATTCTTGAAGCCAATATCTGCCCAACTATTCACAAATTATATTTCAGATAATGGAACATCCTTGCAGATGTGTGCATGTCAGTATCTCACCATTCCATTCCTTGAAATCTTCGGACCATTAACCTTGGTATCAATAGTGATTATTGAGATATGACAAAGTTAGTTATGTCCAAACAACATGGTGATAATTAGCAGGAAGATTGCAAATGCAATACCTGTTAAATGAATTGGATAAATTAGATAGATTGTATCCCAAAATTCATAAGGTAACTAAAGAAACATGTAATTGAAGGACTATCCATCCAGAAAGCAATGAAGAGTGTTTATGTTACTTTACAATGATACTTTCACATACTCAGATAAGCACTTCACAATCTTTTTAGGAACGATATTCTTATTTTTGAAATGATTTTAGGAATATCAGCAGACACAAGATAAGAAATAGGAGTGATACCTGGAAGCAGTGCTTGAACTAATGGTAATGCCAACCAAAATTCACAAGTGTTCTCAGCCAGCTTGCTGCAGTGCGAAAGCTGAAACAAGAATGAAGAAATAGGTAAATATGCTATGTGCAAAACATCACTGTAGCCAAGGAGCTTGATCACAATGTCAAGACACGAACCTGGGAAGAAGAAGCATAAAGAACATGCAATATCCCTTCTTCAACGGCAGCAGAGTCTAAGATGTTAAGATATGCCGGATCACAAAAATCATCTGGTATTTGAAAACCATCACCAAACAAGCTTGAATAATCACATAGTGAAATAGGATCAGATTTAGGCGTCTCATCAGTTATAGGAGCTGGGATATCTGAATATACAGTGGGTACTTCTTGCATTGTCAAAGGCTCCAAAAGCTTCATAAAAATTCTGGATGCCTATATACACAACGTGTTATAGATAAACAAAACAGAAGGTTAAATGTCAACACAAACTAAAAAATTAAAATGATTCAGATGTAGCTTAGTAACCCCCAACCCCCCAACTCCCAAAAAAATGGAAAAAAAAAAATAAATAAATAAAATAAATAAAAAATTCCAACCAAACTGCCATGACATTCTAGAAATTAGAAACAAATGGAGTGGAAATATCTCACCATGTGGCACACATTCCCCAAATTATGATCTTTATAAGCCTTTCTAAGCAGTAGAAAGATTGCATCAGGGCGGAACACGAAGTGCGTAGAGACAGGTGCACAGACAGATGATACATTCCGGGATCTCCTTGGCTGATACAGCAGAGAGGGTGTATTCAATAGGTCATCAATTTTTGCCCAATAAACATCAGAATGAAGTTTGTGACTGTGTATCAAAACAAGTAACACACAAATAACTTTACAAGAAAACCTCAGACCCCCTGTTTAACAGCTCAGGATTTCAAGTGACTCAACAATTTATACACATTGTCTAACTTGCATAAGTGTATAGTACTTCCTCCGTTCCTTTTTAATTGCCACGGACCCACATTTCACGCAATTCAATATACATTTTTAATCGTTAATAACTCAAAATGCATACAAGTAAAAATTACGAAAATTTGATATTCTAAATCTATACGATTAGACGAATCTAACAAGATCCCACTTGACTATATTTTATCTAATATAATTGTATTAAAAAGTCGAATCAAAGTTACTCAATGAACAGTGTCAAAATCCCATGTGTCAATAAATAAGGAACGGAGGAAGTACTTCATAGCCATGTGACCAGAATTAGAACTACATTAAATTACAAGAACAAAACAGTACTCTCACAGTCTCAGCTATGTTTTAATACCTAAAAATTTAGCTGTAGATGATGCAATATGAAGAAATAAAGTTGATGAAAATCCCTTTGAAAATACATGTAACTAGCAGCACTGATCAGGGATTGCAATATTTCTCCTCCTATGAATTGCTCAGCAAAAATGGATTCACAATAATTTTAGTATTTCATTTCATCTGAGATATAGTAATTCCATAGGATTATTTACCTCCACTTTTAATGTGTGCACATTTGATGGACAAAAAAAAAAAATCAATTACCACAAAAAATTGCTACACAAGAAATAGAGGCACGATGTTAATAAACTAAACAACAAGCAGATGTAACTCCACATTTTTCAATTGTTCGACTTTTCAGGTTCAAAAATGTAGAGTGAGGTCAGAAAAAGAAAAAAATGGAAAAAATTTATTCACCAATATTATATCATCCATGGTTGTGATAATTTGTCACCAACGAATTGATGGTGTATCACACCAATTTATAACATATATTTTGTAGATTGTAACTCAGGGTGTAGTAAATGATATAAGGCATAATAAACCTGAAATAATTCAACTCAAACTTAGAAAACAAACGTTTTACCTCAAAATTTGAGGAAACCATCAATGTTGTTGGTGGCAAGTTGGTCTTGCAAGCTTCAATATCAGAATTGTTAAGAGCCAACCTTGCAGTTTCTCTGTCATGCCACATAAAATGCTCATGTTGGAAAATATTCTATTGGTGGAAAAGAAAATAATTAAAACCATTATGTTGAGAAAGATTGATTCAGGTCAAACTTCACAATCAAACCATTTAAGCGTGGCCATAAAAATATGGCATGTAGCTCTTGGGTGAAATTTGTTTTCAGCTTTAATCTCAAGTTTACCATTTTAAACTTACTATTAATTCAAAGTAGAAAGCTGCACCTCTGTCCACCCATAAACAGCCTATTTCCAAATATTTTAAATATTCAACAATTTGTTCTAATGAAAATACACTTCCTGCTGTTCATCAGCAAGCATATTGCAGTATAAAAACTGTAGATAACTGATAATTCAGACATGGAAGCATGACAAAATGAAATGCCAAAATAGTTGCAAAGGTCATGAAATGCAGCCAATTTTCAACCTACAGTGAAAGAAGCAACCACTTACTCAGGACAATAAAAGCACACTTAGTAAGAAACATTATTTAAAATGAACCATGCAAGTCAGGCACTACATTATCTACCTTTCAGTAACAATCTGAAGGATGGGATAAAAAGGACCAGCAAGCATTGCCAGAAAACGCATGGTGGATTCTGATGACTCAGCAAAATTATCAAGATCAGCCTGCATGAAGATGATTTATTAATAGATACAACATAGAACCTAGTTTCCTGAAATTAAGTACAACAATATGCCTACCTCAAGGTGAGGAAGAAACCTGGCCAACCGACTCGTCACATCTTGAAGCAACTACAGATGAACAGTTAGGAAGAGAACTATAGACAGCAAGCAGCTATATGCTTCTGATCTTTTAACCAAAATAAACTTGCTTTGCTATGGGTGTTAACATGTAGATCCTTTACCTGAAGATGCATATCAACACCTTCTTGTTTGAATGATATTATGTGTGGTAGCAAGTAGTTAGCAACGGGTTGAAATTCTGGCTCCAAACTAGGGATTGTTATCCCAATCAGCTGAAATGACAAAACATAGAACATGATAATGGAGGTAGAATGTAGGAAAAACTTTATTCCTAGGCCAAGATTTCAAAAGCAATGTTCCGTGTGCAATTACTATTTACTACACACAGGAAAATTCAGAATTTGAAATGCCATAAAACTAAATGAGCAGAAAAAGATCATACGATTAAAATATAATGTACAATATTTTCAAACTCATAAATCTCTCCATTCTCAAACATATATATCTATATCCAGTCAAGCTAAGAAGCAAAACCAATCTGGTTCAATCAAAAGCTTACATGATAGAAAAATCAACTGAAAACACTAAGTTGAGCTACAAACAGTGGAAAGATGCTATAACCTACAAGCAATACAAATTTCAAATATTACCTGAATTAGAAACAAAGCTATGGGGTTCCCACGCATACAGGATATCCGCACATAGCGGCAAGGAGTGTAATTCATTGGATACATTATGTCACGACGTGGTGCCTCACATCGTGGGCGAACTTTAGCAAAGGCCTCTGGCTGTAAAGTAAATATGTAAAGACAACGCTAATGATAATAATAGAAATAATCAAAAGATAACAGTCATATTTCACAAAACAAAACAAAGTCACCCAGCGTGGGCACAAAACATAGTCTAAAGAAATTTACAAAGCTTTCAATCTTGCTTCAGATTCCTCATGTAAAAAAGGAGAAAAAGCACAAGAAAAATGAAGACAATAATCCTTCAAATTTGACTTGGAATATTCCAAAACAAGAGTAATACTCAATACAATAATCAATCAAAGCAACTTCCACAAACATTATGAAATGGAGAAAGGTTCTTCTATATCAAACAACCCAAAAAAAATATGAAACTGAATAATATAGTGTTGCAAGGCAAAACAAATATCCCAGTTGCAGCATCACATGCTCATAGAAAATGAAGACAAAAAGATGAATTTCACAACAAAAAAACTGAAGCCCAACCTATGCACTGTGATGTCTAGCTCTAGAGTCCAAATATAATAACATTGTTAGCACAGCCTAGAAGAAATGTAAACCAAAGTAAATTGATAGTGAGTATATTTATCATATGATATGATGTATGCTTATTGATTATACATAAAAGAGGAAAAAAAAAAAGGAAACAATAATAAAGAATTCAGAACTGCATGCGCAGAGTAAAAATTATATAAGCACAATCATCTAACTATGGAACGGGTGATCCTTAGTCATGTATAGAGGCCCCACTTCTGTCAAGAAAAGGCTAACAATTTAAAATAAATGTTGCCATAACAAATTACAAGATAAAAAATCAGGAAACTTCCTCAATACCCTTCTATGTCTAGGGCAGAAGAAATACAAAAGTAGACCGAGCATAACCATACAATTCAAATATTATGAAAATGATGAAATTAGAGGAATTTTTGTTTCACCCATAAACCAATTGGTGATGCCCACTGGCTCAAGCAGCATCAAAAATTTACATTAACAAGTGCTATGTAGATATTTCTCAATAATTGAATGCACACTTGCGTATTACGTCAAAATCCTGTTTCACAAACCTTATAGCGCAATCCAGCTGATATTTCCCACTCCAACACAGACTTATTATGTATCCTTATGTGTGAAAGGAGACATGGTTCCTACAAAGAATAGATATACAAAAAAAAATAAGAAAAACATCAAACAAAAAATTAGGAGTAACATTAAGAAACGACAAACAATTAGTTGTTTACTCAATTACTATTCACAAATTCGACAAACGTGAGAAATCTCATAATGGATCTAAAACCTTTGCATCAATTAGTGTTTTCATCAGTTTCTGGTTTGATTTTATTTACACAAACATGTACATATATAAAAATTGAGTTTTCATTGATTTAATAAAATCCTGCTTTCCTCCTACTATGAAAAGTCTCCCATGGAAAGGCATATTGAAACATATCACAGGGAAGATTCTCAAAAACCAAAATAAGCAAACAGACAAACAAAGTGATTCGTACATCAAAAGATCTCATACTTTGTGGGGCTAATGAAGTTTGATTGGTTTATTGTTAACCATAATGAATGAAAAGCCCACCAGTAAGTCTAATATCAGATTTTGGAGCATCACTCGGGCAATCAAAAATAGTTTTTAAAGATATATTGACAGTTGACATAAAGAATGGAGGAAAGCTAGAAATGGTTTCAAACCACTAATGCAAAAACTCAGAAGCTATGGTTTACATTGGATACATTTCCTCGATCATGCATCCAAATTTATACAATATATAATCAGTTCCCTTTCCTGCACATTGTAATCACGAAAGTGTGATTTTGATTTAACAGCTACTGAGCTACGAATATATTATCCATTACTAATTGAAAGTCTTAACACCAAAAGCCTAACCCTTCCTCACAAACACGGAATAAGCTGTTAAATTCAGATTAATCAATCGCAGTCAACACACTTAAACCACAAAAACCCACACAGAATTTCAAACAAAGATAGTAAGCAATTACGAGCACGCATACATACGTCCAGTTCAAGTAATATCCATTCTTTAGTATTTGTGCCGGTGGACCAATGGTTTCGGAGGTCAGTGTCGAGCACGTGTGCAGCCTTCTGAGCAGGGGACTCCCTAGACATGGCCTTCACTTTGAAAGCCAATGGCTTCACCCTTAGCTCCAACTCCGCCTCCATCTACGATGGCCGATTTCCCCCTCGCACTTTCTGCCCGATGGCTCCAATAGCTATCTAAATTCTAGCTATGTGCTTCGGCAAGTTTTCGGCAATCGATTAAACCCTTGTCTTCTTGTGTGGGGAGAGTTGGCAAGACTCAATAGTGCATAGGTAGGGTGAGTACGGTCCGAGCCGTTGGTTTGGACTTTGGACCATGGTTTGTATGGTTTGCAGCACAAAATAAATATGGTAACTAAGTAGAATATATAAATGTTGCACTTAAAATTTGTTGTCATGAATTTATAAATTTTAAAGTTGAACTTAATTTGATATGAGCTTTTGAGTTGTATTTATTTAATATATATTTTAAAAAATTAAATATTATATGTAAATGTATATGGTTTATGATTTGAAAATTGTAAGTAATTTTTTATTGAAATTTTATGATTTATAAAACAATAAATCAAAAGCCTAATTTTAAAAAACGTAAACCAAATCAAATCAAATCAAACCCTAAAAATACATAGTCTGCTGTCACTTAGGTTTTTATGCCTCACTATCATTTTGTGGCTTCAAAGAAGAATGAACAATGGCAGGAAAAGCACTATGCTGGTTGCGTCAGACGCAAACACCATATGGTGTCACAAATAAGAATAACGTACCCCCTATATAGAAACAAGTTGCGGTAAGGACAAAAGGCCAACGGGCGACGGATCAATAGTCCCGTATAGTTCTTGTACTGGATCACCTTTTTTCCAATATATACGGGAATGTATTGTGACCCTTGGATTTGATTTTCATCAATGGAGTAGATTTATAAATGTTAAATTTGTAATTACCTTTTTCTAATTTAAATATTAAAAGTATATCAATTACTATTACTTTCTATTACTTTTCAAAATTTTTGGAGAAATCTTTTTCAAATCTTTACTATTACTCATTTTTTTATTCGTAAATATTTTACAAATTTAAATCGGTGGAAGAAGTATCTTTTATAATAATGTTAGAAACTTAAGGCAGAATATTAGATAACTTAATACTTCATCTGTTCCTAAATTATTGACGATTGAGTATTTTGTTATTGTTCATTTAGTAACTTTGATTCGACTTTTTAATACATCTGCATAAAATAAAATATAGTAAAGTGGGATCTTGTTGGATTCGTCTAATCGCATAGATTTAGAATAACAAATTTTTATAATTTTCCACTGTATGCAATTTGAGTTATTACGGATAAAACATGTATATTGGATTGCGTGAAATGTGAATCTGTGGCAAATATTAATGAACGAAGATAGTACAGAATTTCACTTTATACAAAACTGACAACATGTTAGATGCTTCAATGCATAATTTTAGATAATTCAAGAAAGAATGTTAATAAGATAGAATGTTACTTCATACAGAACAAAATGTTACATGCTTCAATACATAATTTTAGATAATTCAATAAATAATGTTAAGACATAATGTCACCATGCTTCGATACATAATTTTAAAACATAACGTTAGTAAAGTTTAAACATAATGGTATATAAGAAAAACATAATGATTAGTAATGTATAACAGAGTGTAATTATATACAAGTCAAAATTGAATGGTGGTTTGTAGCTTAAATAATTTGGAACTAAATAATTTGGAAGTATGATGTTAGAACATAATGCTAATCAATTGAAAACAGAATGTTATTGAAATTATAATTTCCACATATAAAGTTGATGCATAATATTATGCGAGGTAGAACAGAACGATATGTAATTGAAAACAATAGAATGTTAATGAAATTAGAATATTACTTTCGCATATAAAAGTTGAGGCAGAATGTTATGTAAGGTAAAACATAATGTTATGCAATTGAAAACAGAATATTAATGAAATTAGAACATTTTCTATGGATGGTCGGTCTTCTCCTCCAATTGTCTTTCCTCTGCATTAATGATTATCCGGTATCATCGTTACCAAGAGAAATCTGAAAAATATATGCAAAATTTTAAATTGTGACAAAATAAAATACTCCAGCATATGATCTGAAAATCTTAAAATATAATCAATTACTTATTTATTCTTATATGATTTATACCATGCAATTTAAATATTTTTTAATATAAGGACTGAAAATAATTCCAGCATGTGCTTAGCACAGGAACCTAATCGAACTCCGGGTAGCAAATAGCAATGGAATCACTAGCCTGTCAAGAATAGGAAGAGGCAAATCTCCATCTTTTACAGTTTGGTTCGAGTTTACTTACGGTCCGTCTCGTCTCGACAGTATTATGTTTACCCCTATTTTCGCTTTTCTGTAGAAATTGGGGAGACACCCCTATACTTTTCAATATCGTAAACTGACCCCAGATCCTCGCCGATCGAAGGCCCAAGATACATAACCCATTAACCCAACCCACCACTCAATTTTACTGGATTTTTTTGAGTAGAAAACCCGTTTCTCTCAGTTCGGGGGATGGAGAAATCATAAATTCGAAGTTTTAGGGTTCCAGTAAAGCCCTAAGCAGATGAGAACTCCTTCTTTGATCGATCAATAGTACTCCACATTGTCATATATTCCATACATCACAGTAGATTTCAATACTTAATGTGATTGAGTCGCCGGAAGAAGCTCTCTCTCCTTCTTTCTGAACATTGGAATACTTGTTGAAGCTTGAATCTTGAGGAGGCGGAAGCTCGTTTGGAATAAGGCAAGGGTTTATCGTGCATCTTCTTCTTCACCCCCCTTTATCTTCTTCCCATTCCCTTTTTTCTCTTCGATGTCGCAGCCGCCGCCGTTATTCTGGCGACGACAGGATTCAGTCCAGGGCAGCCGCCCCTGGCGGAGGTGGCGTGCGCTTCCTGGGCACGCCCGGACGGTGCAAAGCGCTTTTGCGCGCCGCCGTCGGCGGTGATGTTAGCCGCCTTCCGCTGAGGGCGGCCTGGTGGTGGAGGGGGTGGCCGGTTCTTCCCTCACCTCTCTTCCTTTTTCTTTACCGTTGATGTTTGATGTTGTGGAATTGTTAAACACTTGGGGTTTTGTTTTTTGTTTTGATTAAAATTGAGGTAGGGTTGGAGGCGATGACTGTTGAATGAGTTGAGGAATAAAACTTTTTTGTTATGTGTATTATCCCAAAAATTTATCAATTCAAATCCTAATCTGCCCGTCCTCGTTCTGTGCCCCAAACAAACCGATTGTCTCCCCGAAGCTGTTTTTCTTTTTTGCTAAACAGCTCATGACACACAAATTATACAAAGGGAATAAAGGGGAAGGATAGGGGTGGTGCCGCAGTGGGGAATCGAACCTTCAAGGACTTAACTCTTGGGCTAAGTCCTCATCCCCATCCCCCTCCCGGAAGCTGTTGTTGTGAAGTCTTCTGTGCATTTGCAATTCTTTCGCTGTGTTTGAAATTTGACTTTTTAACTATTTGTTTGTTTGTATTTCTTTGTCAGACTTTCTGGTGCTATTTATTTGGTGAAAAGTGATTTAATAAATTTGTTATATGTTTGATGGGTTTGTGTTGGAATCTTAGTTGTTAATTTTAGGAAGGTGGGTGGTTGAGCACTTGGAGTCTGTATGTGGTATCCTTTTAAATGTATAATCTGTATAAATTATTACTGGAGAAGAAGGATTCTCCACTATAAGTTGCGTAGCTGATTACAGATTGTTTTTGCTAAAAATAACCTAATATGTGCCTGCAGAACTTAAATATCTACTTGATTTTGTTCTCCTTTGGGTATCTTTGAATGTTTACCATATTAGGTTTGTGACTATATGATCTTGTTTGTATACTTCGTGATTATTTGTTGTTTAAAAGAGAGAAGACATGTAAATAATTCTACATCTGGAAAGAATTGTCTTCGGAGGCAGTGGACAAGTATATACTGAAACTGCATTTTTATTGCTTATTTCTAGTTGAAAATCGCTGGAAAGGCTTGTTTAAAGAGTCTCTATTAGGGAACTGTGTAATCCCAATGTATCTGTTTAAAAGAAATATTTGATTATGCGTAATCTGATGATACATTTTTTTAGGATAAAATCCATTCACTATCTTGTACATCTTCAAACTATTAAATAATTCTATATTTGAAAGATGCATTGCCTTTTTGTTTGACTTGTGTAGTTCGTTAGATGTTCATAACTAAATTACTATAGCACTATGCATATTGACTATGAATTACTAAAATATTTGAGTGTCTGCCTTAGATTGTGCTTTGGCCATGAAGTTAAACTGATTAAACAATTGACCTTGCGTTTGTTAGGGCAATGGCGGAGTTTCTCCTTGATGAAATAATGAAGGTCATCAAGATCGACAACCAAGTTGTTTATGATAAAGGTAACTGAGGCTTGATATGATTATTTGGATTGTAATTGTCAATTGATGGAATTTCGTTCAGTTTTGTTAATGTGTCTTGCATCTTTTTTACAAAAGTGATTTATTGGAGGAGCAGATTGGAGTGCCACTTTTAATCTTTCTCAATTATTATGATTATTTTTAAATTAAGTGTGCCAAATTAATTATTGAACAAATTCTATAGGAAATCATTTTTAATTTTATCAAGTTGCCTGAAAAATTAGTTTGATGACCCTGCTTGTTTTAAATATAATTGGAATTGGAATTTTAGTACTACCTCTGTACCTTAATATTTGCGACGGACCCACATTTCACGCAATCCAATACACATTTTGAATCCGTAATAACTCAAATTGCATACATGTAAAAATTATGAAAATTTGATATTCTAAATATATGCGATTAGCCGAATCCAACAAGATCCCACTTGACTATATTTTGTCTTATATAAATGTATTAAAAAGTCGAATCAAAGTTAATTAATGAACAGTGACAAAACACCAAATGTGTCAATTATTAAGGAACAGAGGAAGTATTTTTTTTCCATAGTTTTATTTATTTTCCTCGTCTTGGAGAATGGTGGATGTTTATGATATGTTTAGCAGTTTTAGAGCAGAATTTTGGTGGTTGGGTTTGGCTGAAACTGTTTTTGGGTAAATTTTCAGTTTCACGAATAAACGCCGAGAGTGAAGATGAAGATTTTTATATGGAGTTGGATGTGCACAGTGAGCTATATCCTATGCATCCGGATGAAAAATATAGGGTGGTGATTTCCAAAACCTTACTCATGGATGGTTCCACTGTCCCGGGCTTCCCTGAGGTCTAATTTATTTTTATTTTTTATTTTATTTTTTTATTTTAAAAAAAACCTTTTTATGTAAAACATTGCATTTTGGTTGCACAATCTGCCTGAAGTTATGAATGATGGTGGTTGAATAAAATATGTACTCCATCCGTTTTTCAAAAATTGTAACATTCCTGTGTTTCACGTTATCCAATGCACATTTTTAATGCTTAATATCTCAAAATTTATAAAAGTAAAAATTACAAAAATTTGATATTATAAAACTACGCGATTAGATGAATCTAACAAGATCTCACTTGACTATGTTTTATCTTGTATAGTTGTATAACTGCGTTAAAAATTTAAATCAAAGTTACTCAGTGAATAGTAACAACTATGCAAATGTTACAATTATTTCTAAACGGAGGAAGTATGTATTATTAAACATTTTTGTCCAATTAAAATACAGGGAGTTATGAATTGTTTAATTATCCAATTCTTTATTATTTGATAGTTGATACATTCAAGTGGCTGTAAATAGTGTGATGGCTAATGATTCATGACCTACATATATAAGTTACATAGTAGGCCACGTTTCCTGGACCTTCATGCATCAGCATGATGGAGACTTGGTTCTTTATCTGGTGATGTTAATGCTTTAGCACATAAAGGTCCTTTGTGACATTGCCGATTTTTTTATTACCGGTGTTTTGATTATCCATGTAGTAATTTACATTTGAAGTCTGATTGATTCGTGGAATGTATTATGTGAATTTTGAAGTGATTCTTATGATGTAATGTTTGTCTATGCATGTTGAACTGTGTGCTTATTAAATTTCTTAATACAAATTATTGTATGGGTCAACTTGAGTTCAAGGAAATTCTGGGATAATGTATGACTTCTTCATGTTCTTCATAATGATAATTGTCCTTGATTTGCAGGGAAAACAAAAGTCACTCGCTGACAAATTTGAGTACGTTATGCATGGTCTTCAGTACAAGATATCAGAAGTTGAAAACAAAGTGTATGTTCACACACCTCTGTCATTAATGAAATTGTTGTTGCTATTCGCTGATAATCTTGAAATGAAATTTTCTGTTTCTTTTGTATCGAAACATCAACATACACCTTCACTGCTCAGTAGTATATCTAATTTAACGGCTTGTTATCTCATATTCATTGATATTTGATCATCTCCATTTGACAGTGCCATATACATTTCATTTGGGGGACTTCAGCTGATGCTAAAAGGCGAGCCACACATGATGCATAAATTTAAAGTTGATCAAAAGGTGTTTATTCTGTTGAGGAAGATCTAACACAGATATTCTGTCCTCGAAGCAGGAGTGTTTATGTTAAAACAACCTTGTTTATCTTTTTAGGCTATGGCTCTAATGTGCCAGAATTGGATTTTCTAATTCAGTTTTTGCAGGTCGAGCAGAATTGAATATCCTGGGTTGCCTTGAATGTTGTTGACTTGGCTGAGCTAATCTGGTTTATAGAGTAATTTGTTTTGAAGTATTGGTTTAAGCACACTGCCGATGAAATTCTTGCATTCTTTCCTTTCACGTCTTTCATTTATAATTCTCGACATGGAGCACATATTTTCCCCTTCATGAACTACCGCTCGCTGGATTCAGGTAGGCCTTTGTGGAAAAATCCTCTACCTTGATCAGTAGGCTCTATTGGTAAGCGCCTTTCGTGATATAAATTCTATTGGTAATCTTGTTAGATTTTAGCTTGATTTGATTGTTTTTCTTCGACAGACTAATTGTTCCCTAAAATCAGTAGTACTCCAATCACGCCTCGATCTTTATCCCAAAATATTGCCCTGATGAGATTTAGAAGTTTATTTTGTCTCTGTGCATGCACACGACAATTGAACAAAGATGGATTAGAAGAAGAGGTGGGAGGCACACATGACACAACAATTTCAATTTTAATTTGTTCCCCAGAAAGAGTCGAGTTTGATGCCTGTAAAACTAACATAGACGACTTAGTGGGTGTTTGGATAGACGATATGAAATAGATTATCTGATTATTGCGTTTTCAAAAAATAAATAATCAGGTTTGCAGTAAGTGATTATTGCGTTTTCAAAAAACAAATAATTAGGTTTGCAGCATACTTTTAAGCGGTCAAATTGATTATTTGATCTGATTATTGCGTTTTCAAAAAATAAATAATCAGATTTGCAGTAAGTGATTATTGCGTTTTAAAAAAACAAATAATTAGGTTTGCAGTATACTTTTAAGCGGTCAAACTGATTATTTGATCTGATTATTGCGTTTTCAAAAAATAAATAATCAGGTTTGCAGTAAGTGATTATTGCGTTTTAAAAAAACAAATAATTAAGTTTGCAGCACCACTTTTAAGCGGTCAAATTGATAATTTGCGTTTTTAAAACGTAATAATCAGATAATGTAGTTTCCTGCAACTTATCCAAACACATAGAATAATCAAGGTGGAACTTTTCCAACTAGGATAGGAGAAACCTTGGCGTAAGCGATTCCTATGACTTGGGAAAACTAATTAACCAACTTTTCTAATTTCAGGAAACCCTGCAATTGCATTGCATAGAAATAAGTACTATAAATATGGTAGAGAGTTAGTTGGATAAATAAACCATGTCGGATGGACTATACATACCTATCCTTTTTGCTTCTGTTTCAGATTATCAGGTCATTCATGTCGGGTTTCTTGCTTTGCAACTCAACCTTTCTATTTTGTTAGTTCCTTTAGATCTCGTCTACTTAAATTTGAATTTGAATTTGAATTGGATGAGGTATTTGCTTGTCCATGAACTAGGATGTGAATTATTATTATTATTATTATTATTATTATTATTATTATTTTTTTTTTTTTGCATATAGGGAAACAACGATCAAAATAGCCATATACTTCCTCCGTCTCAGTGTAATTATTACACACTCTTCCGACACGCATGTCGATGCACATTTTTAATGGTTAATAACCTAAATCTTGTACAACGAAAAGTTATAAAAAGTTAATTGTCTAAAACTATAAGATTAGACGAATCTAACAAGATCTCACTTGACTATGTTTTTTCTTATATAATTATAATAAAAATTTGAATCAAAGTTAAACAGTGAATAGTGTCAAAAAAATGATTTGTAAAAAAAAGAGTGAGACGGAGGAAGTATATGTTTACCTTAATTTTAAATTTAAGAGAAGCCCCCTGCTAATAATACGCAATCGCACCCCCAGGATTAACAATTGTTTTTTTTTTTTTTGAGGAAAGTAGCTTTCTATTAATTCATTTAAGTCCAACTACAAGTTGTACATGATACAAAGTAGAGAAGACAACCCCGTAGGACAATATTTTTGGCTACCGGCAAATTCCGACATCGACAAAGTCGACGCAGCCCCAATGAGCAATCCATAAGGTCCCATTGGCAATCTCCAGGGGAATAGCATCTGTGAAGCAGCAGCTCCACCGGCTCTCTCAGGTTTGAAACATTATCGTCGGCATCCATTCTCATATAACAGTACAGGATTAACAATTGTTTTAACCTTATGTTATTAAGGTTAAAACAATGTTTAGTACTTACAAAACTTTTCAACTACTATAATGTTTGTCGTCATTTGTCAATCCCATATAACGAATAAAAAAAAATCTATCATTATTTCTACTTAAATTTGAATTATTTTCATTATTTTCTCTAACTGTATTTATTCAATATATATACATAAAAAACAGCTGATCAATTATAGTATTCTCCATAAAAAAAATTCTTTAATTAAATACTCAGAAAGAAATACCAAAATGAAAAAAAATTACTTCTGTAGTATATGGAATATTAAAAAGCATGATAAAGTAACTTAGAATTATTCTATGTTTAATTTATCATTTTTAAGTGTCCGTATAAAGTGTTAACTGTATGAAAGAATAAAATTTGAATTCTATACCTCCACAGATCCCCTCTGTCTCTCTCTACAATTATTTTATGTTAATTAGGTCAGTCAACAACCAAATCAGTTACGAAGCATGTTCAGCATTTCTCAACCTCTATATAATTTATACACATTTCATATTCTTTTAATTTCCACCATCCTTGTCTCAATGACGATTGATCAATTAATTTCCTTGCACTGGAAAATTCAAGTTTCCCAGTTCTCAATTTACTGTTAATTAATTGAGATTTATTGGTATAATTTCCACCATTCTTTTAAAAATGTGTGTCTAAATAACGAGTATCGTATATTTTTATTTAAATTGTGATAGATGGATCAATCTTGCCAATAAATCCACTTTTAGCAATTATAAAAAGGTCAAAATTTAAGATGCACTTATAGAACATTGTTAAGTGTGATAATAAATTAATAGGTACCAACAACACTTGGATTTAAGTGTTTATAAAGTGATAATAATTGTAAGATATCGAATACGATATATTGTGAACACATAGTACCTCAAGTTCCTCTAACGGTGCGTTTAGTTGGAGGGATCTTAGATTACAAGTGGGAATGTGATTGCTGGAAATGTAAGATTACTGGGAATATGAGATGGCCGGGAATCTTAATTTTTGGTGTTTTAAGATTATTGCGTTTGGTTAGATTGGGAACCTCAGATTTCTATTTCTAATTAATTTACTATAATGTCATTGAATTTTAATTTATAAATATGTCATTTTGCTACAAAATATTGAAAATATTTAAACCAATTTATTTTTAAAAATATAGAAAATCTTGTATATAATTTATTGTATGATATTAGTAATTTAATGTAACAAAATTTTTATTATTTTTATTTTGTATATAGAAGATAAATAAATTTTAAGCAAATATGATAATATTTATTGTAAAATATGTTTGAATATTTTACAAAATTTCAATTGATTTTTAAAATTAAATTCCATATATTTATATTTTTTAAATACAAATATCTAAATTTATCAAATAAAAAGAACTATAAAAACTAAGGATATAAAAGACAAATAGTATCAAAGTAGGAAAAATTGAACTGATAATCTAAGATTATCTGCCTCTTGGGTGAGAATCACATTCCCACCCAAAACCCAAACATTCCGTGGGAATGTGACATTCCTACGTAAAAGATGCCGCGAACCAAACGCAAGCATATCACATTCCCTAGCCAAGATTTCCACTGGGAATCTTGGATCCCGAACCAAATGCCCCTAAGAGGTTTCGTAACTCTATTTCCAAGAGAAATGTGATAGTAAAATGTCTTTAAATTCATACATCATTCATTTATTGTGATATTACCATATTGGCCTTTTATAAACTAAGCTATATAGTTTGTTTTAGCCAATTTAATAAAGGAATTACATGATCATATATATTTACAACATAAATAACACATTTTACAATGAAAACAAATCATAAATGAACCTATACAATAACACAAAACTAAAAATAGTTCAAGATTTTGGAAGTGGCTTGGGTGCAACCATCTGTTCCTGCAGAAATGATGCCCCAGAGTCTGAAAATGATGTATCTGAAATAAGTGATGTTTACACACATGTAAATGATATTTGTGGCGCAGGACCCAAGAATTCTTCAAGTAGTATATTAAAAAGTGATGTTTGCATATACATAAATGATGATTGTAGACGGGGGCGGACCTATGGTGGGGCTTGGGGGGCCTAGGCCCCACCAAAAATTTTAAATTTTTTTACCCATATATATTTTTATATATTAAATGTATTTATTTTATTCTTGTATAATTGGAGTTTAGTTCAAAACTCTTTTCAAATTTGTCTTCTTCTATATATATAATCTCAATTTTAAAATTCATTTTCCCTAATTTTGAAAATTATTGGTTTACTCATGTTTGGTATTAGCCTATCTTTTAGTAATAAACATGAGCATCTTATCTTATTCTAAAAATAATTATTTTTTTGCAATCTATTTATAAAACATAACACTAATAAAAATTTATAGCATAAAAGATTAATTTTTATTTATTTTTAAGTCATGCACCCAAAATACTGTTTATGTGCCCAAAATGATCATCAGGACAACACCTACATAGTTCTTTACAAATGAATAATATTTTTTTTTTAAAAAAAAACTAAATTAAAATTCTTCGTATAGAAAATAGACGTTGCAATGGCTACTAAAACGATAAAATTATCAAAAGAAAAAATAGGGAATATGGGAAAAAATGCTAAAAAATTAGGGCCCCAAAATTAAAATCCTACACTATTAGCAGGTCATGCAATTAGGACCCATGAATAAAATCCTGGGTCCGCCTTTGATTGTAGATAATGGGGGACAAAGTATATGTGATGTTTATGCCAATTTAAGTATGTCCACGCAATGGAAAATGATGGACCATGGGTATTAGTTAATTTGACATCGCACACCATCACTTTCGGACGTTGTGCCATCATTATGCACCTACAGATTTCAAGAGTGGCTGCACGGGAACCAGACTCAAGATTTTAAACATCGTGAAGCCTCCGATATATATATGTCTCATTCAATGCATTTTGTTTGACTTTTCTTATATTGTTTAACTTTAATTTAATTTCTTTTACAAGTATATAATATGATAAAAATGTCAAGTTGAGTCTTATGTCTAATAACATAGTTTAGAATGTACATATTTTATATAATTTTTACTTAATTATATATATTTTGAAATATTAATTGTAAATAAACACTGTATATATATGTTCATATGTTGAACATGATACATTGGCTGATGACACTGGGAAGAACAATTTTATTAAGATATAAAGTTGAATAATTTTATCAAAAAGACTGTTAGCCGATATTACCCTCCACGTACTATTATCAAAAAAAAAAAATACTTATATATGTATTGTTAGCAAGAAATTATTTATATATGTATTGTTATAGCTTAGTTACCTTTTTTTCAGGTGGGATTATACAGTTAGTTTGATGTAAAAACATTTCTTTTTCTTGGTTATTTGTCACTCACAAGATTTGTGTGAGCAACCTTTTTACAATCCAATCATTGATTCTTCAATACACATCTACGTACTACTATTATCTAAACAAATTAAACTTGATTTAATTTAGAGTAATTTAATTACTTTTTATCGTTAAATTATGAAGTATTATAAATAGAATTGAAAAAAAGAGATTTTTTTTTCCTTTTTTTTGCTCAAGAAAAAAAGAGTTTTTTTTTTTTTTTTTTGGGCACACCCACGTCACACAAATTACAAGAAAAAGGAGTTGAATGTGAGAGTGATATCAATTAATTAATTACTCTCACGCCAAAAAAAAAATAATAATTAGAACTTGGAAGTTAGGCAGAAATTTCAATTCTTGGGCACTAGCTTTACGTGACCTATTTATCTAATTCCTTAATTTCCAATAATTGTTTCGGATTCTTTAATTTGTGTCTCTGCCTATCTTACTACCATATACTAATATAATATTAATTAATAAAAAACACAGAAAATAGAACACCGCTACTAGGAAATTTAATTATATGGTATTAGCGGTGCACTCAGAGATCATCAGTATTATAAGTTTTTACTTACAGTATTATAAACGTAAATACTTATGTAATAGAGTATTAAATAAGGATTTTCTTTCTTAAAAAAAATAGTCGTATTAAGTATTTTAAGCAATAATGGTTAAATGTTTATTTTAGTTAGTTGGGGTGTCCCGATTGCATGGAGGGAATTACTGAGTAGGCTGGGGCCCACATACCAATTGAGAGCTATGTTACCTCAATTTTTGCATATTAATTTGAATTTTAACAAAAAAAAGAAAGTAGTACAGTGAATTATAATGGATTTTGAGATAGATTATTATTTCCTTCATTTTAAAAAGTAGATGGTTAATTTGAATAGAGTGATGATGTATACATATGTTTAGAGGCTACCTGAAATTATTACAAGTTTGTGTTGTGCGTGTTTCTTGATATATATACATATCGATCGATATTTAGTGTTGTGGTTGATATGCAGATTGTGCTTTGTCATTATTCTTTTGTGCCGAGTTTAATTAAAATTGTATTTTTTAGGTGAATAGCAGGGTATCCCGGGCCACATTGGACCCAAGACTAATCCCTCGAGGATCTGCAAGGGCAATTAAGGGCGCCTCTCCCAAAGCAGTTTTTTGCATACACAAGGCTCGAACCCGAGACCTTGCTTAAGCGACTAGAGCCCCATACACTCAAGCAACTGTTGTTTGAGTAGAGATTAGGTATCTTATTTCCAAAAGTAAGTGATTTAATTATTATAATGTATAAGGAAGTAAAATAAGTATGGTGATTCTGCAGCACATTCTTCATTTCAGTCCTCCATCTTAAAGGTATTAATTACGGCAATAACAAATCAAGCCCAAAACATTATACTTGCAGCACATTCTTCATTTGCAGAATATGGTGATTCTGCACTGGATATATAGTAATATAATAATTGTTGGTTTCCAACATATGCTGCACAACAGCCTAGGACATGCTAAGATGACACCCACCTCTTGTTAGAATAATTATACTTATTAATTACTATCATTAAGGTGAACATATATACTTATATCGACTATGGTAATATAATTAACTTCTTTCAAATCAGTTTTCCATATTCAAATTCACATAGACGATAATGCAAAAAAATTCACATAGACGACTATGACATTACTTAAGTAATACTGTCTCAGTACTGCCACTCGAGCTAACAACTGTTGATAATATAATTAACTTATGGTTCTCACTTGTTTCATTTAAAAGTTTCAAATGTTAATATTTGAGGAGCTAGATATGCTAGGTAGATGGATCAAAAATAATATGATGATGGATGATGAAGAGGATTATATATATCCATGAGAAGAAATTGAAGTTGAAAGCTAGAACCACTCCTATATGTAGATTTTTTTTTATAAAAAAAAAATTCTTAACACGCTATACAGGCTAGGAAATATACTCCTATATAGTTAAGATGCAGCTTGGGATTAGGGCCTTGACTTTCATTATTAAATATTCAAGAACAAGTGTGTTATTTATTCAATTCGTGGCACATTAATTGGTACCCGTAGGGATATCTTATTTTTAAAATTTGATATTAGTACAAGCTAAGTGTTAGTATGATAAAAGAATTTTTAAATTTTATCATAATAATAAAAGGCAATATGTATGATCAGTAGAACAATATATATCTTCTGACCTAGCTAGCCATGTGATGAGAAAGTTTTAGTATTTGGTTATGCTTTTCGAAAACTGTTAATACCACCAAGAGGAAGACAAAAGAGAAATAATTTGGACAGTCCAGATTATAAGAAAAAGAATCATTTTTTTTTTTTGGTGATAGAAAAAGAATCATTTGCTTTTTTAAAAAGACTTTTAAAAAGAGAAAAGGAAAAATCATATGTGGGCCCCGCACATGATATTCTGAGTGCAGCAAAATTTCCCTTGTAAGGAAACATATATCAAAACAGAAAAAAGGGTTTAGAACGAAAAGCTTTTAGTAATAATAGTAGTATATACTTACAAGACATACATGCATATATATATATATATCTGTATATATGTGTGTGTATATATATATATATATCTCTATGGAGTCCTCACCCACAATTCAACCAAACAAACCCATCAATTTCCTCCGTTTCTTGCTCTCCTCTACCTTCATTATCTCCTTTCTTGAGGAATTCCATCAATAATGGGATTATTATTCTAGCTATAGCTAAAGATCAAAACTTGCACTTTTTTTTTCAAGGTGATGATGACTGTTTCGGGTACTACTACTACTACTGCAGAAACAACCACTTCTTGATTCAGACAACAAGATCAAATCTTTTTCGACAAGCCCACACATCAGGTTCCCTTTTGGGGAAATTAGGGTTTTTGGAGGTGAGCCTTAATTTTACAAATTTCAAATTTCAATTTCCAATCCCATCTTGCCCTTCTTGTGTTGTTTTTTTATACAGTGTTTTAATAATTTCAATTGATTTGCTTTTTGTCGCAGTGATAGAGACAAGAAAAGAGGAGGGACCAAAAAGATTAGCAGACAAGGAACAGTTCAAACTTGCTGAATCTCTGTGTGCAAAAAGAAGGAAAGATGTACAGTAGTGATCAGAATGGGGGATTGGTTGAAACAGAAAACGGGTTTTCCCAATCCCAATCCCATATCCTCCCCAATTGTAATAATAACAACAACAACAATAGGACTAACCCTAATTTTTCCATGGAGGACCCATCTAATTGTACCAACAATCATCCCCAAATCCCACCACTGTCCCAGCAAGAAGACCACCATCAAGTTGCTGCGGCGGCGGCGGCGCTGGAAATGGAGCTTCAGCGGCAGCTGAATCTGGACATGGATCAGCACTGCAACAATAATGGCAACAACAATGAGATTCAGACACAAGTACTTGTGAATGAGTATGGGGCAGTGGTCTCCACCTGGCAAGAAATGGCTGCCAATTTCCAGCTAGGAGTGGATCATCAATACCACCCCCAAAATGACCCTTCTTCATTGCCTCCTGACCACACCAGTACCCCCACACATGATCTCCTCAACATTTTCCCTTTCCCAAGATGCCCCTCCTCCTCATCCTCCTCCTCAATCAAGCCCAACAGTAGTTTGTTGGCCTCACTAGGGTTCTTGGGTGACCTCAACCCACCTGATGGCTCATCATCCACCACAACCAACATTGTGTATGACCCCCCCTTGTTGATCCCCCCTCTGAACCTCCCCCCACAGCCCCCAGCCTTGTTGAGGGACCTATTTCATTCCTTACCACCACATGGGATTAATGGAGTTGGGGTTGGGGGGTACAACACCAGTACTACTACACCATCAAGAAACAATTCTAACAACACCACCACCTCCTCCTTGTTCGGTGTTGGTATGGATGAGATGTTGAGAGACAACAACATTAGCATAGGCTTGAATGGGGGTTTGTACCCAAATCAAAATGGGATTTTTGAAAATGGGGTTTTCGAATTCACCGCCGGGGAGATGGATTGCTTGGCCGCCGCCTCCAAGAAAGGTAAGGATACAAAACATTTTACCACTGAGAGGCACAGAAGAGTCCTGTTGAATGGCAAGTACGAAGCTTTGAGAAAATTGATTCCCAGTCCCGGCAAGGTACTATTATTGTAAATTCGTAATACGAAGTAATATATTAATCCATATTCTTCTGTACAATCTAGTATATTTGTAATAATGTTTGCCTTGTCTTGTTCCGAGGGGAATTCAAGAATGATAGAGCCACTACAGTGGGGGATGCAATAAACTACATAAATGAGCTGAAAAGGACAGTGGGTGAACTCAAAGTTTTGGTAGAGAAGAAGAGATGTGCGAAGGAGAGGCTAAAGAGGCCCAAGAGCGAAAACGAGTCGTCGTCGATACTGCTGATGGAAGGTCAGGGCAATGAGTTCTCGAACAACTCGGACATGAGTCCCTACAACAACCTTAACAACAACGGGTCGGCGCTCCGGTGTTCGTGGCTCCACAGGAAGTCCAAGAACACGGAGGTGGATGTTAGGATCATCGACGATGAAGTCACCGTGAAGCTCGTCCAGCAGAAGAGGATCAATTGCTTGCTCTTTGTCTCCAAGGTTCTCGACGACTTTCAACTCGATCTCCACCACGTCGCCGGAGGCCTCATCGGCGATTACTACAGCTTCTTGTTCAACTCCAAGGTTGCCTCTTTATCATTATTATTTAATGTCGATTATTTCATTATAGAAAAAAAGAAAAAAAAAACTCATTTAGTCCTATAAATTTTTTTTCAATTTCCGAAATTATCCCACAAATATCGAATTAGACGAATCCGTCTCATAACTTCCATATTCATCGTCGAAGATTATGGTAGTTAAGGGAATGATTCGGCGATGATTAGCAAAAAAAATCGGGTTCATTTATGGGTTCGGCGAAGATTATGAAAGTTATGAGATGCATTCATCTAATTCGAATTCGATATTTGTGAGACTGTTTTGAAATTTTTTCTAAATTATGGGAAGATATTACTTTTTTTTCCTTTCGTTATATGTGTCGTATATGTTTTGATTACATACTGTTTGTTACATTCGTTTTCATAAAAGCTTATTAGCATTTTACAGTTCTTACAAGTCATATAAAATAATGATTTGGTGATGATTGTGCTGTTGTATATGATTTTATGCAGATTTGTGAGGGGTCAATTGTGTATGCAAGTGCAGTGGCGAACAAGCTTGTTGAAGTGGTGGATAAACAGTATTCATCAATTCTTCCAACAAGTAGCTATTGATCAATTAATAATTAGCTAGGTATGTTCCACAGATTATTATTGCAATGTTCTTACACGGACTAAGGTTGGAATTGGGATGTAATAGTTGTTACTAACTAATTACTAGCTTGGTTTGATGACCAAGCATATCCTCTGCTGGTAAAGGACAAGTGATTTGTCAGAGTAACTCCACAGCCTTCAGTATATAGTGTACTACTGCAGGCTTTTTAAGAGCATTTCAGACAAGATCTGTACTTAGTCAAACTTTTGTTTTTACCATGTCTTTCTTGATTTTTTTATTTTTATTTTTTATTTTTTATTTTTTGAAAATCTCTCTCTATATATATATTAACCTTAAACGTTGAATTGTTTGTGGGTTTTTATTTTTTCCCTGGAATAATGGCCCCTTATTCTAAGACTAGTTAACAACTAATGCTAATAATTCAACTATGCAGAATACTGTTTGTTTGTATCTTCATGTTTTCTGCATCATATAAATTTGAAACTTTCCTCAAAACTAAATAGTGCATTTATAACACAGAAAAGTTCTATATTCCATCAAGGTTATAATTTGGGGGTGTATATAGTTATGAAGTCTAGTAAAGTGTACATGTAATAGAGATCGATGTTTACATGTACAAGAAAGAATGAATTATTTGGATTGAATATTAGTAAAGAATTAAAAAGTAATTATAATAAATTATGCTACATGTTTGGATTAATTAAAAAGTAATTATAATAAGATATATTTGAAATGACTTAGATATATATAGGATAATTTGAAATATGTTCTCCAAATTTAAATGCACCCATCCATCCATAGTGGTCCATACACACTTATAACAATTGATGCATGCTTTTATACTCGAGATAGATCATATAGTAGTATGTGATTTTATCTTCTTCTGAATGCAGATTTCAGAGAGACACCCACCTGGCCAGTTGATAATTCGATTGGAAAATATAATAATGAATTGTTAGCCTAATACAGTCGAGTCGTCGTCGTCGAAACTTAATACATGTTGGAATATTCTAATGCAGAGGTTTCAATTGAGCTACGACTGATTGATGTTAATTATTCATCAATGGACTTAAAGAGCAAAAATTAACCAAACTACCAAAGGGAGAACAAAAATGCAAGGATTATTTTAAATTAAGTAATTAGTTGATTCATTAGTAAAGTGCTACTCTTTATTAAATATGTTTTACACCAAAAAATAAATTAATTAAGATGTAGTTTTGAGGTATTTAATTAAGAGATATTTTAAAGGGAATATAACTTATATTGAGATTTAAGTTCTCGACCCAAAAAACACATTTAATTATTTCAAATGGGAAGAAATAATATAAATATCCTTAATTATTATCACCATCACTAATTATTTTTTCTTCACCCCGTCCGTCGTCGGTCGTCTGCAGACGATTTTCTTGTTGTGATGCTCCGAATTCTTTTATTTAAAGGGGTGCCCCTTTAAGAAAAATTTAAAAGAAAAATATCATTATTATAAAGCGGGCCGAGTTACTCTTGCACGTGCGGTCTTGAATGCCATTCCTATTTACACAATGCAAGTCCACATGTTACCCATCTCTGTGTGTAATAAGATTGACAAGCTTATACGAAGGTGGATATGGAAGGGTGCTGAGGGGCGCGGGCTTCATCTTATTAATTGGGAGATTGTTACTCGTTCAAGGAAGTACGGTGGCTTGGGTATCAAGAGATGTCGTCAGTTGAACTTAGCCCTTTTGGGAAAGCAACTATGGCAACTTCTAACCGAGCCAGATAAGTACTGGGTGCGTGCCTTACGTGAGAAGTACGAACTGGAGTCGGGCTTCATGCCTAGGGACCATCACCGTAGCTCGAAAGTATGGAAAACCTTGATTAAGGTTGGCGATATTTGGCAAGTTCTTTCTGGTTCTCGCCATGGTGGGAGTGAACTTGCATGGTTTCCCATGTCCCATTCATTGACATTCATGATTTGTATTTATGCATTCGTGATGTTATAGACAATGGTCGTTGGAAGTTGAATATGGTATATTCTTGGTTGGCCACGGATCTTAGGATGAAAATTGAAGATACTCCAGCCCCTTTTTTGCATGAGAGCTCACATGATGTCTTTTCTTGGCGGGGAGACCTTAAATGTGTTTACAGTGTTCGATCGGGCTACAAGTGGTTATGTCCGGAGAATGAGCCAACTTCTGGTTGGACGTGGATTTGGCGTCGTTCAATCCCGGAGAAAATTGGAGTGCTCCTATGGATCCTAAGCCATGGTTCACTGCCATGTAACGTTTTGAGACATCATCAAGGCCTTACTGCTTCTCCTTTATGCTCAATTTGTGGTGTGTTTGTTGATGATTGGCGTCATGCCTTAATTTTTTGCACTTGAGCGGAGCAAGTTTGGATGAGGTGTGGTTATTTCTTACGGGATATTATTGAAAGTGTGGATACCATGGATTGTAGGCATTGGTGTGAATGGGCATGGAGGATATGGGGAAACCGACTTATTGCAATATTATGGACGATATGGTGCGAAAGAAATGGGAGAATATTTAAAGGTGTGCATACAGGTAGGGAGAGGGTTGTGGCTTCGGCGATGCAGCTTCTCCGCTGCCTTGATGCGAGAGAGCCTCCTGCTGAGAAGGTAAGGGTGCCTCGGGAGATTACATGGGTGGAGGAAGGTGTGAATGAAATAGTGCTCCATACTGATGCTTGTGTCTTGCATGAGCCTGTTCGGTCGGGGTTTGGTGCGGCACTTCGAACACATACTGGTCAATGGGTTATGGGATGTAGTGGTGCACTCGGAGCTCGCTCTATTATGAAAGCCGAGCTTCTGGCTCTTCGATTTGGTCTTCATTTGGCGAAGCAGATAGAGGTTTGTGTGAAGGTGTGCTATGTGGATTCGCTAGATGTCATTAATCTAGTGCTTGGTGCTATTTTATTTCGCCATTCGCTTTGGCCTATGGTCAAGGAGGTTCGTGACTTGCTTCAGAGTATGGACATGTGTTCCGAGAAGGCAATCAAGTTGCTGATAGGCTTGCTCGCAAGGCTGCGCGGTCGGAAGAGTTTTACACCACTTGGGCCTTTCCACCGGATGATGTCCTTCATCTTGTTGGAAAGGATGCAAGTGGCGTCATTTATGTTCGCATGAAGTATGATAGTGTGAATTTTGTGTTTGTTAATGATATATATTTTGGATGATTTTATGGTGATTTTGGTAGCACTTTACTCTTGTTGTGTTTGTTTTGTTGTTTGTAGGAAAATGGCATGGCAATGGAAAAATTAGAGCAAAGTGGATGAAAGAAGCAAAGTTGGTAGACAAGCCCATCCATTACACAACCACAAAGAAAGGGACACATTACCAAAAAGAAGAAAAGAGAGAAGAAAAGCCAAAAAAGGGAGAAGAAAAAGAAGAAAGGGACAAGCAAGAAAAAAGTGGAAGAAAGAAAGAAAGAGACATGCAACCATGACTTCCCTAGACATGGCCATGATTAGGTAGAAGACCCAAGCCCATTACACAATTAAAAGAAGAGAATTGGGGAGTGGTCACTTTCACTTGAAAATGATAGGAGGAGACTTTTGAGGACAAATAATTGAAAGGAAAGAAAAAAGGAGAAAAAGAACAAAAATAAGAAAGATTTGTGAGGAGGTAGAAAATGACATTTGGCCAAGAAAAAAAGAATAAAAGGGAAGGCCAAAGAGAAGAAGAAAAAAGAGAGGAGGAAGAAAGAAGAAGAAGAAGAAAGAAGGAGAGGAGGCCAAATCAAGTTCTCATCTTTCATATTCACAATTTGGTTATATCTCTTCTTTACATTTGTTTTCTCTTCTATGGATTTAGAGTAGTTTTTCATTTTCTCTAGTTTAAAGACTTGATTAAGAATGGCTTTTGGAATTTGTGAGATGATGTAATTTGTGAACTATGAAACTTGATGTTTGTTGGTATTTATGCAATTTCTATGTTTAAGGTTTACTATTGTTGAATTGGATGAATGTTTAGGGCCCAAATATTTGTCTAGTTTGATAATTGATTGCCAATTCAATTTGGGTATCCGTAATTGTACTTGAATTGAATAGGTGGTAACCGGGTTGATTAGTTCCTTCCCGGGGAATTGTATAATCGAATTGTGAATTACTCCGCGTAGGTAGTAATTTGTTCGAATCAGGCTTTTCTAGATTATAATGCAATTGGACAACATCTTCTACGGGCGTACCTAGGAGTGTTAGTTTGATTAGGGGCAATTAACGGGCGTACCTTAATTGTCTAAACTGAAAGGAAAAGTTGGTTGTCTAAGCGGACCTGACAACTATAACTGGTTTATCAATTGGCACAATGTTTATGCATCGATGATCTTATCCAAATGCCATTCCAAATCAATCTTTAAACTAGAGGTTTTTAATTCCAATACTTTGTTTTAAATATATGTTCTTGATCTCACTCATCATTTTCATAGTTTGTAGAATTACTTAGTTTTTAGTTTTTGTTATCATTTTCTTGTTCTCAAAATACAAAACCCCCCCTTTAAATATTGTAAATATTATGAGAATGTGGTATTCCAATCCCTGAGGACTCGACCCTTGTCACCGCTATACTATATTTATTTTGAAGGAGGAAATTTTCAGTGAAGGAGGTAATGGGTACTCATGAGCATGATTAAATCGCATTTAACTTGCTGAAATTCAAAAAAATAAAAAAAATAAAAAATAAATAAATAAAAATAAACATAGAAATAAAAAATAAATAATAAAAAAATAATAAATATATATATATATATATAAAATAAAATTTCAAGTTGAATTCAGGAAGGAATATACATGTTAATCATGACCATGTTTAAGACCTTGGTAGAAGCCTATGTTGGAAACAAAAATTCAGGGACCCTCTGTACCCTTAGTCATGGCCATGGATAAACTCCATTTACCTACCTGCATTTGGTCCCTTTTTGAGCTTTAATTTTAAGGAAACCTCCCTACTCTTAGTCATTCTCATGATTAAGCCTCACTTACTCCACTGCATCAAAATGAATTGAGGTATATTTTTCTGGGCACCCCACTATCCTTATTCATGCCCATGATTAACTCACCCCAACTTTACTGAAATATAACTCAAACACTATCACTTTTCCCAAATCCTAAATTAATATCTTACATCAATTCACTCTTCCTTCACCCACTTTCATTTTCATCCCCAAATTACACAAGTCCAAAATCCATTCAACCTCATCTTCAAACACCACCCAAACCACCACCATCTTCTTCCTCTCCACCGGAGTGCAGCCGGAGCACCACCATCTTCGCCGCCGCAGCTCCCTTCGTGCAACCACCACCGCCACCGGAGCACCGCCGGACGCCATCGCACCGCCTGTCAGCGCCGCCGGATCCTTCCTCCGCCATCTCTCATCTTCAGTCGGCGTCGGAACCCTAGCAGCGCCGGCCTCTCTGTCTCTCTCGTCTTCAGCCGGCCATCTCCCTCACCACCTATCTCCAGCACCACCCCTGTCTCGTCCTCGCGCCTCCATCGATCTCTCTCGTCGTCCGCTCGCCCCAGCCCCTCCGTCTCCGTCGTCTCTCTCTCCAGCCACCACCCCTCCCTCGTCGTCCGCTCGCCCCTAGTCGCCGGCGCCTCTGTCTCGTTCACCGGAGCACTAGCGCCGCCGCCGGCCTTCACCCTGTTCAGCGAGCGAGCGCCGCTGCATGACCCTCCCATCGCCGCCGCCGCCCCTTCCGTTGCACCGCCGCCGCCTCTCTGTCCATTGCCTGAACCCCACCGCCGCTGCTCCACCCCCTTCGTCCTCAGATCCAGCCGCCGCTGCCATCTCTACCCTCTCACCCGGATCCTCCCTTCGCCGCCTCCACCTTCCAGCGCCGCCCCTCGCTCGACCAGCGCCGCCCCTCGTCGCCTGAATCAGCGCAACCTCCAACCTCCGCCGGCCTCCCTCCTGTTCGCGAGTCCACCGGAGTGCCACCGTCGCCGCCCCTCAGTCGTCCTCAAATCTGCTCCGGCCTCCATCCTCATTTCGATGCCTTGGTTTGGCTTTCACTATCCGGGTAATCTCATTTCAATTTTTGGAAGTAATGGACTATGGTAATTTTTGCTTCTATGGTATCTCTTGTCTGGTTGAATTGGAAGAAAAATATGCTCTAGATTTTCTGGATTTACTGTGATATCCCTGTGTCAATTGAATTTGGAAAATTGATTATGACAAAATTTGTTGTTGTGTGAATTGGAAACTGGGAAAAGAGCATGCCTTTAGTTGATTGCTGGTATTGATAAATTTGATATCTCATGAACTGAATACTGAGAAAAGTGCATACTTGTGGATTTATTTTGTTTTGCAAGTGGTGGAATTGTTAATTGGAAAGGAATTTGCTTATGATTTTAAAAAGTTAATAATCCATCGTTAAGCTTGCAATTTGATGTTTTTGTCTAGAAATGATACTGCTTGGGAAGTTTTCTGTGTGCAGGGATTCAAAATTATCAAGTAGTCCTGTTCAAGCATTTCAACATTCCACCTTGCTGTGCCATCAAACCCCTCATGAGTTTCAAGGGGAAGTTCTCTTCCTTTATCTTTTTAATACATTGAGGACAATGTAGACTTTAGGTGTGGGGGAGGAACTATCTTTGCATTGCTTGCCATTTTCTGTTAAAAACAAAAAAAAAAAATTTAAAATTTAAAAAAAAAAAATAAAAAAAAAATTAATTTAAAATTTAAAAAAAAATAAAAAAAAAAAATTTCAAGTTGTTTTATATAAATTTTTTAAGTTTTATGTGAATTTTTTTTGAATTTGATGTGAATAGGTAACTGAATTGAGTCTATGAGGTTTAAGTTGACAAATCTTTTGAGTATGATTGATGATTTCTGACATTGAACATGTGAAGCCAACTATTTTGTGAACCATGTGAGAATCTGAGCCTCTTTCCAAAATGCTTGTTGTTTCTAAAAGAAAAATATACTTATCTCAAGCTTTTGGAAATTTCCTTCTTGTGTGAATTATGTGGTAATCATTTTGACATTCTAGAATTTGAATGATTATACATGTTGAACTTGCATTGATTGAATCCAATATTTTGAACATGATAAGGGCATTAGGATAAACCTTTTTAGCCTTCTTGTTGGCCTTAACCCATACTTCTATCCCTAGTTTTCCACTTTGAGCCTTATATCCATTTTCTTTGTTTATATAAAACCCTTAGCCTATTAAGCCTTTTCTTTTTGTCATACCATTGCTTTTGAACCCTAGTGATTGAAGTACTTTCATAAGTCATTATGGTTGAATTTTTGTGTTGGTTGCAAAATAAATTAAAAATAAAAAAAAGAGCTTAGAAATTGGTTTGTGGGATTCTCAAGCTATTTTGTTGGATTTTTTGTTGGGATGATTTGTGGAATCTTTGTATATACATATTCCCCTAAAAAAAAATTCCAAAAAAAAAACAGCCCTTAAAAATAAATAAATAAATACAAGGGCAGTGGATGGATATAGCTTGACATGTGTTCCTCTGACCTCAGTGTTATGAACATAGAGTTGAAGTTCCGTCTGCACTTTTCAGATTGTTGAATTCCTCTAATAAACATGTCTAAGCTATTGAAGCCCACGAAAAAAAAAAAGAAAAAAAAAAGAAAAAAATAAAAAAAAATAAAAATAAAAGGGGATATATGTTTGGCAAGTTTTGTTATTGTTTTGGTTTATTGCTTGAGAAATTTTGGGATTGTTGGGAAGTTGTATATAGATGATTCTTTTGGTTTGTTTGTTTTGGAAAACCTTTGGGAGGATAGAATAGAAGTAATTTTTGTTATTTTGAACCTCTTGGTTTTGTTTTGGTTTGGCAACCATGTTGTGCTATGAAGTTTTCTATGATGACTCTTTGGAAGTACTTGCATTCACTTTAGCCTTTCTATTTCATTTTTCTTCCTACCCCAACCATGGCCCCATTATTACCCTTTGTGAAAGACCCTTTTAATTCTTAATGTTGGATAATATATCTTTGCATGGGAAATGTGATTTTCATTCAAGCCTATGGGATTGTCATTTTGATTTATCACTTGAGTGCTTATTTGTTTAACCACACTTGAAATTGAGAGGAGTGTATACACTTTACCCATGGGAGGTGTTGGCTTAATATGTTTGATGTTGGATTAATTTGATTGTACTTGAATGGACTTGTTGATTTTAAACTCTCTATGATTTAATTTGGTTTCTTTTGACTCTATGCTTGAGGGCAAGCATACTTTAGGTGTGGGGGAATTTGATAGTGTGAATTTTGTGTTTGTTAATGATATATATTTTGGATGATTTTATGGTGATTTTGGTAGCACTTTACTCTTGTTGTGTTTGTTTTGTTGTTTGTAGGAAAATGGCATGGCAATGGAAAAATTAGAGCAAAGTGGATGAAAGAAGCAAAGTTGGTAGACAAGCCCATCCATTACACAACCACAAAGAAAGGGACACATTACCAAAAAGAAGAAAAGAGAGAAGAAAAGCCAAAAAAGGGAGAAGAAAAAGAAGAAAGGGACAAGCAAGAAAAAAGTGGAAGAAAGAAAGAAAGAGACATGCAACCATGACTTCCCTAGTCATGGCCATGATTAGGTAGAAGACCCAAGCCCATTACACAATTAAAAGAAGAGAATTGGGGAGTGGTCACTTTCACTTGAAAATGATAGGAGGAGACTTTTGAGGACAAATAATTGAAAGGAAAGAAAAAAGGAGAATAAGAACAAAAATAAGAAAGACTTGTGAGGAGGTAGAAAATGACATTTGGCCAAGAAAAAAAGAATAAAAGGGAAGGCCAAAGAGAAGAAGAAAAAAGAGAGGAGGAAGAAAGAAGAAGAAGAAGAAAGAAGGAGAGGAGGCCAAATCAAGTTCTCATCTTTCATATTCACAATTTGGTTATATCTCTTCTTTACATTTGTTTTCTCTTCTATGGATTTAAAGTAGTTTTTCATTTTCTCTAGTTTAAAGACTTGATTAAGAATGGCTTTTGGAATTTGTGAGATGATGTGAAACTTGATGTTTGTTGGTATTTATGCAATTTCTATGTTTAAGGTTTACTATTGTTGAATTGGATGAATGTTTAGGGCCCAAATATTTGTCTAGTTTGATAATTGATTGCCAATTCAATTTGGGTATCCGTAATTGTACTTGAATTGAATAGGTGGTAACCGGGTTGATTAGTTCCTTCCCGGGGAATTGTATAATCGAATTGTGAATTACTCCGCGTAGGTAGTAATTTGTTCGAATCAGGCTTTTCTAGATTATAATGCAATTGGACAACATCTTCTACGGGCGTACCTAGGAGTGTTAGTTTGATTAGGGGCAATTAACGGGCGCATCTTAATTGTCTAAACTGAAAGGAAAAGTTGGTTGTCTAAGCGGACCTGACAACTATAACTGGTTTATCAATTGGCACAATGTTTATGCATCGATGATCTTATCCAAATGCCATTCCAAATCAATCTTTAAACTAGAGGTTTTTAATTCCAATACTTTGTTTTAAATATATGTTCTTGATCTCACTCATCATTTTCATAGTTTGTAGAATTACTTAGTTTTTAGTTTTTGTTATCATTTTCTTGTTCTCAAAATACAAAACCCCCCCTTTAAATATTGTAAATATTATGAGAATGTGGTATTCCAATCCCTGAGGACTCGACCCTTGTCACCGCTATACTATATTTATTTTGTGTTTGGTGACACAGGAATTAAATTATCTTTTGCAGCTATACGACAAGCTGCCAAAGTAGTTTCTCGATTATTTTCTTTTTTGCCTTTTTCTCTTTGCTCGCCTCTTTAGGTTGTGTAACCAAAAAAAATATACTGCAATATATATACATATACATATATATTTATTACAAGATATTATAAATTAAGATAAATTTTATCTTTTAAGAGAATTAGGAATGAGCCCAATATAAAATAAAAAGGAAATTAGTTATGTATTGTTAGCTGAGTTACTGTTTTTCTTTTTCGGGTGGGATTGTACAGTTTTTTTTTTTGATAAGCCAATTCAATGGTCGGAAAAAAATACAACACCACACGAAAGTACAAAAGAAGGAAATAAAAAGAAAACAACACGGAGCAAGATACGAAAAGAGCAAAAGACAGGCAAGGAACACATAAACAACAGATAAGACACTAGGCTAACAAAGCCCAAAGGCGTCCCCAGTTAAATCTCTCAAGTCGAAATCCGGCGGAATGCCCAAGTGGTAAAGAACATCTCCTTTGGTTTCGAGCGGCGAATCACACCTCTCAAACTACATCTAGTTCTCTTGCCCATAGCACCATGGCGAGCCAAATCCCAAACACCACCCGCTTTGCCTAAAGCCTCCTGACTGCACACTTCTTCATTACCTGTTTGCAAGAATAGATTACGAGTACGAGCGAACACAGATTGAGACTCGAATAAGAAGAGCAAGTCCGGACCGTGCAATCGCAACACCTCCCTCATCATTCTTCTGACCGAATCCCCAATAATTCCTCCCACGTTCCACGCTAATATTTTACACTTCCTAGAGGTCGTATTAATCATGAAAAACTATTGGAAAGGAAGGGAACCACCAAATCTCACCTTCAATTTTGGGGGGCTGAGACACCTCCTTCTCCCACCGAATTTTCGGCCATAGCCGTATCTTCCCCTTCCGGTTTGGCTGTAACGCCCTCACTGGCTGTGCTAGGTTGTCCATCAGGGCCCTTCAAGTTTGCCTCTTTCGTATCCGGCTCCGGCGGCTCGGACGGCCGTTGTCTCTTTTTATTACTCTGATCACCACCAGGGATTAGCAAGGCCCCTTTCTTGGTGGCCATCCCTTTGTGAGTTGAGCCCTTTCCATTGGGCTGGGTCTTTCCCATTTGGCCAAGGTGTTGGCAATGGGCTTCAGGGCCCTTTCTTTCCCTTGTAAGAGGTTGCCCTTAGTTTTAGTACCCCCTTTTACAGGCCCATCAGTCGTTGGTTTAGCTTGGTTGCCTTTCCTACCACTCCCTTTCTTCAAAGTGTTTTGTTTTTTCCTAACCACCATAATCCATTCTCCCCCTTCGGGTTGTGGAGGGTGTCCTATTTCCCTATCTGAGCTAACTTCCAATTTTGCAGAAATATCTGATTTCTCTTTCCTATCCTTATTTGTGCTAGATTGTAGCAGCCCTTTCTCACAGCTCTCACTTTCCCCTATGGGCATTTTCTCAAAGTCAAACTCCATTGAACGGCTATTCTTTTTGTCTTGAAACCCAAAAATAGGCCTGGTTACCTGTTTCTCTACCAGTGTTGGTGTGACCAACCTTTCTGCCTGTGTACGTTCTCCAATGACCGCTAGACCTTCCACCGGAATTGTGGCCTTCGCCGGAGCAGCCACTTTTTCCTTCGGTGGATCATAGCTACATGTTGAGCTCGAGTGTCCATATCTATGGCAGCCCTTGCAAAGTAAATGTAGCCCCTCGTAAGCAACCTTCTGCCACCTATCCCCAACCAAGACACTAGAAACCACCGGCAAGCCTAGATCAATTTCAACGCAAATCCTTGCGTATTTTCCTCTGTTAACTCCCTTTGACATGGCATCAACCCTAATAGGTTTCCCCAATGCAGCTGCTAAACTCATCAAAAGTAACTCATCAAAATATTCAAACGACAGCCCTGGAAACCGAGCCCACACCAGGGTTTTCTTGGGTGTTTCTTCATCCGCAATGAAATTAGGACGCCAAGGACATACCATTAGATAGCTTTCGAATATCATCCAAGGACCTCCACTCAGAACTTTCTGTCGGTCAGCTTCGGTATCAAACTTAATCAAGAAGAATCCCGCGTCCATATCCACCATTTGGAACCTGTTGTGCATGTTCCACATCCTTGACAGTCTATCCGAAAGAGCAGCATAACCCACTTTTTTCCCCAAAACCGAAATAATGAGGGCGTCCTCGAAAGGTTTGCAAATCCTTTCATGGAGGCGAGGGTCAATCACTAGTTTAGGTTTCAGTCGGTCACCGTCCAGCAGCTCAAGTTTCACAAACTGAGCATTTGCCGGGTCTTCTTTGAGAGGTCTGGGAACACTTCCCTTCCCTTGTAACACCTTGTCACGAAAGGACACAACCGAGGAACCAGAAAAATAGAAAGGAGCAGATGGATCGGAAGTCGTCGGAGAGGTCACCTGAGGAAGAAAGGAGTCCTGCTGCACAGAGGCAGAGGGTTCCATCTTTTCTTTCGTTTAACAGAGAGAAAAGTATGATTGTACAGTTAGTTTGATGTAAAAACATTTCTTTTTCTTGGTTATTTGTCACTCACAAGATTTGTGTGAGCAACCTTTTTACAATCCAATCATTGATTCTTCAATACACATCTACGTACTGCTATTATCTAAACAAATTAAACTTGATTTAATTTAGAGTAATTTAATTACTTTTTATCGTTAAATTATGAAGTATTATAAATAGAATTGAAAAAAGGAGATTTTTTTTTTTTTTTTTTTTGCTCAAGAAAAGAGGAGTGGAATGTGAGAGGAGATCAATTAATTAATTACTCTCAAGCAAAAAACAAAAAAAAAATATTTAATTACTATATTAGAGGGGGCTTAATTTGAACTTGAATTGGAAGTTAGTACAAGGCAGAAAGTTCAATTCTTGGGCACCAGCTTTACGTGACCTATTTATCTAATTCCTTAATTTCCAGTAATTATTTCGGATTATTGTTTGTCTCTGATTATCTCACTATTTTATATCAGAAAATAAACGGCGCTACTAGAAAATTTATATATATGTATGCTAGTGGTACATTCAGAGATCATTGTTATAACTTTTGACTTACAATAATATAAATGTGATGCTATAATTAAGTTCTATTTTTTTTTAAAAAAAAATTGTTAACAAGTAGTAGTATTTAAGTAATGGTAAAATGTTTATTTTAGTTAGTTGGGGTGCCCCGATTGCATGGAGAGAATTACTGAGTGTACTCTGGGCCCACATACCAATTGAGACTTGAGAGCTATGTTGCATCAATTTTTGGATATTTTATTTCAATGTTAATTAAGACAATTTTTTTTAATAAAAAAAAGAAGTATAATGAATTATAATCGATTTTGAGATTATTATTTCCTTCAATATAAAAGGACATGTTTAATTTGAATAGAGTAGTACTGATGATGTAATGCATATATTTAGATGTTATAGTGGATGTTTGGGAGTTAGCGGATAGCGGATTCGTAGAGAGAACTGTGAGGCAATCTGCTCTTTCAATCTGCTGTCTACTAGCGGATTTATGATGATCTACTATAACTGCAATTACAAGTTTGTGTTGTGTGTAGTGTTTCTTGATATATAGATCGATATTTAGTGTTGTGGTTAATATGTACTCCCTCCGTCCCATGTAAGATGTCTCGTTTGACTTTTTAACACTATTCATTGTTCAACTTTGATTTAATATTATTGTAAATATAAATTTGGAAAAAATAATCGAGTTTGGTCTTGTTAGATTCGTCTAATCGTATAGTTTTAGAAAATATATTTTACATAATTTTTACTTGTATATATTTTGAGATATTAACGATTAAAAAGTGCATTGGATAGTGTGCATAAGTCAAACAAAACATCTTAGTTGGGACCGAGGGAGTATATACTATAATTGTTGGTTTCCAACATATCTTGCACAACAGCCTAGGGCATGCTCAGATGGCACCCACCTCTAGCAAGGCCGGATAAGGGGCTGTGCAAACAGCCCTTTCCACAGGGCCCCCAAAATTTGGGGCCCCATTTTTTAAAAAAAATTATGTATTTTTTTTAAATTTTTCATGTATTTTTTATATTAATTCTTTAGCAAAAATTTGAATTTAAGAATTTTTTTTTGTATTTTTTACATTTCGTAAAGAACTCTATAGGCCGTTGCCTTTTGTTTAGGCAGTATATTTTTTGGGTGCAAAACATAAAAAAATATATATATTTTTTATTTAAATTTTTATTATAGGGTTATGTTTAATAAATAAATTTTAAAAAAATATAATTTTCTTAAATACTATGAAGGACTTTATTTTTTTATAGAACATGGCCACCAAAAATGATTAGACGGCCCTGACCTCTAGTTAGAATAATTATACTATTATCATTAAGGTGAACCTATATATATTCATGTGGCAATTTAATAATTTTTTTAGTGAACCAAAAAGATCTACTTCTTCCAAGCGTAATTTGGGTAGTCTTCTTCCAAATCAGCTTTTCATATTATTCACAAGGACGATGACATTACTTACGCAATGTTTTATAACCACTCAAGCTAACGGCTGTTAATAATATAATTAACCTTTGGTTCTCACGTCTCTAATTAACTTAAAAAATTTCAAAAAGTAATATTGGAGTCATAGTTGATAATCTTGAGCAGTGGCGATTCCAGGATTTATAACCAAGGTGTGCGAACATCGATAAAAATACAAAACAATAATCATGTTAATTACAACACTCGTGGACGCACTCACATTTCTTGAAAAAAATTCATAACTTGATCTATATTTACTTCATATAGTATTTCTTTTCCAACCAAAGACAACAGTGAATAATTTAACATTTTATCATCCATATGATTCCGCAATTCGGATTTGATAATTTCATCGAAAAATAGATTTTTTCAACTGTTGCGGCAACACGCAAAACCAAGGGCAGTTTGATCCAAGGTATTGCACACGACGCCAGAGCTGTAACAGTGACATAATAATTTATTATCCTAGCTAGCTAATCATTTGATAATTCGGGCCTCCTGATTCATCTAGGTAAACAACAACTAGTAGTGAAATCCCGCTACAGAACATAATAGACCCAATAGGCGATTTTCAACCACCAAACAATAAAAATGTCTACAGCTTGAAAACCTCATTGCTGCAAAAGTAAAAGAGCATCCATATTCAAAATATGCAAGAATAACGGCATCCATAGTTAAATAAGTTCTTCTATCTCTAAATTCATCAGAATACTCTAGTCCTCTAGTGAAGTAAGATAGTATTTTCAATCCAGTCACCTCACAAAATAAATAAATAAATAAATAAATCTTCCACTAACAATGGCAAATCAGGATGTAGAACAAAATAATATGATGATGGATGATGAAGAGGATTATGTATAGTCATGAGAAAGAAAATTGAAGTTGAATGCTAAGAAGTTGCATGTAAGCTAAGATGCATGTTGGGGATTTGGCCTTTAATTTGGTCTTTCGATGGACATGCATGTTTATCTACGATGCAATATAATGCCTGTGGTTAGGGTTCTAAATTATTAAATTGTGGGTAAAATATTCCAGAAGAAGTGTGTTATTCAATTCGTTGCATCTTAGGCATATATTGTTTTTGAAATTTGATATTTGTACAAATGTACTATGATACAAGAATTTATAAATTTTAAAAATAATAATAATAATAATAATAATAATAATAATAATAATAATAATATGCCAATATGAGTAGAACAATATATATTCTGACCTACTGTATATATCTACCCATGTGATGAGAAAATTTTATTTCGTTATGCTTTTCAGAAGCAGTTTTATTATTATATTTTTTTCTCAACAATCATACATACTGTATTAGAAAAAATATGATGGGACTCATACTACACAAATTATAAAAATTATTTTATTATTAATAACAGGGAGACAGAAAATAATTAATTTGGACAGCCCAGATTATAAGAAAAAGAAACATTTTCAAAAAGAATTTTAAAAACAGAAAAGAAAAAATCATGTGTGGGCCCCGCACATGATATTCTGAGTGCAGCAAAATTTCCCTTGTTAATAAGGAAACATGTATCAAAACAGAAAAAAGGGTTTAATTAGAACGAAAAGCTTATAGTAATAGTGTATACTTACAAGACATATATGCATATATATGTGTGTATATATATCTATCTATGGAGTCCTCACCCACAATTCAACCAAACAAACCCATCAATTTCCTCCGTTTCTTGCTCTCCCCTACCTTCATTATCTCCTTTCTTGAGGAATTCCATCAATAATGGGATTATTCTAGCTATAGCTAAAGATCAAAACTTGCACTTTTTTTTTCAAGGTGATCATGACTGTTTCGGGTACTACTACTACTGCAGAAACAACCACTTCTTGATTCAGACAACAAGATCAAATCTTTTTCGACAAGCCCCACACATCAGGTTCCCTTTTGGGGAAATTAGGGTTTTTGGAGGTGAGCCTTAATTTTACAAATTTCAAATTTCAATTTTCCATACCATCTTGCCCTTTTTGTATTGTTCTTTACAGTGCTTTAATAATTTAAGTTGATTTGCTTTTTGTCGTAGTGACAGAGACAAGAAAAGAGGCGGGACGACCAAAAGATTAGCAGACAAGGAACAGTTCAAAGTTGCTGAATCTCTCTCTGCAAAAGAAGGAAAGATGTACAGAAGTGATCAGAATGGGGGATTGGTTGAGACAGAAGACGGGTTTTCCCAATCCCAATCCCATATCCTCCCCAGTTGTAATAACAACAACAACAACAATAGGACTAACCCTAATTTTTCAATGGAGGACCCATCGAATTGTACTAACAACAATCCCCAAATCCCATTACTGTCCCAGCAAGAAGACCACCATCAAGTTGCTGCGGCGGCGGCGGCGCTGGAAATGGAGCTTCAGCGGCAGCTGAATCTGGACATGGATCAACACTGCAACAATGGCAACAATAATGACATTCAGACACAAGTACTTGTGAATGAGTCTGGGGCAGTGGTATCCACCTGGAACGAAATGGCTGCCAATTTCCATCTAGGAGTGGATCATCAATACCACCCCCAAAATGACCCTTCTTCATTGCCTGATCACACCAGTACCCCCACACATGACCTTCTCAACATTTTCCCTTTCCCAAGATGCCCCTCCTCAGTCAAGCCCAACAGTAGTTTGTTGGCCTCACTAGGGCTCTTGGGAGAGCTCAACCCTCCTGATGGCTCATCATCCACCACAACCAACATTGTGTATGACCCCCCCTTGTTGATGCCCCCTCTGAACCTCCCCCCACAGCCCCCAGCCTTGTTGAGAGACCTATTTCATTCCTTACCACCACATGGGATTGGAGTAGGGGTTGGGGGGTACAACACCACACCATCAAGAAACAATTCTAACAACACCACCTCCTCCTCCTTGTTCAGTGTTGGTATGGATGAGATGATGAGAGACAACAAGATTAGCATAGGCTTGAATGGGGGTTTGTACCCAAATCAAAATGGGGTTTTTGAAAATGGGGTTTTCGAATTCACCGCCGGGGAGATGGATTGCTTGGCCGCCGCCTCCAAGAACGGTAAGGATACCAAACATTTTACCACTGAGAGGCACAGAAGAGTCCTCTTTAATGACAAGTACCAAGCTTTGAGAAAATTGGTTCCCAGTCCCACCAAGGTATTGCAAATTTATAAAATACAAAGTAATACTATCCATATTCTTCTGTACAATCTACTATATTGTAATAATGTTTGCCTTGTCTTGTTTTGAGGGAAAATTCAAGAATGATAGAGCCTCAATAGTGTTGGATGCAATAAACTACATAAATGAGCTAAAAAGAACAGTGAGTGAACTCAAAGTTTTGGTAGAGAAGAAGAGATGCGCAAAGGAGAGGCTAAAGAGGCCCAAGAGCGAAAACGAGTTCTCAAACAACTCGGACATGAGTCCCTACAACAACCTTAACAACAACGGGTCGGCCCTCCGGTGTTCGTGGCTGCACAGGAAGTCCAAGAACACGGAGGTGGATGTCAGGATCATCGACGATGAAGTCACCGTGAAGCTCGTCCAGCAGAAGAGGATCAATTGCTTGCTCTTTGTCTCCAAGGTTCTCGACGACTTTCAACTCGATCTCCACCACGTCGCCGGAGGCCTCATCGGCGATTACTACAGCTTCTTGTTCAACTCCAAGGTTGCCTCTTTATCATTATTATTATTAGCACCATCGTTAAATGTCGATTATTTCATTTCATTACACGTGCCGCATATGTTTATGTTACATACAGTTACCTTCAATTTTCATAAAAGCTTAATTGGTGATCTTTGGGAATGAGCAGATCCGCTAGCGGATAGCAGATTCAAAGAGAGCAAATTGCCACACAATTCTATCTCTGAATCCGCTATCCACTACCGGATTCGCTAACCCCAAACAGTTTTGCAAGTTATATAAAATTCTAATGACTTAGCTTGGTGATTATTGTGCTGGTATATATATATATGATTTTATGCAGATTTGTGAGGGGTCAATTGTGTATGCAAGTGCAGTGGCGAACAAGCTTGTTGAAGTGGTGGATAAACAGTATTCTGCAATTCTTCCAACAAGTAGCTATTGATCAATTAATAATTAGCTAGGTATGCTCCATTGATTATTATAATGTTCTTACACAGACGACTAAAGTTGGGATTGGGATGTAGTACTAATTGTTAACTAATTAATTAGCTTGGTTTGATGACCAAACATATCCTCTGCTGGTAAAGGACAAGTGATTTGTCGGAGTAACTTCACAGCCTACAGAATATAGTACTGCAGCAGGCTTTTACCGAGTCAAACTTTTGTTTTTACCATGTTTTTTCTTGATTGATGATACTCATCACTCGTATAAATTAACCTAAATGTTGAATTGTTTGTGGGTTTTTATTTTTTCCCTGGAATAATAGCACCTTATTCAAAGACTAGTTAACAACTAATGCTGAGAATTCAACAATGCAGAATACTGCTTGTTTGTCTCTCCATGTTTTCTGCATCATATGAGGAAGCTTTCCTAAAAAATAAATAGTGCAAGCAATTATAACACAGAAAAGTTCTATATTGCATCAAGCTAAGTTTATAATTTGGGAAGTTGTTAGGGTGCGATCATTAGAAATGACTTGGTGTGCTGGGGCAATTTCTCACCGTTGATTAACTATTTGAAATCAACGGTTGAGATTAACTCAAAGGTTAAAAAAGTAATTTTGACATATGACTCCAAAATATATTTTAATACATTTCAGCGACAATGTATGTACATTTCAACGATAATGAGTGACGCATTATAATATATTTCAGCGACAGACATATTGTTAGCGACTCCTTCTGTATTTTTCAGCGACGTATGATAGTATATTTCAGTGACATGCTATAGTGCTTTTAAGCGACTTTATATTGTGTATTTCAGCGACTTCGTAAAAGTTGAAACCCAAATTCTTTAATTTAATACATTTCACCGACACTTGTACACCACTTTCATCGACACTCTCGTACACCATTTCAACGACAATCTAGCTATGAAGAAAACAGTGGCTCCAGATTCCAAAATCCTCGCTGAAATGATTTTTTCCTTGTCCCTGAAATGTGCATACTTTCTCGCTGAAATAATATCCCCCCGTCGCTGAAATGTTCTTACCTCGTCGCTGAAATGATTTGTTATTAAAATGAAATGACGATTATACCCTTATTAATCTACAACCGTTGGATGCTTTTTCAACGGCTAGGATGCGTGCCTTGATGTACTGTGGCTTTTAGCCACAGCACCCTAACCGAACCCTATAATTTGGGGTGTATATAGTGAAGTGTATGTGTAATAGACATGTTTACATGGACAAGAAAGAATGGATTATTTGGATTGAATCATGTTGAGATCCCTCCTAACTTGAAGCTTCTAGAATGGCCTACAATATTCATGAACTACCTAGCATGATCTTCTCCAATCCTAGTGAGTTCTAGAGATATCTAAACTATTCTACACTAGTCCACATTCTATAGGATTCTAGATTTATATAGAAGTGTTCTAGAATACTCCATAGGCTAGTATAAATAGAGGAGTGGTGGCCATTTACAACAAAAACAACACACACACCAACCACAATCACAACACCAAGAGTTGTAAGAGTTGTAAGAGTTGTAAGTGTTGAAGAGTGATCAATAAAAGTTCTTTCTTCCTTTGAAGATCTATCTTCATCTTTGAGAGTTTTCCTCATCCTTGAGAGTGAGTGCCACTATTATAGTGAGGATATCCAACACTTGCACACACACTTGGGAAAGAGTTCCGCTGCTAATACGTGTTCTTCCCAACAAAGTGGTATCAGAGCCTCGTTCGTTGAAGCCATCACCCTGCTAGATTGACGATGGAAGGTGTTGTGATGCACGATGGTGATATGTTCAAGCTCACAGCCGACAACTACTCCTATTGGAAGCCGGTGATGGAGGATCATTTATACTGCAAGGATCTGTACGAGCCTATCAAGAATGAGAAGAAGCCGGAGGGCAAGAAAGATGCCGAATGGGATCTCTTGAATAGGAAAGCAGTCGCAATGATCCGTAAGTACATCGATCGAAGTTTGTTTGAGCATGTTTCCACCTACACTAATGCATATGAATTATGGACCAAACTAGAGTCCATGATTCAAAAGAAGACACCTCGGAACAAAGCTCATTTGGTTCGTCGGTTGGTGAAGTTGGAATACAAGGATGGCCAGAGCATGATTGAGCACTTGAATACCTTCAAAGGTCTTGTGAATCAACTCACAAAGATTGAGATGAAGGTTGATGATGAGTTGCAAGCTCTATTGCTACTCAGCTCCTTGCCGGAGAGTTGGGACACGCTTGTTGTTACTCTTAGCAACTCGTGTCCAGAGGGAAAGCTAACTATGGATATAGTTGCTGATAGTCTGCTCAATGAAGAAGCCCGGAGGAAGGAGCGAGGAGACTCTACGCACTACGAGGTCAATGTTATGGAGAACCGAGGGAGAATCGAGATCCGTGGAAGAAGCGTCAATCGAAGCCGAGACAGATCCAGGGGCCATTCCAAGTCACGCACGAGGGTCACCTGCTACTATTGCGGTAAGGTCGGGCACAAGAAATCAGAATGCCGGAATCTCAAACGCGACCAGAGGAACGGGGTTGTCAAGCAAGACTCGATAGAGCCAAGGAAGAACGAAGATAAGAATACGACGGTAATAACCACGGAGAATAAAGAAGACATCTTCCTCATTAGAGAAGACTACTTGAACATTGCCTGTGACGACAGTACGTGGATAATCGACTCAGGTGCGTCAATCCACGTAACCCCACATAGAGAGTTCTTCTCAACATATAAAAGTGGTGATTTTGGCACTGTGAGAATGGGGAATCACGTGTCAAGCAAAATCGTGGGGATAGGAAACATCACTCTGTTAACTAACACCGGGTGTGAGCTGGTGTTAAAAGATGTCAGGCATGTTCCAGATATGCGACTCAACCTCATCTCAGCCGGTAAGCTCGATGATGTTGGATACATAACTCAACTTGGAGCCGGAAGATGGAAGCTTTCGAGGAACAACATCATCGTTGCCAAAGGAATGAAAGATGGGACGTTATATATCACCCAGGCCAAGCTATGCAAGGGAGAAACCAATGTCGCTCAAGATAGGCCGTGTCTGGAGCTGTGTCACAAGAGACTTGGGCATATGAGCGAGAAAGGGCTGCAAATCCTTGCCCGAAAGGAGCATCCTGCCGACATGAAAGGTAAAACACTAGACCCCTGCACTCACTGTTTGGTTGGCAAGCAACATCGAGTCACGTTTTCAAGAAGTAATCAGCCTCATAGGAGAAAGCATATTCTTGACTTGGTGCACACCGATGTTTGCTCGATGACGGAGAAATCCATGGGTGGTGCATTGTACTTTGTTACCTTCATCGATGACCACTCTCGGAAGGTTTTTGCATATCTATTGAAGACAAAAGATCAAGTCATAGACGTCTTCAAGGAGTTTCATGCAAGGGTGGAGCGAGAGACAGGGTTGAAGCTGAAGTGCGTCCGAGCTGATAATGGCGGTGAATATCGTGGCCCGTTCGATGCATATTGCAGGTCACATGGAATCAAGCTCGAGAAGACTCCACCTAAGACACCTCAACTAAACGGTGTTGCTGAAAGAATGAATCGCACCATCACAGAAAGAGTTCGGTGCATGCTTTCTCACGCTAAGCTCCCTAAGTCCTTCTGGGGAGAAGCAGTGGCAACTGCCGTCAGCATCATCAATTACTCCCCATCTGTACCTTTGGATGGAGATATCCCAGAAGAAGTCTGGATGGGAAAAAGAGTCTCATACGACCGCTTCAAAGTGTTCGGTTGCCGAGCGTTCGTTCATGTTCCCAAAGATGAACGCGCTAAGCTTGACTCAAAGACGAAGGAGTGCATCTATCTCGGTACACCACATGATGAGTTTGGTTACCGGCTTTGGGATCCAACAACCAAGAGGATCGTCAGGAGTAGAGATGTCATATTCTTCGAAGACCAGACTATCGAAGATTTTCGTAATGAGAAGAAGTCGATGGTTCGATGCCGTGCCTCTCCTGATACACCAACAGTGGAGCATAATGACCAAGATGAACAAGCAGCCGAGGATGTTGATGCCGAGATACCTACCTCGAATGACATAAGTAACGAAGATGTTTCTTCTGAGTCAGGCGACACAGAATCATCACAAGAAGAAGGTGAGACTCTACAACCTCAGTTACGTAGATCCACTCGTGAGAGAAAACACTCCACTAGATACCCACCAGATGAGTATGTGATATTCACGAATGAGGGGGAGCCACAAAACTATAACGAGGCTATGGAAGATCAACACAAGGAAGAATGGTTGAAGGCCATGCATGAAGAAATGCAATCGTTGCATGAGAACCACACCTATGACTTAGTGGAGTTACCAAAAGGGAGACGAGCATTGAAAAATAAATGGGTATACAAATTGAAGACAGAAGAAGGAGGCGCAAGACCAAGATACAAAGCCAGAATCGTCGTCAAAGGATGTGGCCAGAAGAAAGGGATAGATTTTGAAGAAATCTTCTCTCCCGTGGTAAAGATGCAATCTATCCGGGTAGTTCTTGGGCTTGCCGCATGCCTAGACCTAGAGATTGAGCAGCTAGATGTCAAGACGGCATTCTTGCATGGAGATTTAGAAGAAGAGATATACATGGACCAACCCGAAGGATTCATGGAGCCGGGGAAAGAACACTTAGTATGTCGTCTCAAAAAGAGCCTCTATGGTCTGAAGCAAGCTCCGAGACAATGGTATAAGAAATTCGACTCCTTCATGGCCCAACATCAATTCCAGAAGACTCGCTCGGATCACTGCGTCTTCATCAAAAAATATCCTAATGGAGAATTTATCATCCTCCTACTCTATGTGGATGATATGTTAATTGTTGGTCGTGACAAGAAGAAGATCGAGGCACTGAAGAAGGCTTTGAGCATATCGTTCTCCATGAAAGACTTGGGACCGGAGAAACAAATCCTTGGGATGAAGATCACTCGAGATCGTTCCAAGAGACTACTATGGCTATCTCAAGAAAGATATATTGAGAAAGTTCTTGAAAGATTCAATATGGATAAAGCCAAGCCGGTGGGCGTTCCACTTGGAGGACACTTCAAGCTAAGTAAGAAACAATGTCCAACAAGTGAGAAGGAAAAAAAGAAATGGAGAAGATCCCATATTCATCGGCGGTCGGGAGCCTCATGTACGCCATGGTTTGCACTAGACCTGATATCGCCTTCGCTGTTGGCATGGTAAGTCGATTCTTATCTAATCCTGGTAAAGAACACTGGGCAGCTGTAAAATGGATATTTAGATATCTCCGGGGAACTGCCAAAAGATCTATATGCTTTGGCAAAGGAAAACCAGTGTTAGAAGGGTATACTGATGCAGACATGGCAAGAGACGTTGATTCAAGGAAATCAACATCAGGATATCTAATTACCTTTGCAGGGGGAGCTGTATCATGGCAATCGAGATTGCAGAAATGTGTGGCGCTATCAACGACAGAAGCTGAGTACATAGCAACTACAGAAGCAGGCAAGGAGATGGTATGGATAAAAGGATTACTCACCGAGCTAGGTCAGATTCAAGAAAGCCCGACGCTACTCTGCGACAACCAAAGTGCGATATACTTGGCGAAGAATCCAACCTACCACTCCCGATCAAAACACATTGATGTTCGATATCATTGGATACGAGATGCATTGGAAGAAAAGCGACTCCAACTCGACAAAGTACATACAGATGACAACTGGGCAGATATGATGACCAAAGTGATATCTATGAAGAAATTCGAAGATTGTTGCGGAGGCGCTGGAGTTACAGATCTTCCAGGTTAGTCGGGAAGGGGGAGATTGTTGAGATCCCTCCTAACTTGAAGCTTCTAGAATGGCCTACAATATTCATGAACTACCTAGCATGATCTTCTCCAATCCTAGTGAGTTCTAGAGATATCTAAACTATTCTACACTAGTCCACATTCTATAGGATTCTAGATTTGTATAGAAGTGTTCTAGAATACTCCATAGGCTAGTATAAATAGAGGAGTGGTGGCCATTTACAACAAAAACAACACACACACCAACCACAATCACAACACCAAGAGTTGTAAGAGTTGTAAGAGTTGTAAGTGTTGAAGAGTGATCAATAAAAGTTCTTTATTCCTTTGAAGATCTATCTTCATCTTTGAGAGTTTTCCTCATCCTTGAGAGTGAGTGCCACTATTATAGTGAGGATATCCAACACTTGCACACACACTTGGGAAAGAGTTCCGCTGCTAATACGTGTTCTTCCCAACAAATCATTAGTAAGGAATTAAAAAGTAATTAATTAAATTTGCTACAAGTTCGGATTAATTAACGGAAGAATTGGGGATGAGAACTTAGTTCAAGTGGTTAAGTCCCTTGACTTCCAACGGAAGGTTGGAGGTTCGATCCCACCGGCCCCCTATCCCTCGGAAGAATTTAAAATCCACGCCATCCATTTTCTACATAAATAAGATAGGTTTGAAATGACTCACAAATAGAATAATTTGAAATATTTTCTCCTCATCTAAACTAATTATAACAATTGATGCATGTTTTATACTCAAAATAGATCATACAGTAGTATATATGTGATTTTATCTTCTTCTGAATGCAGATTTCAGAGACACACACCCACCTGGCAAGTTGATAATTCGATTGGAAAATGAAATGTTAGAGCCTAACAGTCAAGTCGTCGAAACTTAATGCATGTTGGAATATTCAAATGAAGAGATTTCGATTGAGCTACGTACAACTGGATGATTATAATTATTCATTAATGGACTTAAAAGAGCATATTTTTTTTTGGATAAAGGGAGGGCCGTAGCCATTTTATTCATAGACTTGATGCAAATTATACATTCCAGATTTATCTATGCGTAAAGCATCGAGGATACACTCAGGTGGTAAAAGAGCATATTTAATTTGCTTTGGTTTGATATATTTTTCACTCGGTATATACTGTTCATATCTGCCTGGTTTTTTTTATTTTTATTTTTAGTTTTTGCAAATGTGTTGGTAGGTAAAGCGTCTTTTGAATGACTTTATCTTCATCTCAAATTATAGTATTTCATTTTTATATTTTTTATTAAAAAAATAATATTTAAATAAATAAAAAGTGCTAATTTTCCCCAAAAATAAAAAGTGTCGACATCCTGACTTGGAAGTGCAAAATAACCAGCGACTTATTTTGGGCCTCGCAGTTAATAAATTCATCCAAGAAACGGTACGATTTTAAAAAGTGGATAAATGTGGGCAGGCAAATTGGCCCAAGTTTAATCAGTTACCACTTACCACTATTAATTCATAACTTTCTTTTCGGTCTTAAAAGTAAAGTAAATGTTTATTAATAACATTGTTGCAATAAATTAAAAAAAAAAAAAAAAAATCGCTATATTTGTAATAAAAGTAAATGTCTTTTTCTGGGTCTATATTTGTAAATCTTATAAGAATAATAAAACCTATTCCCTTATCCCTCCCTCGGTTTCATAATAATGTGTTTCATTTTCCCTTTTCTTTTTACCCATAAATATCAGTTTTTAGGGTCAACCAATCTGATTTGATGGCGAGTTTTGACATCAAATTAATTTAATTAAATGGGTTCATTCTCTTTACCAAGTAGCAAGTAATAGCTATGGTTTGGGATGAGCACTTAGCCAAAATGGTTAAGTTCCTTGACTTCCAACGGAATGTTGGAGGTTCGATTCCCCACCGGCCCCCTATCTCTCCCTTTTTTTTCTTTGCAATTGTGTGGCATGGACTCTCACCACTTCTTTCACAGGTCTTCAATGGCTCGTTAAAAAAAAAGAAAAAGAAAAAAGTAATAGCTATCGTCCAGTTTTATATTAGGATGCTATCGACAGGAAAATTGTTCTAAAATAGAGGAAAGATATAATCTCATTAAAATTATTTGAAACATCGTCTAATTAATTCCTTTCTGAAAAGAACATGTACAAATATGTATAACTAAAGGAATTTTATATTAGGTCTTCAGGTAATATCTATTTCTGAATTAATATATGTTAGTGGGTTTCAAGTGATGCGATACTAAGATGTGTATAAAAAAATTTAATTCCACATTCATCAAACAATACATGGTGATCACTACATACATTACATTAACTAAATTAAGAGAATAATTATACTTTAGCACTATCGAATATTGTCATTGAAGTGATTGAATCCACTATATATATATGTACTTTATTTTTATTTTTTTAATCAACTAGAATCTAATAACTATACTTTGACATATTATTATTAGAATCATTGTAACAAAAATCCATTATTGCTTCTCATTGCATGCTTTTCTTTTTACAAAAGTTGAACCATTTCCTATTTTTATATATAATATAAGTGCAAAATTGTTAACAAGATAATGGTCAGAATTTTATTATTATTATTATTAATTATTTGTCAACTTCGCATCATACTAGTAATTGACAATATTTTTTTTTGTGTATTTATATTCATACAGTAATTAATACATGTACGAATAGTAAAGTTCATTTAAAAAGCCAACAAAGCAGTGCAAGTAGCTTCCAAAGGAAAAGCCCATTAAAACAAAAGTACAAGGCCATTCCACAGACCACAATGATGCATAGGCAGAAACCAGAAAGGACATTAATATTCAAAAGAATTTATAATTGAATTTATCTTTTGCTAAATACACTCAGTACAACTCATATTTCTTATATCTTTTATACATATATATATATATATAAAGATATATTTAAAAACAAATACTCACTTAACACACGCATGCACACACCATATGCATGCATACTCGATTAATAATTTTACACTGATTCATTTCAATATATACCATATATAAGTGTAGAGCTTAATTCTAAGCTCAATAAATTTTACTCAATATTTTGTTTTTAATATACTCATTTCATCAAGCTTATAGGTATACTTGAGCCTTTTCACATGCTGCAAATTGAATATATTTCCCCAGTAATTTGACAATCCAATATCATCACTCAATTAAGTGTAATACTTCTATGTTTTTACATTATGATTTATAATCTTTATAATGAATAGTATATATATATATAATATATATACAAACACCCCTCCCCCCCCCCCCAAAAAAAAAAAATGTCTTTTATATCACGTTTATATTGGGCTCCTTATGTTATCTTTCCCGTGTATAAAAAAAAAATGAAAAAACAAAGCATATGTATATTTTATTTTTACAAAGATTTTCAAGAACATAGAACATATATATATATATATAATAAAATTTCACATATAGTATTTGTTGTATAAATGCATTGACCGGGATTACATATAAATATAACTCAGAAAACACTTTTTAAAAGGGCAAAATCGTAATGGAAACCCACTCTCAATATATATAATTTTTTTTATTTGACCTTTGAATTTCTTACTACAATTTTGTTACAAAATTACCCTACAAAACTTACTCAGTTTGGTCATACACACAAATACGCAACAGTTTCTACTAAATAATAATAAAATAATATTATTACTGCCATGTAATAATAATATATAATATAATAATACAACTTTACATAGTCGTCTTTAACATTTTCCCACCTTCCATTTTTCGGTTGTCTCCACATACACTTCTTCTTCGATCCATAGATCCATCCATCCATTTCAATTTCATTTCCCCGTTTAATTTTCTATAATTTCCTTCTAGGGTATGAATTCTTACACCCTTAATTTCTTATTTCTTATTACATATTATCCATTTTTTTTGTACTACTACGTTGGTTGTTTTGAATAAATTATAATTGATTTCCTTTTCAAATTTTGTATTTTTCCCATTTTTTGCTTTTCTCACAGTGTTTATGTATGGCGGGATTGGATTTGGGCTCGTCGCAGTTCGCCCCACACCTCCAGCGGCGGCAGGCGGATGAGGAATCCGACGACGACGATGATAGGAACCAATTCTCCGGAGGCGATAACCCGGGGGACGGCGGAGGAGCGCGGAGGCCGCGGGGTCGGCCGCCGGGGTCAAAGAACAAACCGAAGCCGCCGGTGATCGTCACGCGCGAGAGCGCGAACACGCTCCGCGCGCACATACTGGAGGTCAGCGGCGGCCGCGACGTGTTCGAGGCGGTTGCGAGCTACGCGCGCAGGCGGCAGCGTGGGGTTTGCGTGCTCAGCGGCACCGGGACGGTTACCAACGTCAGCCTGCGGCAGCCTTCCGCCGACGCTGCGGCGGGGAGTTCCACCGTGGCCACGCTTCAAGGAAGGTTCGAGATTCTGTCCCTTTCCGGGTCGTTCCTACCCCCGCCGGCGCCGCCGGGGGCCACCAGCTTGACTATATACCTCGCCGGCGGGCAGGGCCAGGTCGTCGGAGGAAATGTCGTCGGCGCGTTAATCGCGTCGGGCCCTGTCATTATAATCGCCGCGTCGTTTACAAACGTTGCGTATGAACGCCTGCCGTTGGAGGACGACATGCCGCCTCCGCCTCCGCCTCACGGCGGAACTGAACATCAGATGCCTGATCCATCGCTGCCTTTCTTCAATTTGCCGCCCATCTCCAACGGCGGCAGCGGCCCCTCCTGGGCAGCGCATTCCTCCGGCGGCGGGGGGCCGTCTTATTAATGTTAGGTTATTAATTACCAAAGTAATTCTTGTGTTAGTCTTTTGTACATTAATTAATCAGTTAGTTAAATTCATCATGAATTTACCTGATGATTAATTATTAGAGTTTTGGTTTTTCTTTAGGAAAAAAAAGAAGGAAGGGTTGAAGAAAAAGAATCTTTGAACAAAGAAAAAAAAAAATTAAATCATCTTGTTGGTGAAAGTTCTAATGAGTTGTTGGGAAATAACTTCGAGGTTTAGACTTTTTAGACTGTTGAGTTGTGTTTAAATTTGTTCTTTTATTACAACTTGTTGGGGAGTTCTGAACTACTGATCAATTAGGTTGCCACTAGCTAAATCATATTGACAAATACAAGCCCATTTGCCACCTATATATACATTTTTAATATATGATATATCCACTTGGGTGAGCAAAATTAATTCTTGCAAAGTGATATAGTGCATTCTTAGCTTCTTTGGATTTGAAAAGGTGAAATTTGAAATAAAATGGCAAAATAATACTAGTAATAACCAAGATTATGAGTGTAGGCCTAATCAGTCACCAGTGGCCAGCCATATATAGTTTAAAAAGGGCAACTTGTGGGTTGATAAGAATAGGCTATTAAATAATACACACACATATATGTGTGTGGATATAGATACATAGATCTATATAGATTCCGGTTGTATTTTTATGTAGGCCTTGCATATGTCTCCAGGCTTTTGTAGTTAAATGGGTTAAGGGTATGTTCATCACGTAAAGTTGTAACTGCCGGCAGTAGCTACGAGCTGCAGTTGTAGGGAGCTGTAACTGTTAGTAATTGCAGCTATCAATTGTTGCATAAGTGTTCGGTAGAAGTAGTTGTAGATGTTATAAATTATAATTTGAAGAAGAAAAATTAATTGAATCTCTTCAAATTAATTAAATTGAAAAGTGGCTTATGAAATCTCCCAAAAACTACTGAGCATAGCTTCTAATTGTAGAGGTTTTTCAGAGCTGTAATTCACAGTTAAAACATTTAAAAGCCAGAACATGACTATTTTTTTTTATATAAACGCTAAAACTACTCAAAGCTTCTAAAAATTACGTGAACAATACACCCTAACTAGCAAGTGGTTACTTAAATAATTGTAGCATGAGTTATCTCAAGTGTTGTATATAAAATTGACCAATGAATTGAATAAAAGAGAGGCTACGTCTTTGTATTATTAATAATAATCAATTATCAAATCCCTAGTTCTTCACTTCATGGTTTATTGATGATATTGATCCATGCTTTATATATATAAAAGGTGCGTGCATATTTCATGGATTATTATAATTTGCATGATAGATTATATATATATATATATATATATATATATGTATATATCGATTACCAAAAATAAATAACATGGAACTTTGTAGATCCTAATTAATTTTTGT
>JAOANR010000002.1:69985585-70264774 GCA_030278955.1 Hygrophila difformis
AACTATTAAGTTAAACCACAACATTGAAAACTAAGTATATATTTTAAATTCTGAGATATTTTATTATTTCTAGGTTGTCGTTGGAAATTAAAGTTTAAATGGGTAGATTGAGTTTATATTTCAGAAAAATATTTGGTATAAAAGTTATTTATTGAAAGAAAGTTATGTCTATTAATTTTGTATAAAATTGACTGTATAAACTAGTTTTAGACAAATACTATACCACACTACTAGTTTGCATCCACATGGCGATTAATATGTTAAACTCTGGAGCCAAGTGGGCAGTGGCATTTAAACCTTCAATTGGCCTATTAATTTTAATTTTTAAAAAAATGAAAAACATTAACAAAAATATTGAATATACTTTCCAATTTCCAACTCACCAAACTAGCTACCAAATTAAAGTCCAAATTAAAGGTGTGCGTGTGGAGGAGTTTACAGAATTGAGACACGCTCATTTTTTTTTTTACTGGGAACCATTTAATTACTGGGAAAGTATTTAATTACCAACGCATCAGCTCTATTAGTAACATTCGTCAATTGTGATTAATCTAGCATAAAAAAATGTTCAGTTTCATAAATTGCTAGCTATTTCTAGGCGCGGTGCTGATTTTTTAAAATGGAATTCAATATTGATTTTTTTATTAAAAAAAAAAGGATTCAACGTACCATACAGCTATTTTTAACACATTATTGAATAATTGTTTACCACTTTAATTTTTACAAAGTAAAATTTTTAAATATGATAAACAATTGTTTTTAACATTCAGCAATTGTTTATAAGTAGTACTTGATTAAACAAATCTCCATTCATTAAATGTATTTGGTAAATTTTTAAAATTCATTAAATATCTTATTAAACACGTTAAAAATAATTACTCTACAGTAACATTCTTTTTAAAAAGGAAGTCAATCACATGAAGTTTAATCCAATTATTACAGTTAGTTGATTAATTGACTGTTGGCGATACTATACGAGCTTAGACAACTAGACAAGTTGTCTGAGGGTAAAAGCATATACGGTACAAATTAGTATAAAGTAGAATCAATAATAAGAGAAATATGAATCCAAATACTGAAATTAGAAATCAAATAAGTATTTTACTACTAAGTAAGCTCTCGCTCCAAAGATCAATTTCATTTAGCACTCCATGATACTTGTCCCACTTCTATACTTCCTAGGTAATTAGATGAATAAATTTCAACCTAATTATATATATATATATATGATGGGTTTCCTTCAGTGTCTTTCCATCGATAGTTTTCCTTTTTCGGACACAAATTTTGAGTACATCAATGCCGGTTGCAATAAATAAGAGGATTTGATGTGTAGGTGGCTCGAGTTCTGAGTTCTGCCATTCAAACACGAAGTACAAATGTAAAGAAAGGAACATTACTTTTAAAACTCATAGTCGAGTATATTTTAAACATGTGTGATGTGTCCAATAATAAATTATTTATATTTATATATATACATAGACATAGGGCCTCTTTGGATGTAAGCGGATAGGATATACGTAGTAGCACATAGCAAATTTGACTAATGGAACTGAGTAGCATATATTAATAGTATATTTGACCAGCAAATTATAGTAAAAAATATTTAATAAAAGATTTTTAGTAGATATCATATTGATGTAAAATTGACCAGCATATATTAATAGTAGATTTTTAGTAGATATCAAATTATAGCAAATTATTTAATATGTAAAATTGTGTAATCGGCTATGGGTTTGTTTGGAAGGGAGTATATTAGGCAGCAGATTCAACTTGAGCAGGTTTGACTAAGAAATATGCTACTTTTTGTTGTTTGGTAATTAACACATACAAGGAGCAGAAGTGGTCTCAATCTGCTAAAACTGATCTGCTGCCTACTGAAGCATATTGAGGAACAGAACCATTTTCTCTCTGTTAACTGTTACTATATGCTAATTTACCAAACACTTTTAATCAAATATGCTGTTACTATCTGCTAGTCAAATATACTCCTCATATCTGCTGATTATATCTGCTGGTCAAATCTACTATCTGCTATATGCTATCTGCTATCTTCCAAACACGCCCTATATGCTCTCCAATATGCTTAAAAAACCAGCATATTGATCCAAATATGCTCCATAATATACTACTTCACTCACCAAACAAGCATATAGGCTGGTCAAACATGCTATATACTATATGCTCCCCAATATGCTGGCAACCAAACAACCTCATATACTGTATAAGATAATATGAAGAAATAAAACGTTCCACCAAGTGAACTATACAGCAGACAAAGGAAAAAACACGCCCAGTGGAACCACAAAATCACTATATTACAACTAAACTAATATCCTTATATGAAAGGTTTATTCACAGATCAGAATAAAAGTGTAAAAAAGAAGGAAAAGAAGGCTTGTTTAGAACATACACATGCATTAGTTAATTTACTCCCAATAAAGAAAGAAAAAACTATTGTTCATGCTTATAAGCTACTTCTCAATTTCCCTCTGGCAATGGTTGCTGCTGGCTGTTCGCTTTTACTTCTGGCGATTCCAAATTCGAAATAGAGATCAATTTAGACCTATATTTCTCTTCACTATCACCGCCTCCTTCGACGCTCACGCCATCTTGAATATTTGCAGGTGACATTTCACTGGTTTGATCAGTGTCTGGTACTCCATATGAGATTGCAATTAAAGACTCACGAGTTGAATCTTCAATAGCCTCCTTGCTACTATAAGATGCCTTATCCATAAAAGACTGGTGCTCGTCCTATCAGTGTTAATAAAACAGGAAAAGATTAAAGACAACAGAAAATATAAGCAAAGCTCGAATCCACCAAATTGTACTGTTTAGTTATAAAAAGGTCATTACTTCTTGTTGAAAGGCCACTCATTAACTTACAGCATTCAAAATTTCGAAAACAACAAAACAGGAGGCAGAATTCTGCAGAAATTCAGAACAAAGATTTTGGTGGCTTTGTTTTAATTCTTAAACACAAGATTTACCAACCTTCTGTCAACTTACAGAACTGCATGTTAAAATGCTTCAGTTGGATTTCACATTCTCCTTTGGATTTTCAAAATCATGGAAGCTCTGTTTTATGGATTTTCAAATCATCTTATATAGAAGTTCAACACAAGATAATATGCTGCCCCATGGGTTTACAGAAGGATGATGGATTACATGCCAAACAAACTAAGTCATAAACCTCTCAGGCCTCTAAAATGCTCCGGCGGCTAGATCAGAATCAGTAGCAACCCTTGATTGAATAGTTATGCTACAAACTAGATTTAAACAAATTGACTTGGTACATCTACCAAAAGTAGTGAAGGATCTTTCAAACAAATTGGATCATGTTCAACCAGGAGATATTTGGAAACATTCACATTAGGTGTATACCACATACAAATACCATAAAGGTTAGCCTAACAATCACACTAAATGCTCAAGATATTAACAAGAAAAACATCACCTTTAGGCGCAGACTATCACGATTATCCACAGTTTTTTTCCCCACGCACAATGCGCCCATTATTGTAAGATCACCAAATAGTATAAACTACCATATATGTGTGTGCGTGTGAATATTAACAAGGAGGACAGCAGCACAGTAGTAAAAGACTATTTTCAGAACAACAAAATAGTTCGATCATGCTGTTTTTCCATACATATATATCACAGGGTAAAGACTCTCCATAATATCGATGATGAAGACAAACTTCCTCAAAACGCATTAAACACGGAATTTGACCACATGAGAATAAAATAAAAACAATCCAAAATCTAACAAAGATTCAAAATTTCACCCAAAAGAGGGAAAAAAAAAAAAAAAAGAATCCTCCACACAAACAAGGCAAAAATAACAAGTTTCCGATCCAATACGGAAGAAAAAGGCAATCCTTAGAACTATGAAATATATGGAAGCAATTCTAGCATAATCATCAACAACTATCCATCCACTGATGATCCACAGATTAAAGAATGAAATCCGCGTCCAAATAAGTGAACCCCAGAAGCGGTTCAATTTCCAAATTCAAAACAGGAAAAGGGGGAAATACAAAGAGGCGGAATCAATTCCCGGATAATAGTATAAGAATAATGAATCAAATGGCATATTGTAGGGCAGATCGCACCTTTCTCGATCGAATCAGGGAAAAGGGAATTGTGGAATGTCAGGCGGTGTGGTAAAAGTAGGCGGCTCTCCTATTGGTTGATCGGATTTGTCGTGCAACCATGATGTCAAACTGTTGGTATAAATAAATAACGTGGAGCATGAGCCATCACGTGACGTCACGTGATCCTACGTGGAGAGTCAATCCTATCGAGTTTTAACCTTCTGGCAGGGGGCAGAGCCGGTTGGCAGTTAGTTGGCGCTTGGCGGCATTTATGATATTGTCAATATATTTAAATCTATTTTTAAATACTACTCCCTCCGTCCCATTAAAAGTTGTTACTTTTTTTAGGGCACGGGAATTTAGGTTGTGGTGTTTAGTAGTTAAAGTAGTGTAAGTAAATTTGACTAATCCATCCATCTAATTTATAATGGTTACATTTGACTTTTAATCATATTTATTATTTAACTTTGACTTAATGTTATCGTAATGATGTAGAAAGAAAAAAATAGTCAAGTGTGGTCTTGTTGGAATCGTCTAATCGTATAGTTTTAGAATATATATTTTATATAATTTTTATTTATACTCATTTTGAGATATTAATGGTTAAACATATATAGGGAGTTTGTGCAGAAAAGTACAATTGTCATTATTGTGGGGTTTTTAATGATGCTTATGTTAATCTAATTTGCTAAAAAGGGAAAGTGACAACTTTTAATGGAACACCCCAAAAAAGAATAGTGGCCACTTTTAATGGGACGGAGGGAGTAATATACAAACAGATTTAACCTTTACCAAATTAATCTTCATTCGACTTATAATATAATATAATTATATAAAATAAAATATAATGAAGGATTTAAGATTGAAACACAATATACATGTCGTCAACAAATATAAAAACATGCATTCTTCTTGAATCTAAAACCTTATTCCTTATATATATATGATGCATATAAAACATAACATGCATCTCGTCAACATGCATATTGAATCTAAGAATTAGGGATTGGTAATATCTTAAAAATATTTTTAATAATATCTATAATATATAAATGATGTATGAATAGTAATGGGTTATTAATTGGCTTTAATAATATCTTAAAAATATTTTTAATAATATACTATTAAAATTAATAACATTTTTAACACTATTTTTAAAATAACAAGATATATTTGGAATTATTTTACCTTTTATTTATGATCTTTATATTTTTGTCTATATGATCGTGGATCTTTTTGCGTCAGAATTTATATGTTTTTTTTTTTCTGGTCTTCCAATTATATTTAATATATATATATATATATATTAAAAGTAATACTAAAAGATTTACGAAAGCTTATCGTAATAATTTTAATTATTTTAGTATTTGTATAAAATGAATATAGAATTTATCATACAGTAATTTTATTTTAAAAATTTATTCCAAATTATGAGAACAAAATTTTAAAAAGATTTCTTTTAAGTATGTAGATTATTTTATTTTTGTATTTAAATATACGTATAATCTCTTAAAAAAGAGCCGTGTCTATAAATAATAAAAAATATACATAAATAAATAACGAATCTAAAATATGTAGTTGTTGGGGTCATACGAAATGATGGGCCGCGAAGAGCTATTGGGCCATAAAAGATGGGCCGAAAAGAGACTTTTAAAGAAAATCGAGTTGGAGATCCATTGGGCCGAAGAATGAAAAGAGAACGATCCGGAGCGGCAGAAGAAGCCCGAAAGGAAGAAAGCTTCAAAGGGAAGGATTTCGGCCGAAATGACATCAACTCAGCCGATTGAAGTAAACAGTGGAATCGGCTTAAGGGAGTCGGCCGGAGAGCGGTTATTTCAGCTCCGGCTATAAATAGGGGTCGACACACACAAAATCAAAGAGATCGATCCAACCCCCAAATTCTTTTTATCAAATTTAATTCCTTGTTATCTTTACTGCTTTCTTTACAGCTTTCCTTTACAGCTTTCCTTAGAATCTAGCTTAGTTTGTAGCGGTTACCTCTTCCAAATCCACCGTTGTTTCTTAGCAACTGGTAGTTTGGTTCCTTGTTTCTGGTGAATTCTGCCGTTGTTCCTTAACAACAGGTAGATTCCCCGTTGTAACTTGTTGTTTTCGATCAATTCAAAGAAGATTCAGTCAATTGTGGGCGCATTATTGTTAATCCGGACCCGTAATCGGTTTGATCCTTTTCCGATAGCCTCCCTTGAGGAGAAAAATGTCATTGGCTCAACCCAAACCAAACAGTAATGTACCTATATTAGTAATTATGATAAACTTGGTATATATGCTTTATTTTTCTTAAAACAGTAGTACATGCTTTATTTTTTCCCACAGTATTTATTTATTTTTTCAAAATAATTTATTGGACATAAACTTCGATATCAACACATGTTTTCCTATTAACTATAGAATAATTTAATTTTAAGAAAATAATAAATCTTTGATAGTGTGGTGAAACTTAAAACTTAAAATTCACCTTGTTAAATAGTAAGTCGTAGGAGTATTATGTTCGTGCATAAAAAGGTTATAAAACATATCATAAATTCATAATCATGATTATATAGAATTGGGGTTGGCCGGTCAATTTTTCTCCTATGTCCTTTTTCTTCTCTTGTAGTAAAAAATTTATAGCCCTTGTCCAAGCCAAGTTTTTCCCGTTTCTAAACTAAAAAACGACAAAAACAACCAATACATTGCTACGTTATAATTTGAGAAAAATAAACAAAATTATTAAAAATATAGATAAATATTAGCTTCAAAATTAATCCCTAAAAAATTTGGTAGGTAGATATTTAAGAATTGCCTATTTGAAAATAGAATTCATGCTAACTGACGTTTGAAAAAAAAAACATCTTTGGGGATGCTTTAATTTTTCTTGGAGAAGCCGAAATCAGAGAAATGGTGGATGTGATCCCATGTCAAACAAATTACAAATTACAAATGAAAAAAAGGAGAGTGATAGTAGCAGGGGAATCAAACCTAAGGATGGTCAGGGGAGGATCTATAGGTAAAGTACACGAGACACCACTTAAGTTGATTAAACTGCTATTTTATAGTAGAATTTTTTTTTTTTGACATTTAACAAGTTCAGGCTTAGTAACACCACTTTATTTTTACGGTGGTGCCACCACGATTATTCATTCAAACCAAGATTTCTCAATATTTATGTATTTTTATTATAACTACTATCCATGATAACAATATAGCTTACATTATTTTTCTACTTTAAAAATTTTCTGAATTCGCCGTTGAGGATGGAATGACTTTTGCGGGTAGGCCTCATCCCTTGGGATGCTCTAATTGATTTTCTATTTGCATGCTAAAAAAATTTAATGCTACTACGAATTGCAGAGGGGAAAACTAGCGCGCTCATTTATTTATTTATTTTGCCCCACTCAAAGTGCGGGAAAACAATAGAAATTGCAAGGGCAAATACAGAATACGGATGGTTTCGGTTCTGACGAATAAGAAGGCCCCGAGACTGCGCGGCCGTTGTCGCCGACGGTTTTCCGCTTCAATGAAAGGGGTACTCGTACTCTACGATCTCAATGTTGCCAGTGAAATTGTTGCTACCGCCGCCGTCGTGTTTCTGATCCTCGTTATCATCCAGTGAGCATGATCGCCGTTGTTTCCCTGTTTTGGATTCTTAAAAGTTTTGGTAATTTCTTTAAATCTGTAAGTAGATAATCATGAAATACTTCCGAGTCGGCAATATTAATGCATAAATTCTTGGCGCTGTTCCGCTGCATCACATGAATGACCTAATTTTGAGATGTACTTGTAGTATTATTTAGCATGTGATATTGTTTAGATGATTTAGAATTTTTCCATTCAAGGTAATGTCATGTGCTTGGTACTCGATTAAATTAACTTGTTGTTTTGCTTGTACTAATGCGAAAGACTTATTATACTGTTCATGAACAGCTCACCAAAGGAATACTGCATTAACCACTAATTGCGAATCTAATTCATCGGAATGCACCAAAAAATCGATTGAAGTTTTCATTGCTCATTCCCGAAACTTAGGTGGATAAATTTCTTTTCTTCTATGAAGGCATCATGCAAAGTGTAAGCACAGCATACTTTGAGGTTCAGCTTCCACCTATATCTGTACCACAATTCAATCCAGCAACTTAGGTATGTTGTTCAGACTTTGTGATCTCATTGAGTACTCCTTAATTAGTTTTGAAAAGAAAGAGTTGTCCCTTTCCAATAGTTTAGCAGGGGTGTCATATTCTGCTATCCGTCCTGGTCAATGAAAATCAAATTACATGTGTAAGGAATTCAGAATTAATAGGAGATTTATAGTTTCACGCAGTATGAATTGAGGTGTAGACGTTGCATTCTTACCATCACTTAACACCAGAACAAAATCGCTGTCTATGACTGTGTGGATTCTGTGAGCTATTGTAACAACAGTGCGGTCTTTAAATTCTTTACTAATGATCTTCTGTACCACTCCATCAGTTGCAGAGTCAACTGATGCCGTTGCTTCATCCAGGATAAGAATGCCGCTTTTCTTAAGTAGTGCCCTTCCAAGACAGAATAGCTGCCTCTGGCCTACACTCCAGTTCTCTCCGTTTTCAACCACTGTTTTAAAGTGTGTGTTTGAGATGATATTTATAGTAATTATGTTAGAAATAATTGTAAATGAGCTACTAATGGGCAATATATCTATTAAACCAAAACTAAACCTGTGGATTCCAGCTTCTCTGGCTTTTCACGCACTATATCTCCTAGTTGGCATTTATCCAGTGCCTGCGGAGTAAGAAAGGTCACTCTTTGTTATTTGGTGTATGAGTATGACTATGATCTTGCATGCCGTTATATTTTCTTCTTTCTGTAAATAAATACTTGTATTCTTTTCTAACATGTATTCTGACTGTATAAAAAGCAATTAGTTGCGAAAATTGAATAAAAAAAATATACCTCCCATATATCGTTATCAGAATATTGCTCCAACGGGTCAAGATTTCCCCTCACTGTTCCATCAAACATTGTTGGATCCTGTGGAATGATACTGAGCTTTGATCTGAGGTCATGGAGTCCTATCTTGGCTATGTCAACGTCATCAATGATAATACTGCCTTCCCTGGGCTCAACAATGCGGAAAATGGCCTGTATGAGGGTTGATTTACCACTTCCGGTCCTGCCTACAACACCAACTTTCTTTCTCCCATGAAATGTGCAGGTAATGTTTTTTAACACGGATGGAAGGTGCTCCGCATAGCGTATCTGTACATCAGTTATGATTGGAATCACTATGTGAACAATATATGTACTTCCTGCATTGAAAAAGAATACTTAAATTTAATTAGCAGTGTTGAGATTGTACCTGCAAATTTTGGAAACAAATTTTTCCAGTGTCTGGCCAGTTAGATGGTGGCTTAGAGTCTTCAATGACAAAGGGAGCTTCACTTGGAAGGTTTGAGTACTGAAGAATGCGTTCAACTGATATCATCTTGTTTTCTGCATTACATATATTCCATATCACTGAAGCTTGCAAGACATTCAGATTTATTCCGTAAGTAACTGCCAATCCCGCAATACCTGTGTAAGATACAGTTAATAAATTTTTGTTCTTACTTGCCAGCTGTCTATCGATATCAGAAGATAGCAAACACACAATGCATATCATGCAATTTTTGATCCATAAAAAAGATGGTTGCTAGTTATAATTTTGTGATTCAATATCGTATGTGCTTACTTGGATTTATGATTCCCTCAGGGAGAGACACCAGCAAAACTAGTGAGAATGCGAAAACAAAATTTGCCAACTGGTTGAGTCTGAAAGAAAGCCACTCCATTGCTGATACATTATGAAACCATGGTCTTGAGTGGCTATCAATTAGGCAGAGGTTAGCATCACTGAAACGCTCCAGTTGGTCAAAAGCACGAATTGTTGCTGCTCCAGAAAGTGATTCTGCAAAATGGTGAAGGATTGGAGCTCTTTGAATTCCTGCCAGACGTGCCAGTTCTCTAGCTGTTGGTATGTAGTACCGCTGTATTTTGAAGACTGATCAATAGAGTGATGTTTACATCTTATCCAAGAACACATTTACTCATACTTCACCAAGAAACGATATGAAATGCTATATAGTATATACTAAACCAGAAACTATGATAGTAGTGGCACACATGCTTACCTGGTACCAAATGCAGATTGCTGTCACTGGAATGAAGATGAGGAACACTTCCCAAGCAACTTGTGACATGACTACTATCGTTCCTAGCAGCTGAATTATTGAGAAAGCACACCACCCCAATTTTGGTGCCATTTCCAAGTCCATTACGCTCTGGTCTGTGGATGCCTGCATGTGTGCACCATGAGTAAATTTTGGGGTCACACTAAGAATTTTGTTTTCATTCTAAACCTGCCTAAATTTATGGTAGCTCGTAATTCCATTTTATACTTATACTTACTCGGTTCAAGATTCTTCCTGCAGGTGTGGAGTCGAAGAATGCCATGGGAGCATGGAGCACGCTGTTTAGCATTTTGCTAAAGAGATTTTCTGCTGTCAAGAGACCAGTAATAGCCACTAAAGTGGAGCGGATCAGCACACAAAATGCACTCGTGACTGAAAGAAGTGTATAAATAAGTAGCACGAAATTCATCCCTTTCATAGGCACATCACTTCCAGTTGGACAAGCCCACGCCATCCAATAGTTGCTGACTACCTGTAACACTTGGAATGATGATTGCGCAAGGACAATAATGGGAACAAAGGCACCGCCTTTCACAATAGTCAAGTAAGACATGTAAACATCTTTCCCTATACTTCCTTTCTCTCTCTCTTCATCTTGAACCAATCTACCATCTTTCTCTGTTATCTCAGCACACAGATTATGCTCTGATTCTTGCTTTGTATGAGGAAATTCTTGGTCCGCATCTGTGTCTGTGTTTGTTTCATTCTCAGATTTTGCATGCTCTTTGGTTCTACTTGAGCTTTCAGCTGTGAGGACTGATTCCAAAGCTTGGCTGTGTGCTCCTACAAGAACTTCAAATCCTATATTTTGATTTATAAGTTCGTCAAATGTGCCAGCTTGTGCAATTTTTCCATTTTGCATCACCTGTCAGTGTTAAAATTTCAGGTTTAATCTTAATGGTAATTTACAAAATTGTTGTCTTCTGTTTGTAAAACAGGAATTTGTTCATTACATCGTACCAGAATGAGGTCTGCTGCAGGAAGAAATTCGACTTGGTGAGTAACGTAAAGTACAGTCTTGTGCTTGAGTATTCCCATCAAACAGTCCTGTAGATTATGAAAAATCAATAAAAGAATTCTGTGGCAGGTAGCAGACTACATATGTGGCAATTGAAAAACAAACCTTGAAGAGTTGTGAGCCTGTATGAGCATCAACAGCACTGAATGGATCATCAAAAAGGTATATATCAGCATCCTGGTATACAGCACGAGCAAGTTGTATTCTTTGTTTCTGGCCTCCGCTCATATTTATTCCTCTTTCTCCTATCTCTGTTAAGTCTCCAGCAGCAAAGAGCTCAAAATCCTTTAACAGAGCACAAGCTTCAATTGTTCTATCATATTTACCACTTTCGTATGGCTTTCCAAAGAGAATGTTATCCCTAATATTACCAGTTAATATCCAAGGGGACTGAGGAACATAGGCCTTCAACCCACTGACCTTCACCGTTCCAGACAGCTTCTGCATCTCACCAATTATGCAAGAGAGCAAGCTCGATTTCCCTGAACCTACTGTTCCACATATTGCCACTTTCATCCCCTTTTTAACTTTAAGGTTTATATGATTCAGTGAAGGATTTCTTGATTCTGTGTCCCAGCTGAAGTTTCCTTCATCAATTTCAACATGAAACTCTGTCTGATTGTTTGGCACAAATTCGACTGCATCTGACTTGATCTCATCTTCCTGCAGGTAAGAGGAGATTCTATCTACAGACACTTTTCCCTGTGCAATCACGTTAAGCAAATCAGGCAGATTGAAAATTGGATCTTGAAGCATTCTAAATGTGGCCAACGCTGACAAGACTCGCCCAGCTGTGAGTGGAATTCCCATCACAAGACATCCACCAAAAGTAATCACTGAGATAAAAGTTGGAGAACCCCAGAAAATGAAAGCTGACAAGGCTGATAATCTGAGTGACTTCCACAGCCAACTGTGCTCTATCTTTCTCAAGTTCACAAGCTTATAGATGTAATGATTGTCCCATGCTTGGAGCTTGATCGTCTTCATGTTTCGAAGAACTTCTGATGTGGCTTTCATTCGATCGTCCTTAGCTTCCATGATCTTTATTTGGTATGACTTCTGCAGTCTTGTTAAAGGAATGTTGCTCATCATCACAGTCAGAGTTGCAGCCAATGCAACAAAGGCTCCCTTTCCGAGATTCATATGCAGAATATAGATTGCTAACGATATCTGCACTGGCAACATCCATACGGTATTCAGATACCAAATGAAGTCAGTGATTCTTTGTACATCGACGCTCATTATATTAATGATCTCTCCACTGGTACGGGTCTGGCGCGATTGACTGGAGAGGATCAGGCCCTTTTGATATATGCGAGAAATCAATGCAGCTCTCAGACGAAGCCCCAGCTGGCGAGCACCGAAAATCCACTGCCTCTGTGCTGTCGTCTCTATTAGTTTCGCTCCAAGGAAGCCTAGTGCAAGGAGGTATCCACTTTCTAAGCTCCTGTTTTTCTTGTCATTAAGGAATTCTACAAAGAAATTAATGAGGTACGGCCCAACATAGGATGTTGATGCACTTGTAACGGCGAAAAGTGCATTAATGGCTGCTTTCTTCCTTGCAAATATGTAAATCACTTTGTAGATTGATGGGGTGTCAGTTCCATCGTTGCCCTTTACGTACTTGAAGCATTCATCAAAGCTCAGCGATAGAAAACTCGCAGAGTCCTTGAGATCGACATCAGGGACTTCTTCTTGGTCTAGTGGCCTCCTGTATCCAAACTCGAAAAGTGGATTAAGCCAAGAGAAAGTGACCAGTTGGATAAGAGTTGCTTTTCCATACGGACTGTCCCTTTTGACTTCGGTATTCTTTTCCTCTTTTCCGTCAAGAAGTGGTTCATTGATATCATCTGCATCACTAGGAGCTACGCCTGTCTTCCCACGAATTGATACACCCAGCAGGCACACAGAAGCTAAGAAGTTAATCATATCAGCACACTGTTGCACCCCTATTTCATCGCTCTTCGTTAGCAAAAAATGAACATCAATCATGACCCGAGCCAGGGACAACAAGAAGCTGGCTGTCCACCAGAATCTGAGTATCCTGGGAAACGTGATGCACGTAGTGTTGCGAAACTTGTGTAGAGTGATCAAGGTGATTGCCCATGATGCTACTTGGGCAACCCTGGATGAAAGCACCGTGGCCCCAAATTCACACTGACTCCTGGGTTTCCTTTGCAGCAATAACAGCGGCAGCGTGACAGTTTGAGTACACAGCATCAACACAGAGGAACTGATGCTAAGTTTGTAGGGGAAGCCATCACTAACAAGAGTATGACTACAACTCTCTACAGCTGCATTTGCTTTCACCTTTCTTCTTCCCTTGCATAGCGAATCTGCATTGCTTCTAATGAAGTTGATAAACAAAATTATCAGGAAACTGAGTTGCAGAATTATACTGGCATCTTCCCAGATGCAGGGAGAAATGAGCCGCGGCCATGCGACCCCAAACCCAACCTCAAGAGACCTCATCAAACCTGCAGCAAATAAGCAAGTAAGTTAACGAGTCTTGTTTAATCAACTACTTATTAGTTATCTGATAATTTTGTTGGGAAATCGTTATCAGCTAACATTACATGCAAAGCCACTTTCCAGCACCCTCAATATTTTTCTACCAAATCCCCAAACTACTAGCCTAAAAGTTTCAATCCATTAGACAGTCACATTATCCCCATGTGATTCATCTCTTTCAAATCTACAAATACAGCTCTAGTTTACTTTTACTCTTTAGGGATGAATCTGACTAATCATGTTCTAGAAAGTTCATTATCAATTTACTGTGCATGATAAGAAGGAATATTAAAATTTAGTGAAATTAAATAGTGATATTCCATTCATGAGCTAACATTGCCCTAGTCATATTGGGTAGTAATTGATACCATCATATCACTAGTCTATTCACGATGATTTAATTAGAAAAGGACATAATTGTACTTTAACCAAAAACATATAAAACATGGTACGTTTCTCTACTTCATCTTGATTCATTTTCTTCATTATTCCTCATTCTTAACTTAGATTATGCAGTTTTTCTGCCTTATCCTGCTATTACATGTTCGATCTAATAGGGTAAATTAGACTCCATTCGTTTTGTTAAAACTGAAATATTTGAATAATTATTACTATTAATTGAGTAATTTTGATTCATTTTTTAACATAGTTATATAACATAAAACATAGTCAAGTGGGATCTTGTTGGATTTGTCTAATCGCGTAATTTTATAATATCAAATTTTTATAATTTTTACTTTTACATAATTTGAGATATTATACGTTAAATATATGCATTAGATTGCGTGAAATACATGAATGTTACTATTTAAAAAAAAAAAAACGGAGGAAGTATTATTCTTAAGATCCCAATTTTATTCTTCAAGTACATACTTCCAAAAAGACTATATCATATAGTGATCTACTGCTCATGTGAGAGCCGTTTACTAATTAAAATTAGGAATATACTACATCCCTTGTTCTAAAATGCTCTTTTTGCATGTTACCTCTTAATTTTTATTTTTTCCTTGGACAATACTTTGAAGTCTGAATGGAACGCTACTTTAGCAGCCTTTAGAAGTTGATCCATTCTGGTTCACTAATTTTACTTTAGTGTAGTGGGGAGTGACTCTAGAGCTTTTCTTTCTTGTCTCACTCTTGACAGTGTTGTTTTGGTATTTAGGGGGAAAAAGATTCCTAAGCTGGAATGCCGTTGATTATACGTATTGTAATTAAAAGCTTGCTAGTAAAAAAATCTAACAATCACGTCCGTATATTTAAACCACTACCTCATTTTAATTTACAGAATAGATACGTGAAATTCATAAGTAGTGTCGTAAATAAAATTTTAAACAACCTTAAGCCTGAAAGTGTGTTCGTATTCGGCGGTGGTGCGCCTGCTAGGGAATGTTATAGATGTTGCTAAATTCCACTAACATCATTGTTGAATTACAGAACTACACTTATAAACTGCGTATAGTATCTTTAACTATATGGAGTATAAAATAATAAATATAATCAACCCATTATTACCAGTTTCCTTTTGCCACTCATACATCCCTAAATTGTAGTACTAACTTTTACATATAAAATAATTTTTCTATAAAATTTAAAGGGTGGTTAAATAAAAATAAACCATACGTATGGATTATTTAATTTAGTTTTAACATGGTGCTGAAAAAGTATTCAACACCGCAGGAGTAAAAATTAGTAAATGGACTGGGCCAATTATTGCAAAAAAAGTGGAAAGTTACTTGCACAAACATTCTGTATCGGGGCATGTGAAATGATGAAAGTGGTGTCATAAGAAGCAGGGATTATATCAGCCGTTGGATTTACAGAAATACTGGGCAAGTATAATGAACATATATATGTTCTGATATTCATATCTCTCTCAACATGAATGAGATTATTAGGTATTTAAAGCGTGGATTAGGCCAAAAAAGGATGCAATTTATAAATACCCTAACATTAGGATCTTGAAACTGTTAAGTTACTAAGCTCAACAAACACCTGATCAACAGGACGGTTTTGAAAATATATGCTTCAAATACTAGAGATAATATTTAAATTTTTATTTCAATATATAACCCAACTACTAAAAAAGAAATCAAGAGAGAGTAAGAAACATGGAATTAATGACAAGCCATAAAAACAACACATTTTTAAACACACGTAATCTCAACACAATAGACGTTTGTGTGTGTGTGTGTGTGTGTGTGTGTGTAATATATATATATTGTGTTTGTGTATGGTATGTTAGTGCAATTTGGGTAGAGAAAAGGGATAAAAGAAATTGGAAACTTACTTGGAAGAATGCTGAGGGTTTGTTCCATCACCGTTAGTTCTTCTCTTCAGTCTGATAAAACACCTGCAAGTTCTGTGGCTTGATCGCCGATAACTATATAGAAAGTTTGTTTATTTATTACTGTAAAATTTACTTTCCATCCACACAGAGGAGCTGTGTGTGAAGAAAAATAAACACAGCACAAAAGGTCAGGGAAATTGAAATCGCATAAGCCAAGGACAATATATATGTATATATATAGATTGTCTATTTATAAATAATGACTGGGGAAATGTGTGGAAAGAAAGAGTATAGACTGTGGGATTCTGGGATTCCCACCACTCTATAGTCCATATATATTTGGACTCACTAAAGCATCCTGGCCGTCTTATTGCCCACTGCGTGGTTTTTATTATTATGTTTATTTTATTTTTAATTGTCCCGTGCAATCTTTATACTACGCATTTGTATTTATTTAATACTGTATTTAGTAGAATTTAATATAGTTATTTATAATAATACAAAACTTAATTATGAAGGTTTACCAAAAAACTTAATTATGAATGGGTTATGCGTAATCTATATATTATTAATACCATTAGTGGTCAACCAAGTCAACATTTAACGTGGTGTCTCCATTCTAAATTTCCAATTTTTATAGATTTTTGCATTTTTTTATTAAATTTAGATTTTTGCATTTGTTATGTATTTACTATTTATTTATGTTAAAATATATATTAATTTGGATATGGAAATCCTAACTTTCATTTTTTAAAAGATATGAAATTATCAATTTATATGGAATTCCCACAATTTCCAATTATAAAAGATTTGAAATTTAAAATTTCGTATATTTGCATTTATTTATATTAGATTTTGGTTTTTTATTTATTTATTTTAAATTTTTGCATTTTTATTACAACAATTTTATTTTTACCCAATTTTCAATTTTTACAAGATATAAATTTTTTAATTTATATGAAATTTCTACAATTATTAGCTTTTAAAAGATTTCAAAATTCAAATTTTGAATTAATTTTTTTATTTATTTTAGATTTTTGCATTATTTTATCCCACAATCTTTAATTTACCCAATTTTTAGTTTTAAAAGGATATGATTTCTTAATTTATATGGAATTCACACTATATCAGTTTTAAAAAGATTTGAAATTTGAAATTTTAATTTTTTTCATATATTATTTATTTATTTTAGACTTTTGCATTTTTTTTATTCCCACATTGTTGTTTATTTGTTGAGCCTATAAATACCACTCATTCTTATGCGTACAAGTTCCTATAATAAAATTATATATATATATATATTTGATAGTGATGGTTGATTCTTTTTTCTTTACGTTGTGGAACTGAGAAAACATTTATCGATAATTTATCTAGAAAATATTATGTTTAGCCTTTCATGGAAGATGTGATATTGTGCTGCCGCTAGCATCCAGTGGAATATCACCGCTACTCCTTCCAAGAGGTAGAACTACTTCTAGATTTGTTATTCCACAAGATTGTGACGAGAATTTTACCTGCAAAAAACTTATCCTAGAAAATTATTTAACATCTATTCTCATTAAAACAAAGCTCATTATTTGGGATGAAAATTCTTGATTGGTAGAATGATTATGGGCCCGTCTGAATTAACCAAATTCCTCATTCGATTTCGGAGGAAAACATTCCCACCCGCATTTTGTTTTACTATGAATACTAAAAAATAGTCAATTTCAATATTTAAATAAGGTTGAACTCTATTTTCAATAATCAGTTTTCACCCATATGTCAGTGATATATTGCAATATCTCGTGTCACTGGAAAGAGAAGACTCCAAGTATTAATATGTAATTGAGATGGATTAACTCAAAATACTACAATAAATATTGTTTACAATGAAAATTATATATCACATAAATTTGCACAATGGTCATGGTAATTGGTAAAACTGGTATTGATCTTGGAGATGTGCAATTAGATACTTCCTCCGTCCCATTTAATTTGTCTTGTTTGACTTTTGCACACAATCCAATGCATTTTTTTCAATCGTTAATATCTCAAAATATGTAAAATGAAAAATTATGTAAATTATATATTCTAAAACCACATGATCATACGATTCTAATAAGATCAAACTCGACTATTTTTTTTTCCAAATACATCATTGCAATAAAATTGAGTCAAAGCTGAACAATGAACATTGTTAAAAAGTCAAACAGGACACAATAAATGGGACGGAGGGAGTATTACATTTCCATATGAAAAATTTATAAACTCTACGGGAGATCCTGTAGCGACAATTGATGAGGGTACTTATATAAATATAAACTGCACAACTTCAAATCCAGATATTTTGAAAGATAGTGTTATACGAATCCCTACCAATGAGATTGTTTGGTACAATCAATGATTATATTATGGAACTTATGCCTACAAATAAAAATGTATACTTCCTCCATTTTTTAATCTTTGCTTCGGACCCACAGTGCACACAGTCTAATGCACATTTCAAACCATTAATAACTCAATTTCGGTACAAGTAAAAATTCTAAAAGTTTGATATTGAACAACTACAAGACGAGACGAATCTAACAAGATCGCACTTGGCTATATTTTAACTTGTATAACTATGATAAAACTTTAAGTGTGAACAGTAGCATAATTGCCAATGGGGCAAGAATTTAAAAATGAAGGGAGTATATATAAGTTCTAACAATATTTGTCAAGAGGATGAAATATAAATAATGCCAATGAATAAATTTCATTGGAATATCTAAACACGATCAATTGTTCTGAATTACCGAATCAGGAAATATAGTTAAATGAGGGTTACATAGTAATGCTTTTAGTATATAGATCCATCAAATAAATTATGCAATGAAAGTATATTGATAGTAACCAAGATGCGGAACCATAAAATTGAAGTTAAACTAACTTAGCTTGCGAAAACCTTGAAAGTAAAAAATTCTTGATTGGTAGAATAATTATAAATTTATCTAATTTAACCAAATTCCCAATTTGATTTCAGACGAGAAAACTTTAACTCGCGGTTTGTTTTGCTACGGTTATTAAAAAAAGTCAGTGTCAATCTGTAAATAATGTTGGACTTTATCCTTCAAAACCAGTTTTTAGCCATGAACAGTTATGTTGCAATATTTCGTGTCACTAACAAAATGTAGCTCAAAGTAGTAATATGGAATTAAGAATGATTAACTCAAGATACCGCAAGAAATGTTGTTTACAATAAAATTTATATATGACAAAATTTGCAAAATTGATACTTGATGTAGCTGATGGTAAATCCGGTATTGATTTTTTTGCGTTACAAAGCCGATATTGATTTAGAAGATTTACAATCAGAGATTTTGTTTTATTTTAATAACTAAATAAAACTTTAAGGTATAAGCCCCCTACCAATAAGATTTTCAGCAATAAAATTTTCAACAAATCATGATGGAATTTTTTATATTATGCTTAATAGTTATATTTAAATTTTATTTTATTTTAATTTTAATTTCAAATTAAATAAAAATATTATTTTATTAATTATTTTTATTGATTTATTAAGTTTGTACCGGACAAGCCACAAAAGCTAAAGAAGACGGTATAATTAAATTATATCATCATTACTCAAAATCATTACACATTTTTCATTACTCAAAATATAATTTATTATTATTTTATATAATATAAGTATATGTATTATATAAAACATATAATTATGCCCGTCGAGTCTCGACGGGTTACTTACTAGTATATGTATACATTTTTTTTGAGACATTGACGGCCTGGGAAAATATGGTGGAAGTTCATGCCACACAAATTACAAGAGAATATGTATACAATTTTGAACTATATTTAAAAACTGGTAAGTTTTTTCATGTGCCAAAATTTTTTAAATTTAATAAAATTATTATTATTATTTATTTATTTATTTTATCACCTTTGTTACTCAACCATACAAGTAATTCCCGCGCATTTACTAATTTATAGGTTGTTCATATAAAAAGAAAAACAACATGAGTAATTTTGAAAATTATACCAATTTTTTCATATAAAAAGGATTTTGAAATATTCTGTTAAGAATTTTAACATAGTAGAATTTCAAAATATTAAGATCTTGTTTGGGAATTAGCTGTTAGCTGTTAACTGATTATGTGAATAATAATTAGTTAAAATTAGCTGTTTGACAATTTCAAGACCAACTTTTAGCCTATAATAAGCTAAAATTCAAAATGCTGCTATTTGCAGTGGTTTCAGAAATAGTTGATTGAACATTATTTTAAGTTATTTTATCTTTCTAAATAAGCTAATTTATTTCAAATTGCTTTGAATAAGCTAATTCTGTTTAGCTGTTTTGCCAAACAGGGTCTAAATGGTAAAATTTGAATCCTCTTAAATTATTCATATTCCAATTTCCATCATCGAACAAGGCCTTCATCGTTATCTAGCATTCTTGCTATAATTATAGTCTTATATTATTATGTGTTATAATTGGAATACCAGTTTTCTCTTGTCTCTTTCTCCTTCTGACAGTTTCTTATTGAGGGTTCCGTCGCCGTCGCGGCACCGCCTCAATTAGCTTCCCCCTTCCACGAACAAAATGTTCTTTCTTCTTTTTTTCTTTAATTTTATTTATTTAAAAACCATCATTACATGTATAATAATTCATTTATTACTAATACTTAATATATGCTTGTTTTCACAAGTATTCATCCTTAATTAGTGTCTTAATTGTAAATAAAATGTTTAATGTTTTTTTTTAAATTGTTAAAATAAAAAAAAAAAAAGATAAGCGGAGCTTTCGAATTTCTGCATACTTATATGTCAAAATCGATGCACCTCAACGTGATTTATTTATTTAATAGTATAACCCAAATTTGATTTATTGTGTATGAGTAGGAATAATCATGAGGCCAGAAAATTACTCTTACTAAATTAATTCTAAGACTATTTTGCAATAGAAAAATATCAGTCAGTTGGATCGTAATTATTTAATAAATTTATTATAATATATATATATATATGTTATTTTTAAGTGAATAGACATTTTATATAGTCGCCCAATCAATATTCTTAACAAAATAATAGGAGTTACCCTTTCTTTAAATAAATTTTGTTGGTTGTGTTTTGCTTCTGCTTAAATAAGAAACCATTTTTTAAGTAATAATTTAAAAAAACGTAATTAATGATACTAAAATTTTAGCACAGGAGAAAATAAAATTTTCACAATATTTATAATTCATTAGGTTTAAAAACAATTTAATTAAATATATATTTTTTCTATTTGAAGTAAAAGTTATAAGTGAATATAAAGTCTAATTAAACAGGAGGGTATTACCATGGGAAATTCAATTAATCGAGATTCTCTATACTACCTCCGTCTGAACTCTCAATATAAAGGTTATGTTGCACTATTTGACATTACTCACTGTTTAATTTTGATTTAATTTTTTGTTATTGACATGTGTGTCGGAAGTGAGTGTAGCGTTATTATAAAATGAGATTGGATGAAGTATATATATATATAGTGTACATACATATATAAGTATGAAGGTTCCAAGGGAACAATATAATACTACCTCTGTTTTTTTGATTTTGCAACATTTTAATTTTTGGCACTATTCATTGTTTAATTTTGATTCAAATTTTTATTATAGATTTATAGTTATACAAGAAAAAACATAGTCAAGTGAGATCTTTTTGGATTCGTCTTATCTTGTAGTTTTAGAATATCAACTTTTTATAATTTTTATTTATACACAATTTAAGTTATTAATCATTGAAGATGTGCATTGAACTGCGTACAATGGGGAGTGTTGCACTTTCAAGAGACCGGAGGTAGTAATAATGAAGAAAACGAAGAAGTAGTGAACAAGGCATATGGTAGCATTAGTTAAACATCCAATCGTATATTATTGATATATACTTATTCATATCCCACCATCGAATGTTTGCTCATTAATCCCCATTCATTATTAGTATCATTCTCGTGGTTTTTGTCGTGTACCCATCCCATCCCCTTTTCTTGACTTTAATTTCCATCATACACTATAATTAATTACTTCCTCCGTTTTTTAAAGATAGCTACTGACCAATCCAGCACGCAGTCCAATGCACAATTTAAACCATTAATAACTCAAATTCGGTAGAAGTAAAAATTACTTTGGTATTTAAAAACTACAAGATGAAACGAATCTAACAAGATCTCACTTGGCTATATTTTAACTTGTATATCTATGATAAAACTTCAAATCAAAGTGTTTAAGTGAATAGTGTCAATTTTACCAATATAGCTATCTTTTCTAAATGGAGGGAGTACTATATTGTTGTTAGCTGTTCTGCAACAAAGTATAGTGTGCATCATATGTCATAAACTTTTCAATTTATGGTATATCATGTTCCATCTGCATCAAAAGTTTTTTAAGACATACATTAGTACAACACATTAAAAGGATATACTCCACTCCAACACAATGCCATAGGCGCAATCTAATCTCATCTCATCTCATTCATATTATTATATAATAGTAATAAAATAGTCAGTATATACACACACAGTGATCTTATTTTACTACTCTCTTCATTTGTTGGGTTTATTCCACATCGGTTATAATGGTTCCCCATTACTACCTTATATGGATTGAGAGCAACTCTACCTATCACCAATTGGTTTTAGGTGTGAGCCACCCATCCATTGAATCTCTACATGGTATCAGAGCTATGGTTGCCCGGGTTGGGTATATTTGATCCTGAATTTGAATTTGAATTTAATTTCGAGATGATATCATCTCGAGGGGAGGGTGTTGGGTTTATCCCACATCGGTTATAATGGTTCCCCATTACTACCTTATATGGATTGAGAGCAACTCTATCTATCACCAATTGGTTTTAGGTGTGAGCCTCCCATCCATTGAATCTCTACATCATTCAACTTGAAATAGATACACCCAAAATAAATGCATCTAGCTAGCTCATAATTTAGAATTTATTAGCATTTTAATATTGTGTTGGAAACATATAGTCTCAAAACACTGCCAAGACCAACATTCTAACACAAAAATTTTGGGGCATACTCTGTATGAAGACGAATTCAAGTGGGGTTTACATGTGTAAAATAAATCAAAAGAGCACTTCGAGTTGAAATCCTTAACATTAAAAAATTAAATAAAGAAAAGAAAAATCAATACACATGTTAAAAAATTAAAAGTTTAAGTAATTCCCCAATAATTTCCGAGAGAATACATGGTTACAACATTTTGGTATATACTCCATGTGGGTGCCGATCTATATATATAGTTCATAGTATACATTGGTGTGTAAATATAGTAGTATTATATAATTATATGATTTTAAAATTCTTCAAGAACTTCGTTGTAAATGCCAAAAACTACTATTTTGATGTGTATTTTACATCATACTTCTATTACCTAATTAATGCATTCTAAAAATACAAATAATCAAATAATCTTGTTTAAAAGATAAATAATTTTTTTAGAATGTGTATTTTGCATTAGTGACTAGTTTCCCGGTAAAAGCATGAGAATGCGAATGTAGATTGAAGCGTACACAAGACTTTAGCCCCTATCTCTTCCATTTATCTCTTTGTAATTTATGTGGTATGGGTTCACACAACCCTTTCTCTCACTTGGACTCCTTAAGAAAACAAATCATACACAAAACTTCGTTGTAAGAAAAAGTTGATGGCGACGATGCAATGGTGACGTTGTAATGGTGACTCACTCTCATTTATTTCAAAATAACAATAGAAAAAGACAATAGATGGAATGACCTCAGAGTTACTAACACAACACTAAATTGGAAGAGCAGGACTATGTGAATATATGACAATAATATAAAATGACTATACAAAGTCTTTTCTCCATGGAAACTATTGTTTGCATACTTAATGTAGTATTTAAATAATGACTTTTATTATTTCTATTCTTTATTTCTTAGAACATGGTTGGGTTTGAGATACAAAAGTAAATAATTTCTCTTTTTCCGCGCTAAAGAACGAGTTTATATTCATTAACATTAATTAATAAAGAGCGATGAAACATACTTCTTCCGTCTAACTATTTTTATTACGGACCCACCTATCAATACACATTTTTAATGGTTAATAACTTAAAATTGTGTACAACGAAAAATTATAAAAAGTTAATTGTCTAAAACTATAAGATTAGACGAATCTAACAAGATCTCACTTGACTATGTTTTTTGTTACATAGCTAGGATAACAATTTGAATCAAAGTTAAACAGTGAATAGCGTAAAAAAACCATCCGTAACAAAAACACCGAGACGGTGGTAGTACAATGTTTTGCTAAGATAGGTCAAAATCACGACTTATAAAACATACTTATTTAAAGACTGGCCTGGCCCAAACAATGAAACATCCTCTTACTATCATTATGAATTATAATAGACATTAAATTTAATTATTGGCAAGATAATTATGACTAGGATCGGTCAACTCTTGTCAATTGTTTAGATGTTTAATGATTTTGCAGGGAGAATCAGCAATACTCTGAAAATGATCACCAAATTATGTGGCAGTAAGTTTTGAAAATGATCACAAACTTTATGGTGTATCTATCATAGCTTATTTATTTATTGCAAGCACTATATGTATAGGGTGTTTTTAATGGCTTGATTTGTTGAAATCATGAATATAAGGATAATAAGACAACTTCAGAAAATCCAAAATATTTTAACTCTCATTCCAATTCTTTAACTAGAATGACAAGAGTGATGTCCAAGAAATTTTTTTCTTTAATCTCTATTTCTTTTTTTCCACTTTGATTTTATATATATTTATTTGTTTTTATCTTCTCTAATTTTTATTTTATAATTGCAAAAACATGACAAGACTACAAGAGTGATGCCCACGGAAAAAAAGAAATCTGTTTACTTCTTTTGTTCCACTTTGATTTTTATATTAATTTTTGTTTTGAATTGTTGGTTTGTTTGCTTGTTTGGTGACTTGGTGTCAAAGAATTATATTAGGTAATTAGTTACACTAATAAGCACATGGTAAATATATAAATATATAATTATTAAATGAATTTTCTGTTATAATGTTGTTATATAGTAGTAAATTTTGTAATATTATATTTTCTTCAACCAAAGGGTTTTTTTTAGAGATTTGTTTGAGGCTAAAGAACATCGAGGCTGAGTTTTTCAAAGTAGTAGTTCTTTGTGTCAATGAACCACTCTCCTAGAAGCGGGTGGGCTAATCTTGTGCGTAAACAATCCGGACAAAGCCGACCAATCCAGACAGAGCTGGCGAAAGCAAATACCAAAACAAAGCCCACAAATTCAAATGGGGGCAGTAGGACTCGAACACGAGACCCTTAAAAGCTCAAGCTGTTAGGGAGGAGAATCCAATTACATCTATCAGTCCTCAACACTTTGCAAAACTTGAACATAAAAAATTAAATTAAATGGTCGGAATCTTATTATAATCATTCGAAATATGATGTAATGATGATGAATGAACGATAGTCTTTTGTTATTTCCATTTATGGTCTTTGATAGAGTTCTGAGGCTTTAGAGTGAAAAGTAGTCAAAATTTTGAAAAAATTGGTTTTATTGGAAAAATTTTCCTTGTCTGAACTGAAGGCTTCATGGAAAGTGTAAGCACAGCACTGCTTTGATGTTCAGCTTCAGACATTGTGATCTCATCAGCTACTCCTGTAATTAGTTTTTCAAAAGAAAGTGACATCTCTTTCAAATATCTGTCCAGGTGCAGGAAGATAAAATATAAAATGTCCTACAAATGGCATGTTATATTTTAAACTGAAAACTAATACAGTATCATGTGGAATGTGGATGGAAGATGATGGATTATATTCCAGCTTCTCTGCCTTTTTTCATGCCCTAAATCTCCTACCTAGTTGACATTTGTCCAGTCCAGTAAGAGAGAATTCCTTATACTACTACTATTGTTCTTAGCCAGATCATTGTTCCATCAGACATTGTTGAGTCAGTATTCAGTAGTACATGAACATAGTTGTCTGTTAATTACTACTACTATTATTCTATTTCTCCATTCCTAATTTTTCATGGCTTGTCGTGCAGCTATCACATGTGGGATCTTATAGGGTTAATTTCTTAAGAACCCCATTCGATTCCTAAATACATATACTCCCAAAAGACCATATCTATGTTACCATAAAGGTCTGTTTTTCATGTGCGAATGCTCATTTGGCATGTTACCTTTCATTGTAGGAGAATTTTATTTTCTCACACAAGACTTTTTTCTGAAACACTGGCAGCTTTTAAAGGTTAACCCCCTTCACTGTTATATACATGCATATGTTTGTTTATATGGATTCTTTGTTAAGAGTGTGACAGAAGTGATGGAAGTGCATCTGAAAATAATGGCGCTGCCATATCATAAGCATCATTTATACACAGCATCCGGAAGTAATGGTTACGTATCCGGAAATGATGACTGCATATCCAGTGCCTGCACCCAAACCATTCCCCTGGTATATATAAACATGACTCCACCTTCTAAATATATATACCCTTGAAAACATTAATCAACACTTAAAACAAAGAACAAAAAATGTCCAAGCCATTCCCCTAGTATATATTTGATTTTTATTTTCGGGAAGGCGAAGCTTCGCCCAAGAACAAGTAGAAAAACAAAGAAAAACAAAAAATGTCTCAGACAATCAAGAAGCACAAAATAAGCTAAACTCTGGGGAATTATAAGCTAAACTGTAAGTTCACAAAATAAAAATTAAAATAAAGAAAGAAAGAAACTAATAACCAAAAAAAAAAAAAAAGACTATCAAGTAACCAAATAATTTACAGAATCCTGTTTTCAATAGGTTTTGCAAATTCAAAGAATGTTGTTATAACAACGCACATGGATTAATGTGAGAGGATCACATTGTTTAAATGGATAGTAGTTAGTCTAATAAATGAGAAAATCAATTAATGCCTGCCTTGGCTATTTATTGATTGTACTAGTGTATACCGCTTATAGCATTTTATTATTATTAATATACTATATAAGATGAGATAAGAGAAAGCTAAGCCAGTTCATAACACAACTATCACACATGTCTTGTCTAACTCTAACAGAACTTAATGTTCAATCATTCAATTTTAAGGGTCCATTTTTTGACTTCTTAATAATTATGAGACATGGCAATATTGTACATCGATCTACAAATTATAATTAATTATATATAGTCTACTTCATATTGTATACATACACTCGATTAATTTGTATATGTAGTTATACAATAAGTACTCCTATATAAGTATATATATATATATATATATTTCCAATTACATGCATATCTCCATGAGCATATATATATTTAGACTTAGAGTAATGCTATGTGATGTGATGAGTTGAATTAAATATCTCCATGATCTAGTGCAAAATTTCGAAAAGATTTATACTTGTGATCATGCACTGATTGATGAGTTACCTTTTAAAGCAATTAAGATAAATCCCCAAATATATTATTCTCCATAGAAAATGGAGATGAGAGCTAATTTCAGTAAATTATTGATCATTTTTTAATATCATACTCCCTCCGTCCTAGGCAAGATGTCTGGTTTGACTTTTTGGCACTGTTTATTGTTTAACTTTGACTCAATATTATTCCAAGTATATGATTGAAAAAAATAGTCGAGTTGGATCTTGTTAGAATCGTATAATCATATAGTTTTATAATATATATTTTAATTAATTTTTTGTTGTATATATTTTGAGATATTAACGATTGAAAAAGTGCATTGGATTGTGTGCAGAAATGAAATAAGACATCTTAAATGGGACAGAGGGAGTACTATATAAGATTTGCAGGCTGTCGTAATACTGATCACTGCGTGTTCTCGGCCTTCATTTAGAATAAATATTTTTTTTTTGGTGAACATTTAGAATAAATATTTAAAACATTCATTTTAATTAATGCATAAATTAAAGTTTACTATCTTTTTTAACATTTTCATTTTTTAAATATACATAATCACATAAGATATACGTCTAGTTGTAACACAAGGATTCCCTCCATCAGTAATATAATTATAATCCATATTTTCTGTGAACTGTGTAAGTCTAATTATTTTGGACATGCATCTTAAAGCCTGTTTGGAATGATTTTTTTTTCAAATGCTTTTGGCTTTTGTTTCTGCCAAAAACACTTTTGAAGAAAGAAAAGTATTTGTTTTGGCTTTTTAGAAAAATCAAAAACACTTCAAAAAACTATAAAAGTGCTTCTGGGAGATGCAGCCCAAGGGGCTGCTTCTCCGAAAAGCAGAAGCCAAAAATACCTAGTAATGTGTGCAGAGTCATAAATGTTCCTATTAATTTTTTAAATTACACTACAAATATATACTACTATCCTATATAAGTAGCATATCATTTATTCATTTTTGGTAATTAATACATTTCAAAAACATTTTTCACTTTTACACATCCAAACACACTTTTGAAAAAAAAACTGATTTTCAAACATTCCATCAAAATATAAAAGTTACCTGCTTCTGTTTTTATCTTTTACTTATGCTTTTGCTTTTGGCTTCTATTTTTTTTAAAAGACAATCCAAACGGGCTCTTACTGCACCCACCATTAATATAAATATGCATGGCTGGGCAGGATTTTTGAATAATTATATTTACGCTATTCTAAAATATTTAATTTATAGAAAACTTAGGTTTGTTACAAGTCTTTTCGAGCTCTAGTCTTGGGAACAAAAAAAAAAAAAAACCAATTGATTATACAATATTTTGTTAAACAGGTTTTACTTGGCACGTCTCCATTTATGTGGAACAATTTTACTTGTTAGTATTAGACACAGTCTCAACAATATCATATGTTCGACAATGAGTTGATGCAAATTGGGACTTACTCCATCATATTCATATATATTAACGAATGCCCACCCTCTGTCCTGGGTGTTGTTAAGTTACTTACAACAATTGTATTTTATTTATTTATTTATTTATTTATTTTATCAGTCATTGTTTCTCTCTGTCCCACCAACCAAGAACTATGACATAGTATACAATTATTCTAAACCCTAGCTAGCCCCCACGGTTATCAAACCTAAGGCAGACACTTGGCATATGCTAATTAATAGGCACAAGGAACACAATCCGGGATGTTTGGGAGTCAGCGGATCCGCTAGCAGATAGCAGATTCGGATAAAGAATTGTGAGAGAATATGCTGATTGAATCCGATATATGCTAGAAAATGGGACGACGACAACGAAGACGATCCCATCCATTGGTGAATCTTAGCTTATCCAAGCTTCACTTTTCTATGTCATGTAGTAGTAATGCACACACACAATAATACTACTCCCTCCGTTTCTAAATAAATGTAACGTTTTGACTTTTTTTACTGTTCATTGTAACACTTTGACTTCTATTTTTGTTATAGTTATACAAGAAAAAATATAGCCAAGTGAGATCTTGTTGGATTCGTCTCATCTTATAGTTTTTAAATATCAAATTTTTACAATTTTTACTTGTACCGAATTTGAGTTATTAATAGTTTAAAATGTGCATTGGCATGCGTGCAGAAGAGAAACGTTACATTTAAAAAGAAACGGAGGTAGTACTAAATACTCACTTCGATATGTGTGATGCCTGCTGATAGGATAGATTATAAGTATATAGATATAGAGGTGGTGACTACTTGATTGTGAGTAAATAAAGTGTGCTATTTATATCATTATCAACTACTTCCTATACTACTACTAGGTTAACCGTTGAGTTGGTAAGAACAATAATAATTCACCCTATTTTTTAATTTGAGTCAGGGAGCATAAAATTACATATCTCTACGAGTATGTTTGGGAGCCAGTATATTTGGTAGCATATAGCATATTGGAAGAGCATATCCTCTCACAGTTCTCTCTCCGAATCTGCTATCTGCTAGCGGATCTGCTGACTCCCAAACATCCCCTATCTCTATAAATGGACGCCCATGCAACCAGTCAATAATTCAAAGACCAGAACACAGACCAGACGACACACAAACACACATACAACAGTTTTGGTATGTGTGAGAGAGTGAAAAGTAGAATCATGTGCATGTGAGAAAGGGACCCATTGGCTTTAATGTAGGAAAAAAATTCAATAATTCCTGTTGTCTTTACTAATCCCAACTGCCTCCTCATTCATCCAGATTAATTCACTCTCCTCTTTGCTTCTTATTAGTACATCTATCCAACCAACAAAATTATTGCCCTATTGTTCCTATTCTTGTCTGGATCCACACATTTTACCATGTTGGTCCGTACTAATGAATTTATTTGTGAACCAGAAGGCCAAAACTAGCATCCTTTTTGGAACAGTAAATATTGATCAATGCCAGTGAAATTATGGTTTAATGGGTTGGCAAGATATACTATAAACTAAAAGGACATGTACCCGCCTTCATCGCTCTTTCAAGGGCGAAAGCGAACCGAAGCAGGGCCCTGCCTACCTGTGCATCATATTTAGAAGAAGCTGCAATAGTGAGAAATTAGTAGCTGGTTAGAATTTCGAAAGCTGTAATAAAAACGACAGTTTCATAATCAATGCAGTGCGGTGCAAGGGAACAAAAGAACACCCCGTAAGCTGTATCGCAGATTCAGGACTATAAAATAAAGGGAGATGAGAAGTTGGGATGTGATCCGGGCGTCACACAACGGCAATTTTGACAGCTATAGAGAGTTTTAAGCAGTTGTCATACTGGAGGCAAATTCGACGTTAATGTCAGTACTTAGAGAGTTGTTGTCCTGAGGGCCATATTTCTATGTCCCCATTGAATAGGAGCCTGTGAGACGAATAAATGCACAGCCACCACCCAACCGTTATTCACAGCAGCAACAAGGAAAATGGCAAAGGTAACATTTTTTTTTTGCCTACTCAAGGAAATTAACAGTGTTTACTTTCCAGAATGATGCTACCGAATTGGTTGTTTCTCAAGCATGTGTAGTTGAGAGCATATCGAAAAGGCAAGCCCATTGTATTCTATTGTTGGTTGGGTGCATTAAAAACTTTTGGCAGGAAAAAAAAAAAAAAAAAAAAAAGAGAGAGAGAGAGAGAGAGAGAGAGAGAGAGAGAGAGAGAGAGAGAAAAGTACCAATGACGCTGCCATCTGTCCTCCGATAGGTGTATAAAATGATGATGCAGTGTAAGTGTTTGTGCCCACCACCCAGTACATGCGCCCTTACCTATATCATTACAGTGCTCTTCTTGCAGACTCTGGGAAGAAGAAGACATATATAAATATAGAGTTTTGGAAGAGGAAGAATGGCATCAAAACCGGGCATTCTCACCGAATGGCCTTGGGCAGGGCTCGGTTGCTTCAAGGTGCATTTTTTTTCTCCTTTGCAATTTCTTTTTGACATTCGACGACGTTACCTGCACATTACATTGCTTTGTTTGAGAATTACATCTTATGTTTAGATTCAGAGGTTAATCCAATTGAAAAAAACACAACAAAAGAATCAGGTGAAACAGAGGAGCCCTGCCTACCTTAAAACTACCTTCATTTCTTAAAAAATCTATTCTCTTCACAGAATTGGTCCTACAAAGTAAAAACTCCTTGATAGGTCAGCTCAAGTATAAAATAATATCTTGAGTTTCTTCCCTCTCTACCAAATGTTGTGTGATGTTTTTACTTTCTACTTGACATGTTGATGTTTTCCTTTTTATATATATATATATATATATAGTATGTGGTGTTGGCACCCTGGGCAATACATGCTACATATTCATTCATGGTAAAGGAACAAAATGAGAGGGACTTCAGTTACTTTCTCATATTACCTTTGTTGCTGTCAAGAGTGGTGCATAACCAAATATGGATTTCGTACTCGCGTTATCGGACTGCCAAAGGGAGCAACAGGATTGTTGACAAGAGCATTGAGTTTGAGCAGGTTGATAGAGAAAGAAACTGGTATGCTCTCCCCAATCCAGTCCAATCCCTTCTGGCCATCTCCCAATTCCTGCCTAAGAAGCATTATTACCTGCAGGAAACTGATGATTATAGATTTTTGCAGGGATGACCAGATTATATTGAATGGGATATTGTTCTACTTGGGAAACATGTACATCAAGGCAGCTCACCGAATGCCCTATTGGACAACAGACGGTGTGATCTGGACGTTCCTGTTTCATGCTGGTCCCGTGGAGTTCCTTTACTACTGGCTGCATCGGGCGTTGCACCACCACTTCCTTTACTCACGCTACCACTCCCATCACCATTCCTCCATTGTCACCGAGCCCATCACATGTAAGAACTAATCGTACACGACAATATGCGTATGTTAAAACAATGAACAGGGTGAAATTTGAATAATCCCATTCTGTGCCATTTGTTGCAGCTGTGATTCATCCATTTGCAGAGCATATTGCGTACTACATACTGTTTTCAACGCCGGTGCTCCTCACGCTGTACATGGAGAACGCTTCCAACGCTTCAGTCGCGATTTACTTAACCTACATTGATTTCATGAACAACATGGGCCACTGCAACTTTGAGCACATCCCCAAATGGCTCTTCTCCGCATTTCCGCCGCTCAAGTACATCATGTACACACCTTCGTAAGTATCATCGCTTAACCTCTGGTCACTCCCTCAATGCTGTTTATTTTGCAGAAATGTCGAAAAATATTCTGATGGAACACATCTGTTGCAGAATAGTATTATGAATATTCTATAAGAATCTAGTCAACAATTATAAGGAATATCAAAACATACATGTCTTTTGACTAACTGCTTATGTATATTGTATAGTATAGACTATAGACACAGCCCTGCCAAAAAGTTTTCACAATTATATGAGAGAATACACAGCCTTTATTGCTCTACCTACTTCATCCCTTAGCCTACCCCATGAGAAATGAAGATATAGATAAATGCACTAGGACAAATTAGATAACCATTAAAATACTACTCCTTCAGATATGATGATTCCACAGAACCAAAGCCTTTTTCATCCACCAGGATGTACTTGACTAGGGTGGGGGGAGGGGTGAGGGAGGGGGCGCACATGTAATAATTATTAGAATAGAACACATTAGTTGAATATTAATTGTAGTTTTACTCTAGAAGTCAGAACTCTGACCCTGGCAAGAAATGAACGAACGAAAACTTTTTGGTACATCGATCTCACGACCCTGACAGGCTGTGAGAAAAGTGAAAGCTCCTCGGCTGCATACCTGACAATTTGGCAGAGATTATGAATTCACCTTCAAACAACTTGCAGTCAAGCTTGAGGACCACTTTGAGAAAAAGGAATTAATTTTATACGGATTGTCTTTAATTGTGACAAACCTGCAGGCTGCAGATCACAGATAAAGATTTTTAGACTAACAGGCAACAGCTGCCACCATATACGCCCAACTAGGGTGATGAATCTAGCAACAAACATAAAGTAGTCTATTCTGGAAATATTTAAAGAAGTCAGCTAACTGATGATAATTAGGGAGAGAACAACTTAACCTTGAGTGAAACCCGTACAAGATTTCTAACCAATTTAATTCTGTATATGTTGCTACAGGTTCCACTCGCTGCATCACACACAGTTCAGGACCAACTATTCACTTTTCATGCCATTCTACGACTATGTGTATGGCACCATGGATAGGTCTTCTGATTCGTTATATGAGAGTTCACTTGTTAGAGAAGAGGAAGCACCTGATGTCGTGCACCTCACTCATTTCACGACGCCAGAATCTATATATCATCTTCGCATAGGATTTGCGCATCTGGCTTCAAAACCACAGAAGTCTAAGTGGTACATGCCATTAATGTGGCCTGTCACACTTTGGTCGATGATGATCACTCGGATTTACAGCCAGACATTTACTATTGAAAGAAATGTCTTCAAACACCTGAAACTGCAGACATGGACAATTCCCAAGTATAGCATTCAAGTAATGATCGCGTACATTGTATTCCTAACAGCTGTGTAATCGTACAGTAGAAAAGTTTAATCTTTCTGACACTTGGCTTCATTTTTTTGCAGTACCACATGAAATGGCAGAGAGAATCAATAAGTAGCATGATTGAGGATACTATACTAAGAGCAGAGGATAAAGGTGTCCGTGTGTTGAGCTTGGGATTATTGAATCAGGCAAGTAACAACTCTACTATCAGCTAACCTTTTGCATAAAAGGATGAACCTGTGAGTAATTTGATCTTATCAACATGTCCCAGGAAGAGGAGCTGAATAAAAATATCGAGCTTTTCTTAAAAAGTCACCCTCAGCTAAAAGTCAAGTTGATAGATGGGAGTAGTTTAGCAGTTGCCATTGTGTTAAACAGCATTCCTAAAGGAACAACTCAGGTTGTTCTTCGAGGCAACCTGTCAAAGGTGGCATACTCCATCACCATTGCGTTATGCCAAGGGGGAATCCAGGTATGTTTTAACAAATAGTATCATAGTTAGCAAAGAGTTACTCTAGGAAAAGGAGTAAAACAGAAAATGAAGAAATTGTGTGAACAACTGAATACAAATCCTCTCTATTTGTTCTATACTATAAGTAAGATATTCTACCAGATGCCTGAAAAGCAAGAAACTTAGTCACAATCCAGTATAAATGTAGCGATGGTTATGCACACATTTTTCATGATGTATTACAAATTTCTGTTAACCATACCTTTTCTTATTCCTTGTAATCTCAACAGGTCTTCACAATATCTGAGGATGATTACAAGCAACTTAAGGCAAAATTGAGCGCAGATGCGGCAAAAAATTTGGTCCTTTCCAAACAAAATATTGCTCCAAAGGTAAGTGTTGATCTACTCTTCCCTCTTCTTTTCAAGTGGGTGCAGATGAGCGTGGTGCCTAATCTTGCTCCTGATGGAAGTATATCTTAACACAACATATTTCTTTTATAGATATGGTTAGTAGACCGAGTAAGTGAACAAGAACAACTAAAGGCATCAAAAGGAACAATATTCATCCCTTTCTCACAGTTTCCTCCAAAGAAAATGCGCAATGACTGCTTCTACAACACCACACCAGCAATGTTAGCTCCCAAGCATCTAGAAAATGTAGACTCGTGTGAGGTTAGTAACAAGTTCTAACATCACTATTCAATATAAGCAGAAAATGGTCTTTTGTCACAGAGGAAATTAAGAATTTTGTTCGATCTTTTCACTACTAGAACACTAAAAGAACATGCTATTGAGATCAACGTTCGAGGAAATTAGAAATGCGTTTCCAATACCTGTAAACAGCCACCTTCATTTTGTCCTCTAATGCAAAATTTGTTTGCACGACAGAATTGGTTGCCAAGAAGAGTTATAAGTGCATGGCGCATAGCCGGAATACTGCATGCCATGGAAGAATGGGATGTGCATGAGTGCGGAAACATGATGTTCAATATTGAGAAAATCTGGCGAGCCAGCCTTCAGCATGGGTTCCGTCCTGTGACAACTGCTATGGAGTTGAAGCCATAGAGGACTCTACTTTTTACCGATGAAATCTGCAACAGTCAACAAAGCAATCATTGGATAAACCACATCTGGGAACCAACCACAATAACATATGCATTCTCGCATTTGAGAAAAAAGAATACGAAAACTTCAGTATTGTTATAGTCTATGAATCAGTAATGTTACCTGTAATTGAGAATATTGAAACTTCAAAAGATCACTTTAGTTTCCTGTGACCAACTGGCTCATTTGCAGGTTTCATGGCAAACTTTGCAATAAGAATAATATGAATTTACTAAAGCTATATGTTGTATAGGAAACCACAAGATTATTACTTATTGCAGCGATCTTACGACCTTACTAATTCAGCAAGTAATGCAGCCAGCTTCAATAAAATTACTCAAACTCCCAACTGGACCAGTTACTAATTGCAGCAAGTAAACCAAATGGCCTGGACATTATACAAGAGGAGATCATATTCGCCTACATTATCCTTCACAATATATACAACATACAGAAGTTAAAAGGAAAAGCATAACCGCCTCGCCACAATTGAGATGGATCCCAGAAAGAAGAAACATAAATTCAACAATCCTTGTTCTCTTGCCCTCAACTGAAATACATAAATACTTGCACGATGAAAGAAGATCCTCGATCTCACCATAGGAACAGTTCAGGCACACTCATCGTATCCATGCCACAGCATCGATCTCATCTCTTGCTCTCTTGTAGAGCTCAAGCCTCTTGGCGCATTGCTGTCTCCTCTCCATCAATGCTGGGTCTTCATCCAGCAACTCGGACAGCTGCTTCCCCTGTAACATCATCATATTAAATGCCAATGTACTGTATTACGACATTGTGACTTACAAATATACTGAAGAATTTTATCTAAAAAATACTGCAGATTCAATATTCAATCTCTAGGATTAAAATCAAATTCAAAGTTGTCCATACAATAACTTGTAAATCAACTATATATATTTTTTAACAAAATAATGCTGATTACTGTTAATTCAACATCATGATATTCACACGAGAGAGAGAGAGAGAGAGAGAGAGAGAGAGAGTACCTCTTTCTTCCCAATTTGGGTGTAAAAGTAATGAAGTAAATTCTGCTTGGCCTCCTTAACTTGGCAGTAGACTACTGCCTTGGGGATGGAGTTCTTTAGGGTCTCAGACACCATATGTATGTAAGACGCCACGTTCGAGGCTATCCTCCGAAAGTGTCCTTCTGCATAACGATCAACATTTGAGGCAGGTGCCGAGTTTTCTCGTGACTTTGAACCAGGAGGAGCAGGAGGATTCCCTGCTCTCTCAATTTCCTGAGGAAGTTTCCGGAAGAAATCGACTGTCAGATACGAGGCTTCCATATCAACCATTCTGATCACAGTTTTCTTGCTCTCATCACGGTATTTTTCCAACGCTTCATATGCTGCTCCAGCTATTGTTGATTGCAGAGATGGGAACCGTTTCAATTCCTGTTCGGATAGAGAGATTAAAAATATTCAAAATGATGCATGAATCATGAGTCCATGACCAATCATAAGGCAACCATAAAGTGATTATAAACTCACCTGACATTCTGAAATTGATTTCCTGACAAGTTCCTTCAGGACAAAGTGAACCTAAACAACAGTTGCTAATCCATTAATAATGTTGAAATACATTATTAGGAGATGACTGTGCTCTACTATTAGACACTTACAGCATCAACAGATGCTTCAGAAGGCCCCCTAAAATAGTTTAGTGAGCTCTCAATGAGTCGCCGATAACCTTGCTCAGGTGCAATTAAGTGTGGCTGATAACCATCAGCTTCTGAAACGACTTTTCTCACATTTTGCACTGAAAGATGTCTATCAAAAGGAAGTTTCCTCAATGCAGCTGGCAGCTGATTGTCAAATACCCCATATATCCGATCACCACCAGGTCGGCTGAAATAATTGTGCAGGTGAGCATATCAACAACCACTAATTACAAATTCACACATTCAGACTATATAGAGTCCTGGACCTCATAAATAAAAGGATGTTTAAAGGGTTCTTGGTAACAATATCCCAGCTTTACACACACAGATCACAGCAAAGGAGAAAGCATACCCTCCATCAAGATGCTCCTTGAATATCTTATCAAAAGCACGGCAAAGTTCCAAGATGGTGTACAATTGTGCCTGAAGAAACAAACTGCAGTTGCAAGAAAGATCGAAAATACTTCAACAGGAAAGTTAAAGAAAAATGGAAAGTAAAAGCTCACCCCAGCATCAACACCAATAGGCCTCCCTAGGTGGTCCAGCTCAGATTCAAGTTCTTCAATGGTTTTGTTAATCATTGATGTGATGCTTGGTATTCTTGCCTTAATTACAGCTTCCAAGTGCTGAGAGGGAAAAAACACTAAAACAGTTACTATATCTAAAGAAACATTGAACAGCATTGAAATCAACTTTAATTGAGTAATCAAATTATACTCTTGAGAGAAGTTTTGCAAGATATTCAGAACCCATTTTGCTAGCCAAGTGTCCATAGTCAGGGCTTGTAGCAAAATACTCTTGCTCCTTCCGCCTTGCAGCAATCATATCCACATTTTTATTGATATCAGCTTGCGAACGATTCACAATACCAACCCAGGGATGCTGCAAACGATACGATCGTCCTTCTAAAACCTATTAAATGTAGTACAGAAGAAAATTTAGTTAAAATACCACCTCCAGTTGCATGCAAGCAATAAGTATAGAGAAAAGGGGAGAGAATGAAAAGCAGGAAAAAAGGAAAGGCTGCAGATGGGAAAAACAAAAGAATGCAGTTGATTAACACTATCAATAACTTGGAAGACAATAAGACAAAAGAGTGTCTAAAATAAGTACATAATGACAGTGTTCACTCAGGACATTTAGAATTCACAATAATGATTTTATTATACATTCATCAATTTGATTCGTATCCCAAGTCCCCAAAGGACAAAGGTAATATTTAGATATGTCACATGCGTGGAAGGGGGAGGAACAAAAGTCTTAATATATTCATCCATCCACAATTAATATGTTGTCTACCAAAGGTGAGTGATGGCGTGAAAAACAGAGGAGGAAGAAGTACCTCCAGTGCATTAGTTCCTCTGTCCATCAGATCCAGTTTTGTCAGCACTCCAAATGTGCGGTCACCTACATGAATTAAACACTACTGAGAAGAAAGAAGACAATATTGAGGAAAAGAAGGAAATACATTAAAATGGCACCATCAAGGCTGTGCATCAAAATGCTACTCTCTCAAATTTGAAATGTTCTTACCAGATGGATCTACTTCCTTTGCAAGTTTTATGGCATCTGATGTTGCAATATCTTGGTTTGCTGGAGAAATTGCCAGTATGATGCAGTTGGGCTGCAGGCATCAAAAGTTTGTCAATGTTTTTGACGGCAAATGTAGATTGTTGAAGGATCATCACCCCCAGAAGGTTAAGGTTGAGCCGATATATTTAGTTATTTTACTTCTTAATAAGCTTTTTTCATTCTCACCTTCTCCACGTATGTGCGAACCATGCTTTCAATCTCCTGGACTATACTTTCTGGTTGACCCTCTGCAAAAAAATGTAAAATATCTTGCATCAAATAAAGTTCCACAACAAACAAAAGATTTACCAGTTACAGGTAGTTTAAAAGGATAAGAAACTTACCAACAGCAACTTTTGTCAAACCAGGAAGATCAATCAGGGTTAAGTTGACAACTGCAAGAAGTAACTAAACGAATCATAAAAGGAAAACGCCCTGGTCAAGAGAAAATATCATCAAATGGAAACTTAAATCAGCAAAATTATATTTTTCCTTAGCACACAACATGAAAATCACACATACCATTGGGTGAATAGATGCTTAGGTGAATAGGAACAGGAGAAATCTGTTTTGTCTTTCCCGTGACCCTATCAGTTTCATCCTGAATTTCATTGCGAACCAAGGCTGCAAAGTAAAATAATAATGATATTGTATTTTCTCATTAGCTGAGTGACCATTAATGGAACATTCAGAAGTTGTCATTCTGGGACTACAGACACAATATTACCATAGCAGCAACATCAGGAGAACTAATTGATTAGTATTGAACATAACTCTAGGCTATAGCAATAAAAATCATCACTAATACAATAATCACACTTGATTGAGATTTGAGATACCTCAAGGCACACATCTAACAATAAGGGATCATTTGGAGGGATCTTGCATTACCAATAGAAATGTCATTACCAAGAACCTAATATTGATGTGAATATTAGACTGCTCGAGTTAGAAATTTTAGTTTCCAAGTCAAACCAATTTACAATAATGTCCTCAAGTTCCAATTGAACACAAATAAATATGATACAAAAATAAATATGATACAATACTAAACAATAAAACATATTGGAAGGTAATTTTCTTTTCATTTGAAAAATATAATTTTTTTCTATATAATTTATTTTTTAGTAAAAAATAATCTATTGAATAATGTAATTCTTAATTTTGAGAAAAATAATTATTAATTTTGATATATCGGAATTATTTTCATTTATTTATATTTATATAAATAAAGTGAGTACAAAATAATTTATAATGGAAAAATTTATATTGAAAATAATAAGGTTTAAGAAATAAAATTCTACTTTGATTTTTTTCAAATTAACATATTAATATAATTTCACATCATTCAAAAATTTATATTTATATAATTTTATACATTAAAAATAATATGCGATCTGGCATAAAACTTCAAAATTTTGGTAGAATATTAGAAAATTGTCTCAAAAAATGATCATCAACAAAGCAACATACCAAGCTATTAACCAAAAGCCAAGGAAAGAAGAAATATAAACTTCAGTATACCAAAACTCACAAAATTTAATTATATAATTATAAAGAAATGGATCTGGGTAGGTCTTTGGGTTTGTTGGGTTGAAGCCCGTGACCCGGCCCGGATCACATGGACCAAGAGGATTTATAGGCCCATCACATGCCCCATATAGAGGTTTTTCCAACACAAAAGTACAAAACTCACCTCATTCTTGGGGTAGTTCAAAGGAACGAGTCAGGTTGCATACTTACAGAAATCAGTGAAACGTTTCCGGGGTAGATGTCCAAATTCCGCATATTCCTGCTCTCCATCTTCAGTTTTCTGCAGTTGCAGCACCAGTGGGCGCCTCGTGACAATTCCTGAGCACACACTTCATCAAGCATTGCACAATTCATGCCATATTTGTAAAATCAAATTGCATAGCTCACAGAAAGCTAACCGGAGCCTCGAGGAAGAAAGTCACGTCCTACGACACTCTCCAGCACCGACGACTTTCCAGAACTCTAATTTAGTTCAAACATTTAGAAGGAAAAAGAAAGAAAGAAATAAATAAATAAATAAAAAATCCCTCAATCTCACATGCACCAAAAGAAACAAGAGAAAACAAAAAATACTAAATGTTGCCTCCAATTAACCAAACAACCAAATATAATCAATTAAACCCTATCTAGCCCAGAGACTAAAGAATTCACTGCATAATTTTCGGAGATCTCACAATTCCCGCTCAATTGCACCATAAAATCATAAAATCCTCCCTCTTTATGAGTTCCCCGTAAAAACTACAGCAGATTTCTTTTGCTCTTTGTTTTTTCTTTTCTGCGCTGGTAATTAACATATTCTAACCTGACCGCCGACAACGGCGACAGAAGGCAGGGCGTCCCAGAGAGAGGAGAAGGCCTGGTCTCCGCCACCGTAGTCGCCGAGGGCAGTGCAGGCCCTCTGAATTCTGTTCACAAGTCCAATCAAACTCTCCATGGTGGCCATACTTGGGATAAAATACGCGGAATTCGCAGCTCGGAAGCTGAAAAGGAATGATCGAATTTGAAGTGAAAGCAGGCAGCAGAAGAGCAGAAGTGTTAAGACTTGAAAATTGAAATTGAACCGGAGGCGAAGAAATTGGAAATTAAATTGGAGGGATTTTTCTCTCTTTTTTGGAAAACGATAAGAATGAGTGGCGGTGACGTGTTGTTTATTACAGCGGTTTACCGTGGGTTGGATTCAATTAAATTGTGTTAATGCGTGGTCAGATGTAGGGGTGTGCAAATTTTGGTCGAAACCGAACAAACCGACCGAATCGAACTGAATTTTGCAATTTGGTTCGGTTTTTGGATTTCGGTTTGATTTTTGGTTTTGAAAATCCAAAATTTCGGTTTTCGGTTCGATTTTTGGTTTTTAAAAATCTAAAATTCGGTTAATCGAACCGAACCGAAATTTGAATTATATATTTAAAAAAAATATAAAATACATTATGCCATTATACAATAAACACAAAATAATACCCCTATTCGGTGACTATTTGTGTGGATGGGAAGTGAGAACTACTGTTGAGAGTTTTGAGACTTTTATATTGTTTCGTATTTGAACTATTCGGTGACTGTTTTTTTATTTTGTAATTTCATTTGTGTGTAATTTGAACAATGCAATTTGGAATGGTTTACTATTATGCACTCATAGTTATATGTAGATAGGATGTTTTTGTTTGACAGGACGAATTTACAGGTTTGAAAATGGTAATAGAGATTTTTTGATCAAAAAATATTTTATTTTTTAGAAAAGCAATTCGGTTCGGTTCGGTTAACCGGTATAACCGAACCGAAATATTTCGGTTTTCAGTAATTTTGGTTCGGTTTTGGTTTTTAGAAAAAATTCGGTTTTTAATTCGGTTTTGAAGTTTGGTTCGGTTCGGTTAACCGAACCGACCGATGCACAACCCTAGTCAGATGTAACAGTGAGGGTGGCAAAAAGAATTCGAACCCAATTCTGTAATCTGTAATTCCGTATACGTATGCAAACGCAATGCAAGTGGGATGAGGACCTAGCCCAAGCGGTTAAGTCCATTGGCTTCCAACGGAAGGTTGGAAGTTCGATTCCCACCGGCCCCCTATCCCTCCCTTTATTTCCCCTTTGTAATTGTGTGGCATGGGCTCCCACCACCCCTTTCCAGGCCTTCAATGGCTCCTCAAAAAAAAAAAAAAAAAAAAAAAAACGCAATGCAAGTGGGTTAGGTTGGGTCGGATTTGATTCATGCCTAGGAGGTCCCAGGTTCTCAAGACCACGTGGATAGATCAATTGATGAACATGAACTCACAGACTACACTCTACAGTCGTCTTAAATTACATTGCCTCAAATTGATGAAGTAGAATGATTGGGCTTTTGGATTGAAAGTAATAGGGTATTTGATACTTACTGTATAATACAGCAGTTCACTAGTTTAGTAGTCATTCGAGGCAGGGGCGGATCTACCCCTAGGCCCGGTGGGGGACTCAGCCCCACCTCAAATTAAATAAAAAAAAAAATTCTACTTCTTCCGTCTCATTAATTTTGTTACGGACCCACCCAGCACGTATATCGATACACATTTTTAACGGTTAATAACTTAAATTGTGTACAACGAAAAGTTATAAAAAGTTAATTGTCTAAAACTACAAGAGTAGACAAATCTAACAATATCTCACTTGACTATGTTTTTTCTTACATAATTATGATAAAAATTCGAATCAAAGTTAAACAGTGAATAGTGCAAAAAAAACCATCTGTAACAAGTATACTGAGACAGGGGTAGTATTATTTTTTTTATCAATTTTTTTTTTACTTAAGATTAAAAAAAATTGACTCCGGCCCTACCTCCCGAAAAATCCTAGGTCCGCCACTGATTCAAGGCCTGGGAAATGGGTGGTGAGGGCGGTGGAAAATCGAACCTCCAACAACCTTCCGTTTCTAGTTGGAAGTCAAGGGACTTAACAAGTTCTCATCCCACTAGTTTAGTATTGTTCTTAAATAAGTAGTACTAGTATAAAACTCCCGAAACGAATGCAATGATAAATCCACTCCGATTATGGGGCTGAAAATCCAAATTAATTTTTATCCATGGGTGATAGGTAAGCGTACCACATGGAATAAGGACAAAATCATTATACATCGATGAGAAAGGACCACCGCATACAAATAAGACCGTTGCAGTGGATACCAATCTCATGAGAATTTTGAAAATTTCAATATACTTGTATATAAATCACAATCACAAAGTGAGTGGCAGGAATTGTTATGGGGGTAACGGTCTCAATTTGTTGTGTTTTTTTAAAATTTGAAAGAAGAGGAGCTCAAAAGGAGTGGTTTTCTTGCTTTAATATTTCCCCCAACAAACAAAAAGATAAAGAAGAATTAAAAGAGGGATGGAATGGACCAAAGAGCAGGCTCAAGCAACCACGGGCAGACATAACTAGGGATAGCAATGGATCGGGTCTGGATCATCAAGACCCAAGATCCATAAGGCTCGGGTTTAGGGTCAGTTCCAAATCTGACCGCACACATTGCCACCTTAAACCCATACGGATGGGCGGATGGCAACAGATCGGTTCTGAGTCCATTTTTATAAGAATCAAGACCCGACCGAAGCTCGAGTCTTCATTCGTTCTCGGTTCTGACCCGGACCCGTTGTCATCCCCAGACATAGCAAGCGGCAACAGCCAGCGAAATTAGCAAAATACTTAAATCTCACCCCACATTAGAGCTCAACCTAGTAAATTCAAATATTTATTTTTAAAATAATTTTTTTTTCTTCTTTTTGGGAAGAAAATACTACAATAGTTTTACCAAGAAATCAAGAGGTCTCTGCACGGTAAACAAATAACATTCTGAATATAAAATAAAACTGCACAACCAACCAATAAACTATTTGGCACTATTTATCTATCAAAATACACACCATAAAGCAATGAGAAAATTCTTCATCAATTAAAAGCCCAGCCAAGCCAATCCACAAATTTCCACAAGAAATAGTGGTGTTATACGTATATGAATAAATACAAGGTATTATTACCCAATTTCCCTTCCGGGAGAAAGGCTGCAGCCTGCGGCTTAAATTTCAAGTGTGTGCGTGTTGAGCTATGAAATTGTGACACATTAATATTCTTCACAAATTTAAAAAGGAATTGTAAAGAGAGATTAGACCTCAATCCTTCTTATAGACCAACGTTGGATACTCAGGGATCCACATATTGTTTTCCACATAACACCTAATTTCATCCTGCAACAACACATTAACATATTATGGAGCTACTTCAAAGAATTGTAACAATCAACAAAATAAATGCAGTTTCCTTTGGGATATAAAAAAAGTATTCAACCCATTATGGGGGAAAAAACCCATGAATTGAGAGAGGTGGTCCTCATTTTATTCACAGCCTTTCTCAACACAAAGAACAGATGCATAAATTTTCATGACATAATCACCAAAATAAATGCACTACTGACTTCTTTACACCCAAAAGAAAAAACAAAAAGAAAACTACTCCAAAGTCAGGTGAAGGGGTAGGGTCAAAGCATGAATTTATCAGGTTAGTTGGTTGTCAACAGTCCTTGAAGAAGACTAAAGTACTCAAGTATCACTGTAATATAAGTCGGGTTGTTAGGATGTAAATACATTTTGGTTTTCAAGCTATTAAAAATTGTTAGACAAAAGCGTAGGACCCTTGCAAATTATCTTTTCTGCCTTCCCTGTATGCAAAACCATTCAAACATCACTATTTAGCCAATATAGCCTACCTGCTTATATTCACATTCAAGCACACAACCAGGCTTGTACTCATACTCATCTGTTGATATACCATATGCTATGAAAACGTACTACAATTTATATATTCTCGCAAATAATTTAGTCAGTGTACACACACACACATACATACATACATACATACATACATACAAAATAAAAAGTCAAGAATAAATGTGTGGCAGAAAAATACCTCACTAATCACTATCTATAGTTAATTACTTATTTTAATTTTATAGATCACATATCATTTTGCGCACACCACTAAAAATAAAATATTGTGTATTAATCTAAAATTTTATTGTTGGCATGGTTTGATATGTACCTGACTAAGTTTCTGCAATTCCCTGGCATCCATCTCACGGTATCCTTCCACCAGATCCTCCTCTATGGCTTCCATAATGATTGCTGTAGCTATTTCCTTTGTTATATCACGAATTCTGTGTGCATGTTTTGCATAAATTAGAAAAATACTGGCCATGGGAAGGTAAAATATGTCATTTTGCAGGATAGAGAATTTTTTATACCTCGATATTGATGGATAAATAATCCCTTGAACTACCTCTTCCTCAGTCATATATCCAGCTAGACTGCAGTTACAGAGAAATGCAATTTGGAATCATGTCCCAAGCTCAGAATTGGAGAAAACTATCTCGGTGCTATTTGATAAAATCTCAAAATTATGGTATGTGCAAAGTTACAAATGTGTGTTGGTCTAAATGTCTCCAAAGTCCAAAGCAGCCCAGATGCAGATTAAATTTCTGTATTGTATGATTCCATGCCATTTAATCAGTAGGGAAAATAAACCAGTTGGTTATTACTTTGCAAAGGTAACTCCAGAAAAGTCAACACATGCCTTCATAGATTCAATCAGGACAATGAACAAGTACAAAGAGAATCTGAAAACCAATTGCACTGACAATATTTTAAAAGTTCAAGAATATAAAATACCATTCTGCAGCTGCCTGCAGCATTCCATCGGAGATTATCTTAGATCCAGATAGAAGAGTTCCAAGTCCAATCCTGAAATTGCAGTAGAAATTGATTAGAAGTTCAAATCCTTGGTTATTTATACATCTATCAACGGCTATAATTTCATTATCTAACCCGGGAAAGAGGAACATATTATTTGCTTGATTGCAGTGGCCAACAAGGCCATTTCCTGCACAACATTTAATTGAAGTCAGAAAATGATGCAGTTATGTTAAATAATCTGAACCGAACCATTAAGGCTAAGGCGAGGAACCCTTATTTTACTTTTTATCTTGTAAGGAAATATACGAGGTTTTTCTAAAAGGAACATATGAGTTTTACGTAGGAAAATTCATGTACATTCTAGCTATATGATAAGTTTCTTATCCTCAAGCACCGTAAGCCAGAAAGACATGATCATCATTGATCTATTTTCCATCATTATCTCCATCTCCTTTTATTGCCTTATACAAGTTACATCCAGCGCAAGCCCTCATACAGTTTCCAGCAATCTTGAAGTGCACACTCTAGGTTCACTTCATATTTTTTGTTTTTAATTTAGTAATCAAAGGGCATATGTTAATTCGACGCAAGCACAGATGAATGACAAATTGAATCAGTGAAGAATCCTTTCACAAAGGATGGAATTTGTTGAAGGCTTGTAGACACCACCTTATTAGACAACGTAACCACCTCTTGAATTTAGAATAGAAGAATTATATGAACCAAGAATTTACAGATTGCATGGAGTTTCTTAGTAGGAACTACTTTTCACATGATTAAATTTTAGCCACCGTGACGTTTTCAATTGCAATAAACAATAAGCAAAGTTAAAGCCATACCAAGATTGACATTTTGAAAAGGGCTCCCGCTAGCAAATATAACGTTGTCGCCAACTATGGAAAATGCTTCCTCTGGAGTGCACTCAGCTAACAAATACAAGATATCTATTCAATACCGGAAAGAATATGCTGATCCAATATGTTAAATCAAGATTTTAATTGCACCATTTTTGGTAGGGTTAGACATTGGAAAAATTGCTGGTCTGGTAGATGTTGATTCTTTGAGAGCTTCCAGCACCTGATTATTGAAATCAGCTTCATTAACTTAAACTGCTATTTCTTTATCTTGTCATGAAAGATGATGGAACAAGACATAAAACAATTAGGTAAAGAAATAACATAACTATATTGAGAGACAAATATTCCGTACACAAGGAAAAAAGTCGAACAAATGACACACACATACCTCTTTCGAAAACAGGCCTCCTACGGCAGACAGCCCAAGAAGCACATCTGGTTTAACTTTGCGTACCTAATTGGATATATCGATATAGCATATAATTATTATGCATACACAGAAAAAAAAAATTATGACTGAAGTATAAGATAAATGAAGTTTGATTACCAAAATTATCAATTTATCATGGCATGAGTTCCACTTCCAGTCAAAAAAAATTAAATGTAATGAGAGCTTTTTTCATAACATATTAACACAAAGATCATATAGTTTAACTCTCTAAATCTCATTGTCAATCACAATTAATAGAGGGGGTATCAGTGTATGATGCCATGGCTGTAATATAGTAGTCAACCAATTTTTCCATAAGTGTAGTGATTCCTTGCTCAGATTTACTTCTTTGAATCCAGCACTACCAAAAGAGACCATTGACCATAATAGTTAGATCGTTGGCATGCAGAACCAAAAACGGTAAAACAAACATTCAGCTGAGAAATTTCTGCCTAACTTTGCGTAATTGGGTTTATAAATGTAATTGTTTCATCATAATTTCTCATTAACCCAGTTACATGAGGGATGTATCTACTAAAATCTCTCTAATAAGGTTAGTCTAATCTCACCATATATGTCTAGGACTAGATAGAATGAATAATATACAAGTTTGTTGTAATACCACATAAAACAATCAAGAAATGCATGGAAGAAGCATTTAAACTTCAGTTTCTGCCAACCAACATAATACAGAAAATGAAGAGGGAAGCAAATCATCATAAAGTTGAAATCAATAGGTATAATCATAAATATAACATCAGTCATACAGTTTAAGACCTTGTTTGATAGATCTTATCAAAGCCTCTTATTAGATGCGACCAGATGGAATAAAAGTCACTAAGATTTATCAATTAACAAACTCACCACTTCAGCAAGATTTGCGCCTTCTGTCAGTCCCTGACGTTCAGTTTCTTTAACTTTCCTAGCAAACGGGCAAACATCAGGATCAATGTTCTCTCGTGCCTCTGTAACTAGTCCCTGAATTACAGACTCTCTACTTCAGGACTTCCAGTAATTGAAGAAACTTTAAATGGATAAGGACGTAAATAACAAAATTGTGCTAGATTATCCAGCTTAGACAGCTACCCTTGTAGATTACTTACGTTCGCATCAACAACCCAGAATTGACTTCTCGCACTTTCATAAGCAATTTCAGTATCTCCTAGCATCCTTGCCATTGTCTTTCTTGCAGCATTAAGAACACCTATTCCAGCACTGCAATCAAAATTTTAATGCAGTTTATGATGAAAAGGAGAAATCGTCCTGAGTGGCAATATAGTACCTTCCAGCCCCAGCAACAACAATCTTCATCTTTGGAAAATCAATCATAGGCCTTCCTTGAGCCCTGACTGCTCCTAAAAGACCAGCAAGTGCCACCCCTGCTGTTCCCTAGTAGAATATGGTGCAGAAGCACAAGTATCATACTCAATTGTGATGAGCACAAAATGAATAGAAACTTTAGATCATGCAGTTTTTCCCTTGAAATGCATGCTAATTGATAGACAATGTCACTTAAAAGCTTCAGATCATAGGGGATGTATGATTTTTCACAAATTTACTTATTAATTTCACCTTCCTAATAAGCAGGCATATAATCATTTGGTATTGGTGCAAAAAATTCTTAAAAGGAAAAAGAAACAGGTTAAACTCGGTCACAATTTCCCCAAATCCTTGGGTTTTTGTACGGCCATAAAGTAGAGATTGAAGCTTCATTCTCTTTCATTTGGGAACTTGGTTGTTCAATCCAAACTTGTTCAGTGTAAACAGCTCATAGTACAGTTATTTATTTTATCCTTTTTCAATGGCATACACTCTAAAATTATTACAAAGAATGAATCATTACTAATTTAGGGTAGTCTGTAGTACTAAGCCCAAATGACATTGTGATGTCAGTATTACTCATGGTTTAGTAATTTTCTTTGGATATTAAAGCTAAGACCAGCTGCAGATAATGAATTCATTACCTGAACGTCATCATTGAACATCCTGTACTCTTTTCTATAACGCTGCAACAAGTTAAATGCCCACTTACTCTGAAAATCTTCAAACTGCATGGAACCGTACATTAGTACCTTGAAGAAATGAATTTCTTCATCTACCATATATTGACCGATGATGCACACTAATATATCAAGTATTTAATTAAGTAGCAAGTCAAGCACTACCTGAACAATCACATGGGGCCAACGAGTAAAGACTGCTTCCATAAATTCATCAATAACTGCAATGTACTCTTGGCCCTCGAGGCGATGTTCTTGCAATCCCAAATCTACAAAATAGCAAAAAGGTCCCCCTTAGAGATCTTACAAGAGAGGAAAAGCAACAGATTCTATTGGCCACTAAAAATTCAAGAAACTACATTTCAAAGCAGCAGATGTTGCTAGAGAATGTACAAGTTAGTTCTGGTTGGATTAAGGCACTCCTTATATTCTTTGAATGAACCCAATAATAACAGGTTTGATTAGATATACATGTTTGACAGGAAATTGTCAGTGATAAACTGAATGATAACATTGAATGTTAATGGAACAAACTTTAACTCATCAGCATAGAAACACCATGCCACTCTATTAGATGAATGACAATGTTGGGGCAAACCTATGAAATGTTAAATAATAGATGGACTAAAAAGAGGCAACACTATGTTATGGTTTTTATGCTAAATAATCAACATGAAATGTATAACACTAACACATGGGGTCCTTCAGAAGAGTCTCGTTGTTGGTTCCAACATCAATCATGACAGGGAGTACCTGTGAAAAGCAAAAAAGTGAAAATGGATAATATAGTTAGGAAACAAACCCGACATAAACAACTAATATATATATACATATATATTTATAATAAATAAATAAATAAATAAAGGAAAGAGAGATCTGCTGCAACTAATAAAATGCATATCCAATCTTGCAAAATAATTTATTCCAAGTGGAAGACAAGTTCGAAATTATTTTAAGTAGCGACTCAAAGAATAAAATTTAATGATAATGATAGTGAAGGAAACTTTAACTATAAGGGAGTCATTTCCCAATTCATAGGTTTGGGGGCCCTTCCAGGTATTTGATGGTTTAGCTGCTAAAGTGGGCGCTCATTTTATAGTTATGATTTCCACTGTTCTGGTTTCAATGGAGTTTCTAGTTTTGGGAAAAGTAGCAACATGATGAAGTTCAACTTTTGAAATGTAAAAGATAGTCTTGCTATTATAGAGGTAAAAAGATCGAAAAAGTACTCTCTGTGGGTTTAACCCAGCAGCTGCAACATAAAGATCCAATTTGCCGATTGCAATTCCAATTCCCTGAACTCCAAGATCACCGAGACCCAGTATTCTGCTTCCATCCGTTACAACAATCATATCAACCTGCATGTCAGTAACCAAATGCAGTAACATTCGAGCATGGATGTGTGAAACCAAAATAGGTGTTAAAATCCCTTTGAAACCCTATCTAACACAGTCATTCGTTTACCATTGCAGATATATATTTTAAAATTCAAATTAAAAGTGACAAACTAAATATATTCTACATTCTATATACAGCAGAAAGCCAGACACTGATGCAAGAAAGACTGAGAGTCAGGATTAACAGAAAAGCAGCAACCATGAAAAATGTGACAAACCTGATCAGATGGCCAATTGTAAACCATTGACATCATTTCTCCACGGTCTTCTGCACTAAAATACATTCCGCGGGGTCTTCTGAACAAACCACTGTATTTTTGACACACAAGACCAACAGTAGGTGTATAGACTATAGGTGCATACTCCTCAATATTTTCAATAAGAACCTGTCGGCATCATAACCAAGAACCCGAGAAAGATTTAACGTCATAAATTGTTTGAGTCATTCTAAAAATGAAAATCAAATTGAAAATTTATGTAAGAGTTCAAATAATGGCTATTGAAGGCACTTTAGGTTAACAGTTCAACTTTTTGTTTTTTCCAAATTAAGGTTTAACAGTTAACACAAGAAATACTGCTGTAGAATATGAACAATTAGTTTATAAGAGAAAACTGAAAGGATTTCCTCACTGACCTTGTAATACATTGTCTCATTTCTATCATGCAAGCGATTAAGAATGCGCCATTTAGCCAAACTGTATGGATCAGATGGCCCATCTCTAGCACTTAGTTCAAGCCTCTTCAAATCAGACACTATGATTTGGAGAAACAAATGACGAACTATTACCAACAATAACTATAACTCAGAATGTACAACTAATAAGGATAGCTTAAACCTCAGCATTCAAGTATCTCTTTTTGCTCAAGTTGAAAGAACCAAAGATAGTAAGAGCTTCATCTAACGCACATCATGTGGCATGACCATTCCAGGCTAGGAAACTCTATACATTCAGTGAATGAACAATCTTTTCTTATTAGACCAAGACTAAACCTATGTCATGTCAGGAAAAACTAAATACACAAATATAATAACTGCAAACATTTACAGAAGAAATCCCAGTTAATACAGGATATGGATTAATAATAAATGGTCACATTTCTCAATTTACAGACGGTACAACTCATGGAACATAGGCCTTGAGTTAGATTTGGAATTGAAGAGTAACACAAAATACCAAGACTATTGGTAGAGGAACCTTACTAAAGCGCATGATTTGTTGTTCAGAAGTCATGACATTTGGAGGCAGTAGGCCCCGAAGGTCAAGTCGGTCACGTTCCGTCATAGAAAATGCAGTTCCCTGCATTCATTGGGCAGAAAATAGATAAACTAAACATCAGAATTATAACGGAAAGATTGCACTAACAGCAACACAAAATACCGAAACAAGAGATGAAAAAACAAGAGAAATACTAAATGATGAAAGAAAAACCTAAAGTTCCAATGGACAATGGTTAAGCACGTTAAGCACTAAAAAACCATTTGAACATCATGTGTAATTGGCACAAAATTAACTAAAACTTCAATCATGTCCAGAGCTACAACACTGTGTAGAATTTGGTGCCTGTCAATCAGGTCCCAAGGTCCAAGAGAATAGCTATATCATTGCAATCCCAAAAACTGGGGAGAAAACGCACATTTTAAAGACAGTGCAGGTGCATTTTTTTTTTCTGTTAACTTACCGAACCAATATTACTATCTTATTCCCATTACATCATCATATCTTCCCTTTTCAAGTCAAACCGCCTAGTATTGGCTTTTCCTCCTAGCAATTTCTACAACGGCAAAGCACACACAAGCACCAGAATCAAAACAAAAGCAAACATACAACAGCAACAACCAAATCAACCAACTAATTACGTTCAGGAAGCCACATCAAAATTTCAAGATCAGGTTTCATAAGTAGAACATCCACTCATCAATCACCATTCGAACAGATCTTAAATTCACGCGGGGGGGGGGGGGGGGGGGGGGGGGGGGGGGGCGTTGGAAGTAAACCAAAAAATCAACAGGGTCATTTACTTCCTACCTTGTTGAACCACGGATCGTGGAGGATATCCAAGCTGCGCTTATGAACAATAGTAGGGCGGTGACCCTCCGTCGTGGTGAAACACCTCGAACCGCTCACATTCACGGCGGCAACCGCCCTCCGTTGGAGCTGCAACCGCTTCAGCAGCGCCGACGAAACCCTCATCTGATGAGAATAATTCCCCATTTCTTTTTCCCGGAGAAATTGGGGACGATCGAATCCACTTCACTCTGCTACAGTTGCAGAGCCCTTCCATTTCCATATAATAATGGAGCGCTGAATAGTATACTTGGAAAGTCAGTTAACGGAGCGACGGCGATAAACGGTTGGAACTCAATACTACAATGGTTGGACTTCGTGCAGCATTTCTTGTACCTAACGGAGGAGGGATCGACGGCGTCCGGTTTGATTGGGCGAGAGGAAATCAACGGTCGTTTAGTGGGTACGGCGAGTCAACGGTTGTAGAATTTGGGGTGTTTAAAACCGTGTTGGTGAATAACGACCCAATTAGGAATTTTTGTTGGGCTAGGCCCAAATTAAATTTAATAACAACGGCTAAAATCTTAGTATAACGGCTAATTAAGATTTTACACTTTTATAAAAAAATAAAGAGAATATATTACTACCCTCCGTTCCTTTTTAATTGTCTTTTTAGAGAATAAAAATTCCTTTTTAGTTGTCTTTTTAGAGAGTAAAAATTGTTCCAAAATAGTTGTCATTTTTAAGTAGTTATAGGTAGTTATGCTATGTTTTTACTATATTGCCCTTCACTTTACATAAATGCTACTTGTTGACATTTATTAAGAATGAGTTTAGGTGGAGGGTAAAAATGTAAATTTATGAGTTAATTAATGCAAACCTTGGTTATTGAAATTGAGCTAAAAGAGACAACTAAAAAGAAACCGAGGGAGTATATAATTTTAGTATAAAGGCCAATAGGTACAATAGGACAAATTTTACGATTGTTAATATTATAGTGTTATATGATTTTCTTTTTGTTAAAAGGTAATGATAATCCATATCTGGTGAGAATAGATGGGAGAGCATATAGTATTTGAGCAGATTTGACTTATGTTATTTTTATTGTTTGGTTAATGGCATATTTTATGAGCAAGATTGAAGACACTTCAAATGAAATCTGCTATTACTATCTACTTGTCAAATTTATTCTTCATGTCTACTGTTCTAATCTGTTGGTCAAATTACTTATATGATAACTGGTGCGCAATTCTAGCAATCATATTGACTTAGATATTGTTATTAATGGATTGATGTATGCTTACACCGATTTTGCTCACAAACAAATTATTGCTTCATGTGGCTACAATTACAAAATTGGTCACAATGTCACATGTATGATTGCTAACCCTCAATTTTGACAAAATTTATTAGTCTCATATAGAGTTTTTAACTAAGGTTTCGACAATCATTTTTTCTTTGTAAAGGTTACCATAATCACTTGATTCAGTTTTATCTTTTATAATTAATTAATGCATATATGGTTTCCCTTTTTTTGCTTCCTATAAACCAAATTCAAGTCTATTGTATATATACACATATAATTTAGAGAAAAAACAATACTATCAAAGCATTTGGGGAGCTAGGGGGTGTATTTGTTATATTAAATGTGGGTGATGAGCCATAAAACTAGTTTCAATTACCTAAATTAAAAGCAAAATGGCATAACCACAACTTGTACACATTCGTAGAAATTATTGATAGAAAACTCAAAAGTGCATCGTCATCATTGTCGTGTAAAAAACACGATCTTATAGTTGTTAACAAATACTACTACACTTGTACAAAACGCAAACCACTTCTTGATAGTAGTAGTATTAATTAATCGACATTGAAATGGGCATTAATTGTATTGTGAACACTTGGGGTGCTGCCCATTCAAACTCTGTCTTAATTGAAGTATGCCCCATTTATTATTAAGTCTCTCATGTTGTGGGGTCCCTTCTAGTGAATAAAAATATATAAATACTATAAATGAAAATGAAGAAAATGAAAGAAGAAAGAAAGAGGCAAACAATGAATGATAACACTTGATAATCATAGGTGAAGTTGGCACAAAATCAACAACTCAAACCATTTGAATGGCAACCAACAAGCGACCTTAATTTGAGGGCTTTTACTTCTTTTTAATGATTATGATTATGTTTGGAAGCGAGCGATTTCGCTACCGGATAGTGAATTTGGGGAGAATATTATCTCACACTTGAATGGCTTTTGATTATATGCCAAATTGGTACTCAATACTTTGATTTTCATTAATTTTTAAATGAATGATTTCACACTTGTTTTTTTGGAAAAAAAATAAAATATCATTTTCCTTTCCTTGGGATATTAATTTACACTAATGGAGTTCACCAAAAAAAAATTACACTAATGGTTAAATATTTATTCGTAAGGACACTTTTCAGTGCATGAAATTGAGAAAACATATATTTAAGACGCAGATGTTGCAGATTATTGCCAATTAGTGATTAATTTAAGCAGAGGTTTAAATAAAATTCCTGCAAAAAATTATCGAATGAGCCATCGGTCACGTAAAGTTATAGGAATAGCTGAATAAACAATCATAATTTTAGTGTTGACTGCTGACATTTCATTTTTCATTTTATACACTACTGTCCGAACATTCCTACAAAAATTGAATCAATCCGTGTTTCCATTTTATCCATAAAAATGTAGGGAGTTGTTAGGGTGCAGAGACATGATGTACTGCGTATGCTTCTATACCGTTTGATGCATTTTATAAATTGATGGTTAAAATAGTAAATTCCTGTAAAAATAAATGAACGGAAATGAGAGAGTTTTTTGCTACTAATATATGAGTAACATAACAGTCAGCGACAATTAATGTATAATTCAGCGACGAAACATGTATTATTCGGTATAAGAACGTACCTAAAAATGTTTTCAGTTGAGTCATTGAATTGTTGATGCAAAAGTCGCTGAATAGTTCCTGTAAACGTCACTGAATTGTTTTAGATATCATCGCTGAAGTGTTCCATAGCATCTCTGAATTCTTCTTGGTTGAGTCGCTGAATTATTCTGGATTAGGTCGCTGAATTTTCCTACGTTTGTCGCTGAACGCCTCTACTTACAGTCGCTGAAATATATTTGATAGCATCACTGATTTGTTTTTTGTAGCACCGCGGAATTATATTTGGTAGCATTGCTGAATTTTTCTTGTTAGTGTCGCTGAATTCGGCTAGGTACCGTCGTTGAATTCCTGTACTTGTGGTCGCTGAAATGTATTTGATAGCATCCATTCATTATTTTTGGTAGCATCACAGAATTGGTTGTGTCGCTGAATAATTTTGGTTTTATCGCTGAATTATGCTAGATACTGTCGCTATATTCCTCAACTTGTGGTCCCTAAAATATATTTTATAGCATCACTTAATTGTTTTTGGTAACATCGCTGAAATGATCTATTAATAAATTTGATACGTATTTTTTATCATAAAAAGATATTATTATTTGAAATATTAGATATGGATTAACAAATATTTGATATGATTTACCAAATATTAAATATGATAACATACTAAATATAGAGTTACCAAACATTGTGATAACATGTATATAAAATATTTAAATGAACTATTATTGTGTTATTACAATTATACCCTTATTAACCTACAACCGTTGGATGTTTTTGAATGGCTATGATTGATGCCTTGATGTACTACCCACAGTACCGTAACCGTTCCCTAAAAATGTATGGCCATAAAAAAAATTATCCATAGAAATATTATTAAAAAAATTAAAATGTAATACTCCGTAACTAGATACAGTAAGATGTACAAAGGAAAAGGAAAAGGAAAATCTAAAACATGGTAAAATATGGCCTCGTTGAACCTAATACCTCTGCTTAAGGAAAAAAGGAAAAAACAAAAAAAAAAACAAAAAACAATTAAAGATGAGAAAGAAAGAACAAAACTACCCTTCAATAAATTAGTAGTTCGTGTCTAGTGGTGATTACAGTTGACTTTGTTATGGTGTGTTAGAAATAAGATTGATCTAGGTCTTCAACCTAAAACTAATTGGTGATAAGTATGGTGGTCCATGACCATAACGAGATACCCAAATGAGTATCAATGGCTCTGATACTATGTTAGAAATAAGATTGATCTAGGGCTTCAATATAAAACCAATTGTTAATAAATAGAGTGACCAATGTCCATATAAACAGGGTATAACCCAACATATAACCGATGTGGGACTTTAACATGGTGAATTATAGTTCAATTTTCCACAACAATGATTGAGAGGGGGCCAAAATCAATTTGCTCTCAAAACTCACATCCAAACTAAATTAGTCGGCTCACAGATGGTCGACGCGCAAGCACATGAAAAACATAAATTAATTGATATGTTTTAAAAATTTCACTATATAAATAGAAAGCTTGTGTGAGTGACTTTAGAATTTTAGCTAAATAAATAATAAATCCTATCAAATTAGTACATGATGATTTTTTTTAAAAAAAAAAAGAAGAAGAAACAACATAGTAAATAAATCACTTAAAAAATCAGTCAGAGCATAACACTTTATAGTAAAAACATATTAAATGTATCATATTAAAATACTCTCTCCATTCACTTCCAACTCTGGTTGTTGGAAGTGCGAAGACGACGAAAATGTTATTCATGCACTTCGTGATTGTCCCACCTCAGCAAGTATTTGGATTAGACTTGGTCTTGCCTCAAGTACTAATTTTTGGAATTTGAATATCAGGGACTGGATTTCCTCCATGGATTGCAAGCTGGTGGGAGAGCGACAGGCTGCACTTTTTGGCATTGGTAGCTGGCTCATCTGGAAGAACAGGTGCAAGGAGCTCTATGCACACGACAATATTAGATGGGAGACGTTTCACCTCCATATCCGCCGTCAGACTAATGAGTATTTAGCTGCCAGAGCAGAACTCAAGTTCTTTGGAGTCAAGACTTGGCAGAATGGTAGAGCTCGTTGGGAGAAGCCTCCATCGCAATGGGTTAAGGCTAATTGTGATGGAAGTTTCAAACGTTCGATGGGTCTCGCTGGTGGAATTCTTCGAAATGATAATGGAGTCTGGCTTGGCGGCACTAAGACCAAAGACAATTTTCTGGATGCCCTTCATGCTGAAATATATGCTATCCTCATGGCCTGGTCCATGGAAGTTCCTAAGTTGATTGTGGAATCTGATAGCCACAATGCATTGGAGCTTCTCCAGTCTGATATTCGTGCTATTGGAAAGCTTCACGTGTGGATTGCAAAAATCAAAGACATGATGTCTTGGTGCTGGGACGTCCAACTTTCTCTTGTCCCCCGGGAATGTAATGTAGTGGCCGATTACTTTCTTAAAGGCCTTCCTTTCATTGGTGGTGTTCAACATTTTGTTCGACCACCTGAGTTTATGTTTGATATTCTCGATTCTGACATTGTTGGTCTGTATCACACTAGACAGATCATTGCTTAATAAAATGGCTCCGGCCCTCCTCTTTTCCCCGAAAAAGAAATACTCTCTCCATTATTTTTTAGCTATCTTTTTAGAAACTAAAAAATAATAATTAAAAGATATTTGTTATTTTACATAAATATATCACATTTTTTCAATATTTTACTTTCATAAGTGATACCCTTGAATATTGCTTTCTTTCTTTCTTAACTTAATGATATGTTCTGCACACAGCTTTTGGGAGCTTTGAGCAGTTTTAGATTTTATATCAAACAATAGTCTCGTACTGTACACTAGCTTTTAAAGACTTTAGCTGTAAATTGCAGCTCCGAAAACTCTATAATCAGAAACTACACTGAGTATCTTTTGGGAGCTTTCGAAAGCTATTTTTCAATTTAGTTATGTTTTCTATTCAAATTATAATTTATGACAGCTATAGCTACTTATATCAAATACTACTTATGTAAAAACTAATAGTTGCAGCTCCTATAGCTTACAAGCTAGAGCTCCCTATAACTGCAGCTTGAAGCTCCAGTTAGCAACTACAACGTACAGAAAGTACCCTTAAAAAATAAAATTTGGGAGTAATAAGAAATTTGTACAATATTGACTAAAAAACAATTAAAAGAGAACGGAAGGAATATATTGAAGAAACCTCAGTTAGGTTTTGTTTGGCAATGACATGTTAATTGGCCCGTTAATGAGGTCATCCTAATTAATACTACTATTCCTTAATATAAAATTAAACATTGACACCTATGTGTCGGTAAAAGTGTGTGGGAACCCAAGCCACATAAATTACAATGGGAAATAAAGGGGAGTGATAGGGGCCGAGTGAGAATAGAACACCCAACATATAGTGGGAATATAATCACTTAGGTCTAGTCACATTCCCAAATAATGTTTAATTAAATGTGAGGTTGATTTTATTAAAACTAAATTATTAATAGTATGATTTAACTTTTACAATCGGGGATGGGGTGGTCAAGTCCCCCGACTTTCAATTTATAGATTGGGGGAATCGAACCCATCCGGCCCTCCATGTCTCCCCCACCAATTCTTTGGTGAAGCCGTTTAGGACATTCATGATAGTTTGAATTTTTTTTTTTTTTTTTTTTGCTTGATGTTTGGGAGCTAGTGGATTGAGACAGTAAATTGTAAGATAAATTTATCTTCAAATTTGCTTTTCACCTATTCTTAAACATCTTCGTGGTAATAAAAACACAATTATTAATGATATTATACCAAATAATAAATTAATGATATTATTAATATACTTTAATGGTTAAAATTTGGAAATACATTTGACCATGACATTGTTAGACCATTTTTTACCATGACAAGGTCTCTCCCAAGGTCCACCTCCATGTCATTACTTAATTTTTAAAAAAAAATTAAAAATCATAACACCCACCCTTCTCAAGGTCGACCAAAATTAAAATCCAACCCCAAGGTCTCCCCTCCCTTGGCCAATGGGAATGGGACATTTGTCTCCTTCCCATTGACCAATTAAAATTTTAATCAAATCCTATTAAAATCATTATATCTTTTATATTGTAAAATAAAAATAAATAAAAAATACCATATTTTATAATTTTTTATTCTCTACAAATAGAGACCACTCTTGCTATATTTTTATTAAATACATAATATATCAATTTTGATATATTTAACACATTTTAAAATTTATATTAAATAAAAATAAAAAATATTAATATTTAGATTTTTATTCTTTATAAATAAGATAAATATTTTATATTTTTGATATATTTTTATATTTCAACTTAATTTAAAATTATGTAAATTAAAATAATTATATATATAATATGGTGGTTGGATGGTTGGGTGGTTATTGATAAAGTATGTAAAATTGGGGTGGTTGGGTTGGATGAATATTGATGAGTTGGAGGAGAGAGAAATTAATTAAATAATGAGATGGTTGGATGGTTGGGTGGTTTGGGGTGGTCATGGATAAAGATAGCCTTAGGGAACGAGGACTTGACCTAGTGGTCAAATCACTGAGTAACTCTAATTCGACTATTTAATATAGTTACAAAAGATAAAATATAATCAAGTGAAATGTTAGATTCATTTAATCACATAATTTTATAATATTAAATTTTTATTTATAATTTTTATTTTTATACAAGTTGAGATATTAATTGTTAAAATTTGTATTGGATTGCATAAAAAATAAGAATGTATTTTTAAGGACGGATGAAGTATTTATATAAATATAATTTTTAATAATTATGTTTATATTTATAAATACATAAAACATATCTATATTTATATTAATACAAAATATATTTGTATATTTATATTTGATTTTATAAATTAAGCATTATATTATTTAGAATATAAATAAGTAGCATGTTCTTTTTGGTAATTTGTATAATTTAAAAGTATTTTCTATTTTTATACATTCAAACACACTTTAAAAAAAAAAACTATTTTAATTTTTTTTTATCTGAACATAAAAATTATCTACTTTTACTTTTAACTTCCACTTCTATTTTTGATTTTGATGTATAAGCCCATTCAAACGGAACGGGCTGGGAGTAGCCCCAAGCCCCCAAAGCCTCACCTGTATTATTATATTATTATTATTATTATTATTATTATTTATTATTTATTATTCCCATTTCTCAGTCCCTCAGTCCCCTCCTCTTTAATGCTCGTACCTTCCCCTCTTTCACTCTTGTTCATCTTCATCTTCCTACATTCTTCAAATTCCCCAATTCCCTCTCCGTAAATCCTAATTTCATACCCACCATTCCCTGAATTATCATTCCCCATCACATTCCCTCTCATTTCGATCCCCAATTACATCGATTCACCACCTGGTTCTCGCCGCCCGTCGACTTTCCCCGTAAATGAGGTGCAAGAAACACCCCACCGATCTCACCAGCAGCGTCGGCGTCTGCGCTTCCTGCCTCCGCGAGCGTCTCCTCGTCATCATCGCCGCACAGTCATGCCGGAAAATCGATCCCCCAATTTCCTTCCCACGCTCCGTGTCTCCTTATATGTCCCGGCGGAAGTCGGATTTCTCCGAGGAGGCGTGGCAGTTCGACCATCGCTTCTATAGCACGCCGCACGTAGGTGCGACGGGGTCGATTAAGCTTCAAGAGGGCAAGAGGAAGGGTGGGAGGCTGTCATCGCTGTTTTGGGGACTTTTTAGATCGAAATCCGAGAAGTTGGATTTCGATTCGGGAGTGAGGATGCCCTCCGATCATTGCCCCTCGTCCTCCCATTCGCCGTCGTGGTTCTCCAGCGTCATCTCGGGCCGCCGGAAGAAGCAGAATGTGATGTTTCCGGCCGAGGACGGGCGGCGGTGGAGGTCTCGCAACAAAGGAATGTCGCCGGCGAGAATCTCCGAGGAGGATGATGCGCATTGCCGCGGCGGATCGAGCGGGTACTCGTCGGAATCCTGGAGGCAGACGCCGCGGAGGACGCCGGCGGCGGCGATTACACGGCGGGGAGGGGGTAGGTCGACGAGCAGCGGCAATTACGCTGCGAATTTAACCTTCTGTTTGAGTCCTCTTGTTAGGGCAAGCCCCAACCATTGGCCGCAGAAGGGAATTCTTCCTGAAGCGGCGGTATCGAGCGGTGAATCTAGGGTTCCGCCGTCGACGGCGGCGGCGTTTTTCTGCAAGAATCGTTCCCGGAAACTCGCCGATCTCGGGAGGTACAGCTCCAATCCCACCACGCATTGATTGTATCCCGCGACCTTTGACTTTTGACCTCGCCGATTTTTACCTTTGAAATCACCATTTTACCCCTACTCTCGTTCATTTCTGACTTTGCCATTCCTTGTATAGCTTTTAGTTAGTGTTTTTTTTTCACCCATTATTAAGAGAAATAAAAAAAAAGGAAAAAAAGAAAATAATATGCATATATGGAATTTTCATATATAGTAGTATTTTATTAGAGAATTTTCGCTGTAACACAATAGTGGTTGAAGGCTATATAAATGCTCTTTACACTTGATCAGTTCCTCACCTGTCTCAGTCCTTATTTAAACATTAATCAATGATTTTTTTAAAATTTCTAATCAATGCTAATTTCATGTGTGTATATAGTTATTCTGGATTTGCTTGGTATTTTAATGTCTCTTTACAGTTTTTGGATTAAGACCTGAAGGTTGGGATAGTTGGACATCATTACATCAAACTTGGTACCCCTAACATATGAAGTTATATACCACCCTTTAGTATTGTTAGGTTAGAATTTTAATGAATTGATGTTACCTCCAGGCTAGAGATATAAAATAAAGTTGTAGTACATTTAAGTAAATTAAATACTGGTGGATAAGTGGTTTAATGTGATTGGGATTGGAACATGGTAGTAGAAAGTATCAATAAAAAGCATGCTTGTTTAGTTGTTTATGTGGGTGGATTGTACTTTTATTAGTGTATGGATGGATGGATTGGTAAATGTGAAATGATAGTTTTTGTATATATAGTGGGATGGTGGTGCAAGATTGCATTCGAATTGCTCCCCATTAGGATTGCATTTGTAGTGTTTGGTGTTTGGTATGCTTTTTCTTGATTTTGAATTTGTGATGATTGTTATTAGGCAAAAATGTGTGCGTAATTATTCTCTGGAGTTGACTATTTGTACTTTATTCATATATATGTCAAGAGAGCAATAATAATGTGGCACCACCACATGCCTATAGATAAACTGAGTAGTAGTAGTAGTAGTATTTAATTTTAATCAATTTGGCAACAAATTCTACATTTTCGAACTTAGTTTTGATCAGCAGAAATAATTTAAACAGTCATGGAAAGGTATTGATTAAATGATGAAATTCATGCTCGACTTGTTTAGAGTTCTAAGCTTTTGTTATATTGAATAACCATTGAATAGATAAGTACTATTCACATATTATGTGATCAAAACCTGGACATGATGTTTATTATTAGTTCGATATACAATTGGATCACTCATTACATGTTTATAACTTATTACAACATTTTATTATGCCTAATCTTATTATTACTACAACAAAGAGCTAAAATATGACAAGAGCCTAAAGGAAGTAACATATAAGCCAATTGACTCCTACCGTTGCATTCGACTCCATGGTTCATCATACCATTTCGAAGCCTATTTTACAAACTACTATTATGCCACGATGAACAAGTGGTTGTTACAACTAGGCAAATCTATCCTACGACTTTCAAGTTCCTAGCTTGGCCCAATTATGCCCAATGCATTATTGTTACTTTCTATTAGTACAAATTTTCGATCTTGTTCCTCCACCTTGCATTATTGGCCCATTTTATGTTAATATGCTCAGCTGATGATTATGTTCTCCCCGTTTAGCATTAGGCGAGTGGTGACCATGGGGAGGTCGTGTGGTCAAGTTTGCTATGCCTTCTTTGTAAACACACTTGCAAAGTTGTAAAAGAGTGAGAGGGAGGAGCTCTTTCAAGGAAAAGAGACTTGTAGAAGTGGGAGACAATGAGAAACAAGATCCTATCCAACAAACTAACTAATAGTACAACTATCTATCATCGTCTCGTGTCACTTCTTGGATATGTATCTTAGTTTTAGGTTAGGAATGGCAATGTGCCGGTTTTGGGGCGGGGAGTAGCATCCCCATCCCCAAAACCGTTAGGATTTTTAATCTCCAAAACCGGCTCAATCCCCGTCGGGGACCTTATCGGGGATCCCCATAGGGGACTATAATTTTCCCGATTCCCTTCGGGGACCTTATCGGGGATTCACTTACAACCCAACTTTTAATTTTTTTTTCGGTAATGGGAATTGTCGGAGTCATATTATTCAAGACAACTTTTTTTTTTCTTTCTGAAAGATAGACAACTTTCAATATAAATGATACATCAAAACACACATATAAATTGTTTAACAATAAACCATAATTAAAATCAAAAGTTCATAATAGTTTTCAATATATAATTAACACATCAAACTAATGGGCTTTAATCAAATATAATATAGAAAATATTAATTATAATATATAAAAATATAAAAAACATATCGGGGATGGACCGGGACGGGGAGTACTTCCTCCATCCCCGTCCCCGATAAAATCCCCAAAAAAGATCCCCAATCCCGGCCCATCCCCAATAGTACTCCCCCAAAACCGAACCGAAAATTCGGTTTCACCATTGGGTATGGACTTTTTTGCCATCCCTATTTTAGGTGAATCACATAGAACTTTATATAGTACTCCCCCGTCCCACTTAACCTGTCTAGTTTCATTTCTGCACACAATCCAATGCACATTTTCAATCGTTAATATATCAAAATATATACAACAAAAAATTAAATAAAACATATATTCTAAAACTACATGATTTTACGATTTTAACAAAACTCAACTCGACTATTTTCTTTCTAATATATACTTTCAATAATGTTGAGTCAAAGTTAAACAATGAACAGTGCCAAAAAATCAAACAGGACAAGTATACTGGGACGAAGGGAGTATCATTTTTTTTTTATCCTTTAATTTTGTACATTTAGGTGTCATGTGTGTATGTATGATTGATCTTGTTGTTGAGTGGGGTGACTACAATACAAGGTTTTGCTAGCATCGATAACATACCATTTTTTAGGGGCCTTCTTGTTATCTCATCTTATTGGCAAGCATTGTGTCATTACTAATTTAAATTTAATCGATATGAATTCATTCTTTTGTTCTATCCCACCATATGATGCTTATTTTATAGTATAAATACAATAATTTGAAAGTGTGACATGAAATGGGGTGATTGATTGTTGAGACAATGAGGACAAGAATCGTTGGAAAGATTATGTGATGGATCCAATTTACACACTTGATAGAGATGCACCCAAAACTCCAAAACCAATTGAAAAGGTAGTATAACTTTTTGGGTGGTGCCCATGGGGGGGCTATTTTAGTAATTTTCAATGTCTGAATGACAAGAATTTTTCATAGTTTAGTTGGAGCTGTCTTTGCCTTGACATGGTTGTATGCATATGTGAAAAAAAAAAAAAAAAAAAAAGCACGCACATCCATATAAAGACATGATGCATGAATGCATGCAAATGATTTTAGTCAAAATTGAATATATTTGTCACAAGCGACATTAGACCTATTATAATTCAATCATTGTTGATCCAATATTTAATTAACTTTCAATTAAGTTATCAAAGTGGCATATATTTGTATTTACATATACATATAATTCAACATTTAGTTATATTAACTCAATTAAACACACACATGAATATATAGTTGCAACATTACAATACATTGATCGATATGTTCCTCATTATTAGTTTATTTTCTAAGTCATATTCATGAACAAAAGATTAATTAATTTTCTTATATATTTGTGTTCATTTGTAAATTTTACACAATAACTTAAATTTCTTATTCAAGTCAGGTTTAGGACCTGTTTGTTTTGGCTTGTGAAAAAAAGAAAAGTCAATAGAAGAAGGAGATGGAGAGAAGGAGAATTCAAAAGCAAAAACAGCTCAAATAATTGTTTGGATGAATATTATTAAAGTTGCTTTTCAACGGTAACATGTTTGGATGAATTGTACGTAGAATGACTTTTGATATATTAAAATTACTAAAATGGACATAAATATTATAAGGATATTTATAATTAATTTTATTTCCTTTTTAAATAGGGTTATTTTTGTTATTTTTATTATTAAAAAAGTAACCCCTACAACTTTGAAAAAGTAGAATTTTAACTTTTGCTTCTCCTTTTATTTAAAAAAAAGTCAAAACAAACAGCTAAAAAAATTCAAAATGACTTTTGGAAGAACCAAAAGTCAAAAGGAGAAAAATTAAGGCAAAATAAACAGACTCTTATATTTATAAATACCTTGAAATATCCTTCACAGATGTATCACAGTCAATGAAATGCAGATAAGTGTGCAACACAAATAAGTAAATTTTAAATATATTTGATCTTCCTTTAAATTAGAGATAATGTAAGGAAGAAATGTATAATATCCATGTCTAAATCAGTGCTGCTGTTCATGAAACAGTCCATTTGTTCATCATTCAATTTGTTTAATTGAAGAGTTTGCTTCAAATTAATCCATCAAACGACCACATGCGTGTGAATTATTACAATGAAAAAACAATAATTATTTCAAAGCATCCATTTTAATTTTTTCTGAAAGCACATTATCTTCCCCCAAAGAATAAAGAAAGATTATGGTTAGGTTCATAGAATTGAAATTATATTGGGATAGGTTCCAAAATTAAAGTGTCAACACACTTGCATAAAATGAAAATGCCACCCTCAAATTAGTAGTAGTAGTTTTTAATGATTAGTATATAGTTCAATTAATCTGACCCACTATTATGTATTATTTTACAATATCATAAGTTCATTGTTCTTATAACTTGGGAAATAATTGACATTTTCTAGCTTGCACCACTTTATGGAATTGTTAGTTCTTTCTCGCTTCAACATTTCCATTTTCAAGTACACTATATATCTTTTCTTATGTATGTACACATACACGTATTGATATAGGAATTAAACTTTATAATATCATGCAATTTATATTATACTACTATTATGCTACTATCAACAACTAGCTAGGGAGAGCATTTAATTATAGATATTTTGGGGTTTCTGTCATCAAGATGTGCAAATATTAATATTTGCCACATTCAATAGCAGTGTATAAACTATAAACATTTCTCAGTCTAGTTTAATGCATGAAAAAGTAAAAGAAAAGAAATACTCCCTCCATCCCATTTAACTTGTCCTGTTTCACTTTTGCACACAATCCAATGCACTTTTTTATCTGTTAATATCTCAAAATATACACAATGAAAAATTATACAAAATATATATTATAAAACTACGTAATCATACGATTCTAACAAGACCCATCTCGACTATTTTTTGCTAAATATATACTTGCAATTAAATTGAGTCAAAGCTGAATAATGAACAGTGTAAAAAAGTCAAACATAACAAGTGTAGTGGGACGGAGGGAGTATATATATATATATATATATATATATATATTATGCTCTGCCGAAAATACATGTTATGGGTTGACAAAGAAATTAAGGCTTGAGCTCCAACTCCATTGATATATATATATATATATATATAGGATTATTTACCAATTAATCACATACTCCATTCCTTCAACTTCTAGGTTCGATTCTCCACTCGGTCCCATGTCTCTCTCCTTTATTAATTTGTAATTTATACGGCGCTGGCTCCCATATAACAAGTGAAAGCTAGCTAGGTTCAAATGAAAGTAGAACATGAGGATATATATATATATATTCATATATTATAATATTGAAATATTTATGATTGCAATTAATTTGAACCCAGCTGATTTGATTAGTTGTATTAAATGTCATTTATAAAACACAACAAATACATATATTTTGAGTGAATTATGACCACAAACTTTCAAAATATTTACCCTAGCAGTTGCTAGGTCTGCTAATTAATAAATTATGTGATAAATAAACTTGCAAAAACGCAAACAAGAGAAATAATCATTTGATCGATACTCCAGTCATTTTAATTAAGTTGTTATTTTTTGTAATTAGAGTTTTCTATATTTTATAAACATTAAAAAAACGATAATATAAGATCTTTTATGATTTTAAACATGCCATATTATTTACTAACTAATTAAAGAGAATAAATGGACATTTTGCACTAACTATACAATGTAAATAATCAAATTAGAGAAAATAACGGGGGTTGAGACTTACCCTAGTGGTCAAGTTCCCAACTCCCAGGTTGGGGGTTCGAATCTCTACCCGGCCCTCAATTCCTCCCCTTAGTTCCATTTGTAATTTGTATAGCATGGACTCCCACCACCACCATTTCTCAGGCCTTTAATGGCTCCTCCAAAAAACAAATTAGAAAATAACGTGACAAATTTTATTCAAAAACAAAAGATTATGAGTTTTCATTGTAGAAAACCCTACCATATTTATGGTAAAAGATGGGGTACTTACTTAGAATGAGTATGTTTGGATGTTAGCATATTGGGTAGCATATAGCGGATTAGAAGAACATATTCTCTCACAATTCTCTCTCCGAATCTGCTATCTGCTAGCGGATCCGCTGAATCCCAAACATTCCCAATATTAAAGTTTGGGATAAGAAGTGAAATGCATAAAGTTAAAGATAAGAATTGGGAAGAAGTTGGGTTATGAGTTGTGAAATAGTAGTATGAGTCATGTATAGTAATTAATGTTGGTAATGAATATACTACTATTTGAGAATGACTCAACAATGGCGGTGTTGGGCTCCACCCATATACTATCACTCATCTCTCTATTCATCACTCATTACTCATTTACACCTTCACAAATCACTCACCCACCTTTCCCACCCCCTTTGAACATTCATTCAAACTATCATCATGCCATTTCAACATTCAAACTATTTGACACATTCAATTCATCCCAAAGACCCAAACTCAAAAACATATTCATCATTCCAGTCAATATATCCCATCATCATCATTTCATATGTGCAATTATCCTTATAACAATTTGATATTGCATCCCTATGGAACCCAATCATATGTTGCAACCAAATCAACTAGTAATAATATAATTAACTCGAGGTAATAAATCAATGAAGGAATAGCACTCTAATATTCTAATTTGTATGGTAAAGAAATTTTGTATATATGTTCATCAACTTGTCATTTTTTTTTATAGATAACATTTATAGTGGTAAAAGGTCATTTTTGATAGGTTAAATTATTATCTTATAATATCACATTATATTGTTCCCTGCCTAACAGGAAAAAATATGTCATTGCATTACAGCAATATTTCATTATAATTGCAGTGATATGTTCTCTCAACATAATGTTAACATCTTAACATTTGGCTTAATCTCAATCCGACCAACAATCCTTTATTAAAATTGAATGCCCCATATATATTGTAATCAATGCAATTTTTCATGAATCAAGTGTCAGATGTTTCATCAAAGTTAAAACAAGGCAATTTGCAAGAAACACAAACCGCATGTTACAAGGGACAAATTAAGGGAAAAGAATATTCCTCTCTAATCTCAATTGACAAAGAATAATGGTACTAGATTATAAAATGATGAAAGGAAATAATAAGTAAAGGTGATGATAATCAAATGGAAACAGTAATAGTAATTAAACTTGATAATCAAATAACTTTAATATCTTCCTAATAATGTTAAAACTAATTAATTTGAAACCAATACTGTTCTCAAATTGGAAAATGTTTATAATGACACCAGGAATAATGGACAAGTAATAAATTCTAGATTCAGATTATTGTTGTTAACAATACGATCATTCCATAAAAGTACAAAACAAGAAAAAAGCACAAGAAAACAAGTGATCTTTCAATATGTGTCATTTCCTTTGCTCCTTTTCTCTGAATGATCAAATCAGGTCGATTTATATGGAATTTAAAAAACTATGATTGGTGCTCAAGTGTATAATTCCATATTTAAAAGATAAAATAAAATACTCCTAAATAGTAGTGGGAAGCAAACAATGAAGAAAAACATGTGTAATTTCACTATTGGAATGCTTCTTGTGCCTTGTTTAGTTGTCAAAATAATATGGTGTTATTAATTACAGTATATTATGTAGTCTATTATACATTATTTCAATATTATTCCATTTGGTAGTGCAGATATGCAATGGAAAAGCCACCCGCAGCCTAGATATGCAATTATGCATTTGGTTGTCCAAGTAAATAATCCAAATTTCCTTAATTATCTAGTGTAGTAAATACACTGATCCGTGCACGGTCATCGACCCAATTTCCAACTTAATTTGTACACTTGATTTGATCTTTTAAAGCATTCCTAAATGCTACTACAAGATTGTGGCCGTACTCTTACATTATTTATGTCCACCAACTACTAACTTTACATGCCCATTATTATTATTACATCTCTACACATGCATGCACTCATAGACCTTGTCATATCATATATACATAATTAAGCTAGTTAAAGTTCAAATTTTATACTAGTAATTTATTGACAAATATCAGTATTAAACTGTAAGCATATTACTGTTAGAGCTGTAAACGAGCCGAACCGAACCGAACTTCAAGTGTTTGAGCTCTGTTCGTTAAGCTTAACGAACAAACACGAATCAAGCCAAAAATCTTAACGAGCCAATTTTCATGTTTGAGCTCTGTTCGTTTAACCTTACGAACGAACTAATAACAAACGAACACGAGCCTAGCTGAGCTCAATTAACGAACCATTTATTTTATTAATAAATTTATTTGTTTTAGAATTAAATTAGGTGTGAAAATGTAATGTATATTGTAATATAATTTATGAGAGAAATGTGAAATTAATAAAAATGAAAAATGGAAAAAACAACTAGATAAAATATTTATTTTCTATAATATATATACCATTAAAAAAGAATTTCGAACTGTTCGCGAACTTGACGAACGAACACACAAACCAAATTATGTGTTTGAGCTCGGTTCGTTTAACTTACCGAACGAGCTGTTAACGAACGAACACGTGTCGAAACGAGCTCAGCTCACAAACTGTTTGTTCTATTTACAGCTCTAATTACTGTATTGTCATGTTCCCAGCAATAGTTCCAAAATTAGCCCTAGTCAATTAGCATAAAAACGGAATATAATTGCAAATTTTTTTGAATTGACTTATTTTGATTAATAAGTTGTGCCAAAAGTAAGCTGATTATATTCTATTGAAAACAAGATCAAATTTTGCATGTATATCTTCTCATTCGAATGTCTATATCAGGGTAACGAAGGGAAAACTCTCCTAAGACATGAATACAAGCATATTGGCAAAATCATAGTGAGTGCAAGTCTTTGTCTTTATTTAATTTTGCGTGTTTTCCCAGACATTTAACATCAAAACTGAAGACATTGTGCCAAACAACTGGGCGAAGCCCGAAAGTCCTCATCAACGAAACATCTTGACCTATACATGATTAATTTAGTCGGGATAGAAATTTACAGGTTTGGAAGTTTCATTACAGTATTATATGACTTGGAAGAGGTCTAAATTAAATTAAATGAGAGGTAGGTATGCCGTATGAGGGATGCCCACAACAGTAATTCCTTTCCCATCATATATTCCCGTTTCTAGTTATTACAGTATTTGGGATTGAAATATTTGATTTTTAAAAGCTTTTCATTCCAACTTTAACACTCGAAAAGAATCAACTCAATAGTTATTTTATAGTTTTAATTTTTTTTTTAGCACTATTAAATTTCAGGAATGAAGAGGTCCAGGTTCTTATTTCACATTTTGAGAATTGTCCCGGAAGGCCAGAATTGAGAAATTGAAGCTTCGTATTATTCAAATATGATCTTGGAATGATTTTCAAACAATTAAGTACTTATAAGTTCAGCAGCAGCAACACTCTTTCCACGAACAGCATTAGACAAATCGATGAACATCAACCACACCAATTCAAAATGCATGAGTGTGGACTTTCAGGAGTCCTATTTTTATATTTTAAAAAAGGTGGTAGTCTAATAAGCTTCTAGAGTAATTGGTATGAAGGAATGCAATTTGAATGAAAAGATTATTCCTTCATTCCCATTCCATGCTATCACTTTAGGAAAAGGAATCACAATTCCTTTGGGAATCCCTCAAATACTTGGGCCAATGCTCTCCCATGTTACTTTGAAAAGCACTGTTTGGGCCAAATGAATTATAATGGAAAGAGTAAATATCTGCTTTGAGGTTGAGGAAAAGAATATGTAGTAGGAGAAATAGCTGGCATGCAAGAAGAGACCAAACTTCAACAAACTAGAATGAGATAAATAAGAATACTATATGGGTACAAATAATTAAAACCATCGCCAAAGGAAAATTGGGATTCTTTTTGCAAGCCCAATTAAGAAGTAGCTTCTACAGTTTTTTTTTTTTTTATTATTATTATTATTATTATATGAAGACTTTTGAAGACATTGTTTTGATAAAAGTAGCTTTTAGAATCTATTATTGTTTAAGTACAAATACATATACATATATGTGGACCCAGGATTTTATTTCCAGGTGGGCTTTCGACTAGAAGCGACACTAATCACTTACGCTATAAAAGAACGACACCAAAAAAATTTTAAATTTTTTTATTAAATTTACATATTGTTCTTAGGTTCTGATCAAAAGAAGCAAAAAGAATTTGAACAAGCAATTATGATTTTAAAAGAATGTGATGGTTTGAAACTCTTTTTCCCTATAAACACCATCATATATGTTATAAAGAAAGATTATAGAAACAACCAAATTAAAAGATCCATTATATAAATTTGTGGCATTGGTTTTTTCAGTTTATCTTTTCAAATGAAGCTGACTAGCATAAACAAATATATTAAATCCCTTCATACAGTATACATTATTTTTAAAGCAATATATATGTATATGAGTTATTTTGTTAGTGTCTATAAATAATAGACATAGTTTCTAAAAAGAAAAATAGAGATGACAAATAAAAAATACTCATCAACAACAATTAGAGAGAATGACCAGTAGGCGATGGCCAACGAGGAAGAATGAAACATCAAGCACAGCTTAAACTTAGACAGAAGATGAGAGGCAATGTTCAAATTTAAAAGAGAATGGTCAAAATGAGAATTAATTGAGTATTAATGGGTTGGATTGAAAGATTGAGAAATGAGATAATATAAGTATATTAATGGAATAGGGTGAAAAACTGAAAATTGTTAAAATAATAACTAATTAAGCCTAATGAACTACTAATACACTACTAATAGGCTAAAAATTTGGTAGGAACTAAATCCGCCTCTGCATACAGATATACTCCCTCCGTCCCATCTAACTTGTCTTGTTTAATTTTTGCACACAATCCAATGCACTTTTTAATCGTTAATATCTCAAAATATATACAATGAAAAATTATGTAATATATATATTCTAAAACTATATGATCATACGATTCTAACAAGACCCAACTCGACTATTTTTTTCTAATATATACATACAAAAAAATTGAGTCAAAGGCTGAATAATGAACAGTGTCAAAAAGTCAAACAAGACACATTAAGTGGGACGGATGGAGTACTTATTAAAGCTCAAGTTGAATTCTTTAAAGAGTCTAGAGCCAATTGTTATTGGTAAAAATTAAACTATTACATAATACTCCCTCTATCCTATTAATTTCGTCCTAAAACTTCTAGACGCACAGTCTAATGAGTTTATTTAACAGTTAATATCTTAAAATGTATAGAAGTAAAAAATATATAAAATATATACTCTAAAACTACTCGAAAAGACGAATTCAATAAGATCTCACTTGACTATATTTTTTCTTATATAATTATAACAAAACTTAGGTCAAACAAACACCGTTAAAAAAAACATTATTAGTGGGACAGAAGGAGTACAATATTTATAAGAATAGTTTTATATAAACATAAATTAAACTATGTGAAAGTTTGTACTGTAGGAGTATATGTTTATCACAGATATATTTTTATATATTAACAAGGTTTGAATCGGACCAAATTTTACTCAAAAGTCATGATGACCCAACCTAGAACTCAGCCAAATCCGTAATTACAGGACCAACTAGTGGCTGCTTAAACATTTTTAGACACATATCTATCATATTTAAATTGCATCTCAATTGGATCAGAGTTATTCCCAAATAATTGCCGTTCCAAAATCAACAAATATGTATAGAATATATATAAATAAGTGAATAATATCACATGTACATGGTGCTCATCCAAAAACATGTACATGGTTGGTGTAAGATGGACAATTGGACAATACTTGCCATATGATTTCCAGCTAATTCCAGGAATCCAATTTGGCACCTCCCATTTCTTTATTCTCAATATTGCTAATTAAGATAATATGGCAATATGTTGGCCAAACATGTTTCTATTCCATATGTTTGTTTTCTCTTTTTTAGGCCCGTTTCATACTTTATTTACCTATTTCTTATTCTTATTAGACAGTATAGTCCATTTTTAGCATAATTAAATATTTTTATTTAATGAATATAATCCCCCTTTCATTAAAAAAAAATTAAAAAAAAATTTACTCACTTCGCCATACCTAAATCGATTATAAAAATTCGTTAAACCAAAACTAAGTTAAGAGGTCAAAAAGAAAAAGAAAAAGAAATTAAAATACTCCGTATTTACCATGAATTGGAATTGATTCCCTAGAGGTTGAAGAATTTACAGTTAATTTACATTACAGAGACTCCACAAAACAGTCATTGGAACTGTTCTCCGGCGGCGGCCCGGTTTCCCTCTAAATCCTCGGCAACGACGTCGACGACCACCCCGTCGCCGCAGCGGCGGCTGCTGGAAAAGATTCTGCCAGAGCCTCTGAACGACGTCGCACGAGAAGAAAGCTTGTCCACGTATTCCCTCAGCCAGCTCCTCCCGCCGGCGGCAACCTCCGCTGCCAATGCCTCCGCCGAGAGGTCCGGCAAGATTCGAAACTTCCCATTATCCAAAACTTCTTTCCGATGAGTCGTGCAATCCACGGGAACCTCGCATTCGTCGTCATCCACAATGTACTCGAAAGTGCCCAACGAGTAAGACCGCCGCCGCGGCGCTCCTTCAGCAGCAGCAGCCGGAATCGAGCCTCCGCCGCCACGGCGACTGATGCTTCCAATCTCGATTCGGAAACTCCCACCGCGGCTCCCGTTGTCGCAATCTGTTGATAGAATTTGATCGAGCTCATACAAATCGGAGTTACCGGGCGGCAGGCCTACGGTGGACCGGCAGAGAGGGCACGTCGGATTGGATGTGATCCACGAGTCAATGCACTCAGCATGGAACACGTGGCGGCAGAGCGGCAACAAACGGAGGCGATCATCGGGGTCGAATTTCGATAGGCATACAGCACAATCCCGGCTGCCACCGGCGAAGTTTCTAGAGATGGAACGGAAGGAAAAGAGCGGGAGGGAGTCGAGGATGCCTTGGGAAATGGAAGGTGCCACGTGGAAGGGGGTGTGGTTAGAAGACAAGGAGACAACATCATCAGCAGAAAAGGAGAAGGAGCGGCGGAAGCAAGTGGAGAGGGATCGGAGGAGGAGGTAGATGGAGGCAGAGGCTGTTACGGCAGCAGCAATGATGATAATGACGGTGGTGATGGTGGAGGACGGAGAGGAATAGAGCGGCGGAGGTGGTGGCTGTGCCGACATCTTGGGAGGTATGCCTTAAAGAGACAACAGGGCTTAGTTTTACGTTCGGGAGGGGATCGGGGGAAAAGAAAGGACAGGTAATAAAACTAGTAAAGGGGAATGATATTTATAAACTAGATTTACAGTTTTGTAAATCATTCATTTTTTTTCCTTTCACTTCCTTCCCCTTCCCCTCCTCAAATGCTGTAGAGGGTCTAAGACTCTAAGGATGGAACTTTAGTTTTAAGTGTTTAACAGGTTGAGCTTGGCTCCGTTAAGTTTCGAAAATAAGCCAAGCTCGACTTTACCAAATTTTACTAGAATGGTTAGTAGTTAGTACTACGGAAAAAATGATTATTTAGTCCTTTTTCTTTTCAAAATATCCAAATCGGTCCGTTAGTAATTTTTTGCCCCATATAGTCCCCTAAGTTCGCTAATTTTTTTTAATTTGGTCCTAATTACGTAATTAGCATAAGGTCACTGGCGTGGCCGAAGTAAATCTCATTTTACATCCACGGTGGCCAATCTGGAGTCTCCACACATAACACACCAAATTAATAAATGTTTGAAATAATTATTTGAAGGCAGCATAACATATCACTACTCTAATAAATACCTCGAGGCTCTAGTGAGTCAATTGAACCCTTCTTTACAGAGATGACGGACATAGTTTCTATATAATTCGCATTGAGACCTCATTGGGGTTACCCAACCATAAAGAAACAACAACCATTCACAACAATAACATAGGAGTTTTGGTCAACAGCTACCGCAGTGCATTTTCTTTTCGGTCTCGGTGGTTTTTGGTGTTTCTCAAGAAAATGGAGACCAATTGTGATATATAATGCGTGTAAATGAATTGCTGGTGTTTTTTATGGGTTGGGTAACCTCAATAAGGAAGGGCTCAATGCGAACCAAGTAGAAACTATGTCCATCATCCCAGTGAAAAATGGTTCAATTGACTCGCTAGAGTCATTTTTTAGAATAGTGATATGTTATGACAGCCTTCAAACATTTATTAAAATAGTGTGTTATGTGTGGGGACTCCAAATTTGTCATGGTGTATGTAAAATGTGATATACTTCGGCCATATCAGCAACCTCGCATGCTAATTACATAATTAGGACCGAATTGAAAAAAATTAGCAAACGTAGAGGACTATATGGGGCAAAAAATTAGTAACGGACTGATTTGGATATTTTGGAAAGAAAAAGGACTAAAAGATCATTTTTTCCTTAGTACTACATATGGTAAATTTATAGCTAAATTTCGGAAAGTTAGAAAAAAAAAAAAAAACAAAAAAACAAAAAAAAACATGTTAATATAAGTTTCACATAACTGAAGTTCAGTTCATTCATGACTAAAAAAGCTGAACTTGAGCTAAAATCCAACTCTAAAAACTCTACATGGCTCGTTCAACAGTATACTAGAAAGGATCCTATACTATGAAGTATGTAAAACAAGGAGAGACAGGAGCTGGTCAGAATTTATTCATTCTTTGAGTAAGTAAAAAACTCGAAACAAAATTGTGGGCATTGGGCTTTGTAAATAAGTCCATTGGGTTTAAGACTAATGAGGCCACTGATACGAGTATTCCAACTTCTACAGTTCTGCTCACTGGAACTAGATAAACCAAATGAGTTTCGTAGTAGTACATATTGATAAACTTAAGACTTTTGGTTTGCTGTTCATTAGCAGTTTCATCATACTTCCTGTAATCTTGTGGAAAGAATATATAGTAGGAGTACAACTTATGTAGAGCTCTAGGTATCTATCTGTCAAATCAAGAGTCAAGACCTAAAAACAGGATACATGATTTTAGGTAAACGAGCATTCTAAAAAACACAAACTAGAAAGGAGACTGGGTTCTCTGCATATTATCAAAAAGAGAAGAAATCGAAACCAGACGCTCTGTTCTAAGAGAGAGAGCCGAATCGAACACATTTCATATGCTACAAATGCTTAACTACGTATGTTTAAGCAGTTTTGTTCATGTAGTACTATAATGTATTTCAGCATTTCACAAACCTATCACTATCAGTTTTACAAAGCTCTGGTTGAAATTCATCATGCATGAACGATTTATGAGGAAGAGATTTAAAGGCAAATGCAAGCTCTGTAAGATTCAAATCATAAATACTATATGATTCAACAAGAAAAAAGAAGGCAAGTAAAAGCGACCTGAACTTGTTCGTAGGATCAGCGGCGATAGAACTGCATAAAACGGTGCGAACCTTTTCCCCCAGGTCTCCATCGCCGAACCAGAAGGATCCCCAACCTCACGAAGCATTATTATCACCAATAAGGTGCCGCGCAGCACAAAATCAACAGAAATCGATAGCAAAGAGAGCGTACCAAGGAGATAAATCGAAATCGGAATCAAAATTTAAAAACAAAACAAGAGAATCGAACGTTGTAGCGGATGAAGAAACCCTAAGCGGAACTCGCAGATACTACGAAGCAAAATGACAACGAGCGGGCTTTCGGCACAAATCAAATCAGCTACGCTTTATATACATGTTATATGGGCCTTGGCCCACAAATTTCTCACTTTTGGGCTTCATCCCACAGTCCTTTGTCTTCATCACTAGTTCACTATATAACTATGTACAGTACATGATTTAAAAACTTAACAAAAAAATACTTTATCCGTTTTCTAAAAATTGAAACGGACCCACAGTGCACGCAGTTCAATATACATTTTAAATAATTAATAACTCAATTTTGGTACAATTAGAAATTCTAAAAGTTCGATATTTAAAAAGTACTCGACGAAACGAATCTAACAAGATCACACTTGGCTATACTCCCTCTGTTTTTTAATAACTTCTCCATTTCTGCACTACACGCAATCCAACGCACGTTTTCAACTCATTATTATATATAAGTAAAAATTACAAAAATTTGATACTCTAAAAATACGCGATTAAACGAATCCAACAATATCTCACTGAAATATTTTATCTTATATAACTATGTTAAAAAATTGAAACAAAGTTACTTAATCAATAGTAACTACTATTCAAATGGTGATGATAAATAAAAATGGAGGGAGTATTTGAACTTGTATAACTATGATAAAATTTTAAATCAACGTACGTAAGTGAATAGTGTCAAATTTTCAAACGTTACAACTATTAGAAAACGGGAGTACTACAGAATTACTATGTCACTATAATAACTAATTAGTAGACGCAGGCTCCAAGAGTTCACTATTTTTTTAAAAAAATAAACATATACTACTATATTAAATTTTATTGCACAATTTTTTATACTATGATTTATAATTTGGGGTGATGATGACCCGTTGCACCCTACTGGCTCCACCTTGGCGCTCCCAGTCTCCCAGCTTGAGTGGGCAACTTGTGTTTTGAATGATGTGAAGCTCAATCATCTGGTAGTGATGTGATAAAATTTTAATGATAGGTGAAAATTAAAATGAAATATGAAATTCAATAGGCCATTTCCATCCAGAAATAGGGGTGAGAATAGGCCAGGCTACCCGACAGGAGCCTACGGTCTAGCCTACCAAATGCCAGGTCAGGCTAGGTTTTTTTTATAAACAGGCCGGACTCAAGCTATTTCGAAAGCCTATTTAGCTAAATAGGCCAAGACCAGGCTTTGTAAAAAGCCTATTAGGCCTACCAGGCCGGCCTATATATCATTATTATTAGTATGTTTATGTTTGCTACATAGGAATGTGTAGTATTATATTATTTTTTGTAGAAGTAATTATTTATGTAGAAGTATTATTAATTTATTATTATTAGTGTGTTCTTAAAATATTTATAAGTTTTTTCTCGCATATAAATACTTGTAGACTTGTAGATAACAACTTTTCCAAGTGCACAAATTCATGTCTTCAAACCTTATTATTACATCCGAACATATATAAAAGAATTTTAACTTAATTTTAAATAGGCTTAATCAGGCTTTTAAAAGCTTAAAAACTGGCCTATTTAAATAAAGAGGTCAGGCTTAGGCCTATAAGGTAGGCCTATCAAAAGTCATAGGTCAGGTTCGGGCCTTAAAAATTCGACGCAGGCCTAAGCCGTTCAAAACAGGCCTAGCCCATTTCCACCCATATCCAGAAAGGAGCCCCTCCCAACATGGCTTTTTAGTTTTTACCATCTCTTGCAATCTTTGGGTAATGCACAGCACAGTATATTTTGTCCACCATAAAGTTTATGCATGTTCCAAGAAATCTTAACCACGAAGCTTATAACATTGCCAAATAGGCATTTTTCGCATTTTTCATATTTGATTGATTGTTCATGTATTGACGACTAATGACTATTGACACTGATTAATAATGGTTTTATATAAAATACAGTATAATAAAGGGAACTCAGCTAAAAAGAGGGTCTAATCTAATCTAATCTAAGCTCTAAAAGACTAGTAGCCATTTTTGGTTAATTGACCACGTGTTCATTGAACATCATTCCAAATAAACTATGAATACAGATTAGATGTGGTGGGATACATGCCACACAATTACAAATGAACAAAGTATATGGGGGCGGAAAGGAATGTTATTGCTCATGGTTTACTAGAGTTTGAGTTTGGTGTTTTGTGTTTCCTTTCTTCCTTCCTGGTTCAACCAAAAAAATATACTACTATATATATAGGGGTTGATTGAGAATCGAACTCCATTTGGGTCAAGTCTCAATCCCTTTAATACAGTAAAAAAAAAAATAAGGAACTCATTTGAATAGTGAGTAAAATTAGCTTGAAAATTGAAATAGAATAGGGAATGGTGTGGAACAAATAATACTAGTAGAAACTAGAAACTAGGCATGGTGTGGAACTGTGGCAGAGAAGACTCCGCAATTGTCCAATCCCATAGTTACACGGCCACACCACCAGTACCTGCCACAGTACACCGAATTCATTCGCGCCGTTGATTCCATTGACCTAGGAAACCGTGACAATCTCCCAGAACGTAGATCGAGAGCTAAGCCTAAGCATTATTCAATTTATAATCTGCTGCCACGTAGCACATCTAGTGGCTTCGCTGTTAGCACCTCATCCCCTCACGTGTATCGTGTACGGTCGCGCCAGATATTTCTTCTAGTAATAATTTATTAAATATAAAATAAAATAAAACAACAAATGGAGAGAATATATTATTAGGCTACCATTATCAATGACCACCCCAACCACCCAACCATCCAACCATCTCATTATTTTATTAATTTCTCTCTCATCCAACTCATCAATATTCATCCCAACCCAACCACTCAAATTTTACATACTTTATCAATAACCACCCAACCATCCAACCACAACACTATATATAATTATTTTAATTTACACAATTTTAAATCATGTTGAAATATAAAAATATTAATGTATCAAAAATACAAAATATTTTAGCTTACTTATAAAGAATAAAAAGTCTAAAATTTTAATTTATTTTTTATTTATTTTTATTTTATATAAATTTTAAAATGGGTTAAATATATCAAAAATTTAATATATTATGTATTTCATTAAAATATAGCAAAAGTGATCTCTATTCGTAGAGAATGAAAAAGTATAAAATTTGGTATATTTTGAAATTATATTTATTTATTTATACAAAAGATATTATCATTTTATTAGATAAATTAAAAAAAATCACTTAACTAATGGGATGATGACACTTGTCACCATCCCATTAGCCCATTGAAGAGACCACTTGGTCTCAAATTTGAGAAGGTCGACCAAGGTCTCAAACCACCCATCCATTTTTGATTTTGTTTTTAATAAAATAATGACATGGAGGTTGATCTCCATGAAGACCATGTCATGAATAGTGGTGGTCTTACTCGTAACTGGCTGCCCGCGGGCAGCACCCTAGGGCAAGGGGGCGACAATGCCCTCGGGATTCGTGCCCCGCATGGGCAAATGGTCCCCTGTGGGTCCCATGCCCACTTCGTCTGTGTAGTAGGAGTATTTGTAATTTCTGTGGGGTCTAGGTTTGGTGGGAAGTGGGACAGGTCTGACGTGGGCAGCAGAAACTGGAAAGGAGCGGAGCTGTGAGGGTACAGTGGAATTAGAAATTTTTCTGTGTGCAAATTGAGAATTTTGGATAATCAATGTAGCTTTAGTTTTGAGTTGTGACCCATAAATGGTGCCCCCAGGTTTCTGAAATTATGATATGGCCCATGGGAAACACAAAATGATGTACTCTTTCCGTGCCACTGGGTGTCCCATGAAGTTTGACACTTTTCCATTTTTAGATAAATTAAATTAATATAAGTTTGATTAGAATTTTAATTATTGTCAAATCCCATTAAAGTTAATCACTTTTACTATTTTGCACAAATTCTAATACAATTTTACTTTTCTACACAAAGTCCCTTGTATTTCTTTAATTCTTAATATTCTAAATTGGTACAGATAAAAATTGTATAAAATATATATTCTAAAACTATGCGATTAGACGATTCTAACAAGACCATAATTGATTATTTTTCTCTAATCACATCATTACGATAACATTAAATCAAAGTTAAATAATAAACAGTATCAAAATTTATTAGAATCTTAAATACAAACATTCATACCACTTTAACTACTAAACCACACTACCTAAGTTACCGTGCCCAAAAAAAGGTGTCAAACTTCGCGGGACGGAGGGAGTACTACTAATCTTTCTCATTCTAAATTTATCATATTGAATAATTTATTTTTTTAAACTGTCTATACAAAATAGGATAGATTGAAGAATTTATTGATATAGTAATTGATTAATTTTTATTTAATTTTTTATTACAGTTATATAAAAAATATAGTTATGTGAATTTATTTAATAATGTAAATTGAGAATATTAATATTTTATTTTTCTTATTTATATATAAATTAAATTATTAATTATTAAAAAAATATATTGAATGACAGGGAGTCAGGGAGTGATCAGATATGTCAATAGGACAGGGAATAGTGGTAATTAGAAAGAATGCTAAATTATTACTAGTAAAATGCAAAGGAAGTGGGGTCTTCTGGTTACAAAACAACGGTATTTTACTTCAAACATTTGCGCTTTTGTTTTAGATTAATTTAATTAGACACAATATTGTCTTTGTCACATGCCACATTTTTTGTAATAAAATATCTTTTTTTTTTTCGTTTAATTTGAAGTTTGAACCAGTCCAAAATGGTGAATCGCATTCTTTCTTCTTTCATATGTAGAATTATTGAAAAAAATAATTACTCTATATCTATCACACACACATATGTTATTTATTTATATATACTGTCAATATTGCATGGTCCACTGCTCTATGTTTTCTATATATTTAAAAATAAAATATTTGTTAGCTTTCAATCAGCATCACTAAATTTTATACTCATCTAAATAATAGAGTTTTATTCGGAAAAATAATACCAGTTCATTAATAATTATTATTTTAAAGATTTGAAAACCAAAAATAAAAACAAGACGTACTTCTCCAAATGAAAACAGCACTCCACTACATAGATGGCTCAATATTTCAATGAAAAAGATTTCAAGCTGCAAAACAAGTGGCTTTTAATGTCAATTCGTCATATACTCTGACCGCTTTTACTTTTTTTTAAGCACTATTTACTATTTAATTTTAATTCAAATTTTTATCATAATTATATAAGAAAAAAACACGATCAAGTGAGATCTTATTAAATTTGTACGCAGAAAACATAAAAACAAAGGAAGTACATATTATAGAGAGAGATGGAAAGAGAGAGAGAGAGAATGCGCTAAAATAACATTTATTTTTATAAATTATGCCTAAAATCATCCATAGTCCTGAATAATTCGAAAAATCAATACTAATTCTATTATTTAAAAAAAGAAAACATTAAAGTGTACACTATAAAAGAAGAAAGGTCACGGAGTCGACGTAATTAGAGGACAAAAACCATTTGATTCACTGTGTTGGTGGCGATTTATCTATGTAATTAATTTAGGCCTTAATAAAGTTAAAAGCAAATTTAACAGGACTAGTAATAAATTTATCCTAGTAGTATTACCAATGGATAGCGTATGCTTGAATGATGAAATACTGAGATGAATGATTTTGTACTTCATCACTTTATACGCTCTATTTATCGACAATTTCCAACAAAAACACATTCTCCCTCAATTTCTTTTTGGTTGTCTTTTTTAGAGATTAAAAAGTGTTCCACAATAGTTGTCATTTTTAAATAGTTATAGGTAGTTATGCTATATTTTTACTATGTTGCCCTCCATTTTACGTAAATGTTATTTATTGAATTTATTAAGAATGAGTTTAGTTGAACTGTTGAAGGGTAAAAATATAAATTTATGAGTTCATTAATGCGAACATTGATTATTGAAATTGAGCTGAAAGAGATAACTATTTAGGGACAGAATGAGTATTAATAAAGGAGTTTCAGTTGAAATTGAAATGGTCGTACATCAATTATTTAAAAGAAAAGTCATTTATATTGGTGCTAATACTTCTTAAATACTACATCCGTTCTATTTATATTGTATTGTTACTGTTGGGCACGAGAATTAAAGTAAAGTTGATTTGTGAGTATATGATGGGTCCACATAGTTATTAGAGAGGAAAATTATTCCTATTTATAGAAATAATACATTTATAGTAGGACATTAAAAAATAGAAAATAAGAGATCTGATATAAGATGTGGGAGTATAATACATCACCTTCTCAAGTTTTTGGAGCATTACAAGTGCGTATTGTTAATGAAAGTATGTCATCAATCACACACCGTAATTATGTATAATTAGTTCAATGATTAATCTATAGATAAGTCCCCAAAAAATCATCTAAAAGAACAAAAAGCATTTCCATTTGCACTAAAAAAATGTCATCCATTTTACAAATGAATTGGAATAGCTACATAATTCCTCCATTCTTTATTTATCGACACAAATGGGATTTTGTTATTATTTATGGAGTACTTTTGATTCGATCTTTTAATATAATTATATAAGAGAAATCTTGTTGGATTCGTCTAATCACAGAGATTTAGAATATTAAATTTTCATGATTTTTACTTACATGCAATTTGAGTTATTAAGAGTCCGTAAACAATTAAAAAGGAATGGAGGTACTATATAATGACGAACCCTTTTTTTACAATAATTTTATACCAATGTGCTTAAAAATTTACAAATGGAACATTACACCCAATAATGATGTCCTAAGACTAATAGGCAGGCATGGGGATCCCATGAAAGACAAAAGAGGTGCAAAAAAGGGTAAAATTCATGAATGCAGTCACAATGCCAGAATTACAAAAAGAGAATCCCTAAAAACAGAGAATGGAGCAAAAGTGCAAAGAAACCACCACCCATTCCTTTTCCCCTGTTTTAGTACAAAAACATCTGCTGCTTAGCCAACAGATGCAATGAACATCTGCCGCACGATTCCTTCCCACCCACCCATTGGATATCATCAAACAGCCCACTGGTTTCAATCACCTTTTTTTTTTCTACTACTTGTAATAAAAAAGAATTCTGTGTGTGTAATAAAACAATTTCTCCAAGTGGGCCACACCCTCCATAAACAAAAATGAAAGAGCCCTTTCTCGACGGCCACGGCCTATCGCCTTCAGGCTTCAACCCTGCGAGTTTCATTTGGTGTGCACCGCACCCAATGGTCTTTGTGGTCCACCCGCACCTGATCATAGCTCTTCAGATTTATTGAATAGCCCCATTTTCTCTCTATCTATATAACCTCACTTGCAGTTCCCACTTCCCACAATATCTCCAAGTTCCCTTTTTTTTTCCTCCTCCCAAAAAGAAAAAGGGAAAAACAATCGCTCGTTGTTGATACAAATCATGAGGTCTGCAAATTCGTATGAATATAGGATGAACAATCAACCCTACTTTCTTGATTCTTGCTTCCTCTGCCACAAGCATCTCAGCCATAAAAGTGACATCTATATGTACAGGTAAAATTGAAGGTCTATATGTGTTTATTTAATAGTAAAAAAAAAAAATTACAATTAGGGTTGTTGATTTTTTTTGTTGATTAATTTGGTGTTCTGAAGATTGATTGGTTCTGGTTGTGTTTGTCGTGCAGAGGGGATACTCCATTTTGTAGCCAAGAATGCAGGCAAGAGCAGATAGAAATGGATGAGGCGGATGAGAAAAGATTGAAACTTTCAAAGAGATCAAACAAATTGAGGCAACAGACCAAGGAATCTGCTGATTCCAACAAGGCTGTAAGGACAGGCACTGTGGCTGTTGCATAAAAAAAGAAGAAGAGGATAAAAACTGGGTGAATAAAACACGTGTTGAAGAAGATGAAAGAAGAACAAGAACAAGAACAAGCAGAAGAAGAAGATGAAGAAGAAGAAGAAGAAGAAGAGAAGGAAGTATTGCAAATTTCCAGTGGCACTGTGGTGGGCAAAAGTGATAAAGGAAATATTCTTGGAAATTTAGGGCTTGCTGGAATTTGATCTGTAAAGAAAATAGGTGGGGTGGGAGAAGAAGGTCCATCTAACATTTTTCATTTTTCATTTTTGATTTTTTGGTTTTTGTTTTTTGGGGATGTTTTGATACAGATCTTTGTTAACGATCTCTTATTTGTATGCTAATTCTGTGGAGAGATAAGAAGCATATGAGTATATGAGTATTGAATTTGATTTTCGGGTTGTTGCAGTAAATGGGCTTCTTTTATTTTGAAGTTTACTGTTTTTATCTAACTTTCTTTACTGTAGCTTATGATTTTGTTGTACTACTAATTATTTGCATATTCACCACAGAGATCAGAGATGATGGTGAATAATTCTTGTGCACAAATTTGTGGGTTTTTTTTTTGTTTGTTTTCTTTTGGGAAGTCACAAACTTGTGGTTTAAAAATATTTATATTTATATATATATAAAAAAAGTAAAATTATGTGGTTTCTGTAAGAGTATTTTCAATTATGCTGGGAGTTTAGCACTGTTTGCTGCTATAAAATTAAACACGTTCGATTCTTCTGTTTTGTGTAGAATTTCTAATTTTTGTGAAGGTAAAACCTAGTGAAAAGAAAAGGGTCAAGGCGAAATAATATACCTTGGGAAGTACTCGTGCAATATAATCCTACTGTATTAATTAATATAATAAATATAAAATTATATTATTATGAATTATATAATACAAACGATAGTACTACCATTTTTCAATTTTAACCTGCAATCAGTTGTATGCCTGTGTTAGCTTACCGCTGTTCTGCACTATAGGGCCAAATTACATTAATTAAATATTAGTACAAGTTTTTCTTTTCATTTGGTTTTACTTAAATTTGAGCATATTTCGACACTTTTTTTTATTTTAAATTAAAAATAAAGCTAAAGAACTAGTTCTGCTCCGTATTATTAAAACTTTCTCGGATCCGATACAAAAAGGTAAAATAATGCAGGGCCCACTGCGGAATGGTTTCTAACTTTTAAGGCAAGTTTGTGATTTATTTGTCCTACTACTTGCATTGTGTAGGAGTACATAGTTGGTTCAATAATTGAGACTCCATAGTAGAAAATTATAATTTCCTCCGTCCGCAATTTTGACCCATTTCTTTTGGGCATAGTAATTTATGTTGTGGGATTTAGTAGTTAAAGTGGTGTGAGTATATGTGTTTAAGATTCTAATGAATTTTGACGCTGTTTATTGTTTAATTTTGGCTTAATATTATCGTAATGATGTAATTAGAGAAAAATATTCAAGTTTGGTCTTGTTAAAATCGTCTAATCGTGTAGTTTAAAAGTATATATTTTATACAATTTTTATATATACCCATTTTGAAATATTAAGAATTAAAGAAATACAAGGGACTTTGTGTAGAAAAGTAAAAGTGCATTGGAGTTTGTGCAGAATAGTCAAATTAATTACTTTTAATGGGATTTTATAACAATTAAGATTCTAATAATACTTATATTAGTTTAATTTATCTAAAAATAGAAAGTGATCAAACTTCGTGGGATAACTCAAAAAAGAATAGGAGTCAAGGGAGTACTACTCCTAGTGTATTACTAGTAAAATTAAAAAGAAATAAAAATAAAATTGTGAAAAATTGAGGGGCGACAACCTTCATGTAACTTGCAATGAATATTTCTGGAGAAATGTGACCACCCCACTTCAAGGGCTTAATTTAGTTGCTGGCTGTACAAAAAGGGTCATGTGAGATGCACGTGAAAAGATTTCCTACTAAAATTTGGCACCTATCAAAAGATGATGATAATTTTAGATGGAATTGAAGATGTGATAAGGATGAAAAAAGTGAGTGCTAACTGGGATTCAATTGCAATCTCCCCTTATTAATTTCCTGTTGTAGTTGTAGTAATAGGGTGTTTGTTTGTGCGTTTTGGGACAGATTATCTGATTATTACGTTTGCAAAATGTAAATAATTAGTTAATATTGTTTGTGTACTAACTTTTAATAATCTATTATTTACGTTTCGAGGGAATGAAAATGCTATTTTCTTGCAGCTACAATTTGGTGCTGCAAGAAAATTGTGTTTAGTCAAAAATAGATTTTACCATATTGTTGTCTTTTGAGCTAATGAAAAATGCAAATCCAAACAATTTTTAATGATTATCTAATTATTGCGATTTGAAACGGCATAAACTCATCCAAACACTTAATTTTCTACATCATGTTTTGTTAAAAGAATTATCTGATTATCCATTTTTTAAATGCTACAGCACTTTTTACAATGCACATCCAAACACCCTCTAACTTGTAACATTGTTGTTGGTTAGTTGCAATTGTTTGAATGCTAGTAGAAGTAGTATATTAAAAAAAAAATTAAAGAGCTGCTATTGAATTAAATATCTACACAGATTTATTTATTTTTCAAATAGAATATTTATTACAAAGTTGACTTTACATCAACCCCCACCTACCTAACGAAAACAAACAAAGAATACGGAATTAGTAAAATAAACTGTTAAGCTCCATGAATGCAACAAGCCAGGTCCACTCATGAGCTAATATTATTAGGATTTTCAATCACTTAAAATTTATTTTTATATCTATTTATTATTAAGAAAATTATCAATATATTAAATTTACAATAGTATATGTACAATTTGACAATGGGTCGCCTAATCCATTTTCTTAATTTTTTTTTTTGTTGTATATTTAAATTGATACTCGGTGTTATATATGTGTATACTTCTTACTTTGATTAATGATTATTTGATGACGAGTGTAATGGGCTGTCAAAGCGAGAAAAATGGAGGATATATAAGGTAAATTGCCTATAAAGAAAAAGGTCTGAAAAATAATGTACATGTAGTATTTTTTTTTAAAGGGTAATAAAAATATAAGTATTCTTGTCAAGTTGAGATGGCATGTAAATAGTAGTAGTAGTAGTAGTAGTAGTATATTGTTCTGTGTAATGCCTATGCTCGACATGTGTAATAATTTAATCATCGAAACTTGATGTGTACAGCTTGGACGAATATATTGCAGAATCTGAAAGTAAAATTTTAAGATTGATCGTTATGATTTAATATTTGCACTTGTGTATGCTGTGGTTATCTCACTCATAAAAAGATTAATTTGGTGCTGGCAATGGCATTGATCAGATGTCTCATTTAAAAAGTAATTTTGAGTTAAACTGAGTCCTGCTGTATTATTCTCTCTTTATTTTTTATTTTTACTTCTTTGGTGAGGCAGTTCGCATCTTTATTATCTTATGGAGTACATAGGGGATGTTTGGAGTCAGCAGATCCGCTAGCAGACAGCAGATTCGGAGAGAGAACTGTGATAGGATATGCTCTTCCAATATGCTAATGCTACCAAATATGCTTGCTCCCAAACATACTCATAATCCCCCAGAAACCGATACATTATTATTATTATTATTATTATTATTATTATTATTCACAATATCAACATTACCATGACCAAAATCCCAATATACAACAACTCCAAGTACAGTTGGTCTGTCCCTTCTCAAGCCCACTCAACAATCAATCTGCCCCAAAATCAAACAACTACTACTACTACATCGTACAAACGTTAGTTGTCCAAAATCGGACAAGCCTCATAACTAGCCACTAGGCAATATTTCTATCAAACTTTGTTGAGTTCATGCCACTTTAGACCTCTGCCTTATGACAAACCTTCGCTGGCTCAACCCGCCGATGTGCTCGCTCAGCTTCGCCAAATGCGCCATTCGCCTCCTGGCCGACTCTGTCGGCCCCACGGCCTTCTCCTCGGGCGATTTCTCCACTTCGTCGTCGTCATCATCATCATCATCCATGTGCTTCGATGGAGGGCTCACCACATTCCCTTGGACAACAATTTGCTTCAGTGTCCCGACCACGCTGCTCATCTTGGGCCGATCCTTGGCGCTCTTCACCAGACAGCTATCGGCTAGTTTGGCGATCCTGCGCGCTGCAGTGAGGGAATACTTGTTCTCGAGCCTAGGATCGATGATCATCGCGAACTTCTTGCTATCCACGGGGTAGTGCTTGATCCATTCCAGTAGCTTCTGCTCTGGCCGCGGCCGGTCCCTATCCAGGGACCGTCGCCCTGTTAGTATCTCGTATAGGACCACGCCAAAGCTCCAAACGTCGCTCTTGGACGTAAGGTGCCCTGTTTCGATGTAATCAGGCGCGGCATATCCGTACGTTCCAACAACCTTAAAAGTTGGACGACAAGACCACACACATTTAGTCAAGTTTGTTCATCTAGGTTACAAAAATTGTCGGACCAAATTGAAACGTACCGCAGTTGAGACATGAGTGTGGCCGGCCGTTGGGCCTTCCCTGGCCAGCCCGAAATCCGACAGTTTAGGCTTGAATTCGTCGTCCAGCAGCACATTGGACGACTTGAAATCACGGTAGATGACCTGCAAAGGAAGTAGGTAATAAACAAACATCAAGGACATGCTCATATTGTCAATTTGGCAATTGGCATTGAATAGGAGGAACCTGTATTTCTAACTCTTCGTGCAAATAAGCCAACCCGCGAGCTGCCCCGAGCACGATTTGGAGACGAATATCCCAAGACAGGGGCGGATAAGCCTTGTTGAAGAGATGATCCTCGAGGCTCTTGTTGGTCATGTACTCGTACACGAGCAGCCTTTGGATCCCTCTTTCCCCGTCCATCGCGCAGTACCCGATCAGCTTAACCAGATTCGGGTGCTCCACCACGCCGAGGAACTGCACTTCTGCTACCCATTGTTTGTGCCCCTGAGATTCATCAAATTGATACAATGAACTACGCATATTACCATTTGTTCGTGCAGCGTTTAGCAATCGAAAAACTCGTGGTACGTAAAAGGTAACGCCTTGCGAGTTGTGGCCTCGGCAAGACATGCTTGAACCGTGTTAGAATTGCACATAAACAGTATTGGATAATGTCCTTGGAAACCGATTGGATGAATTTTCAAAGCTACCGTCAATGAGAGTCATCAGAGAACAATGGCCTTGGATGTAAAAGTTTCGCCTTTTTCACTTGAAGATTATCTAAAAAAAATGATCCTTTCGTGGCTCACGCAGCTCTGTAAAATTATACGGTAGGTAACTAGAAAATGCATAATTCATCCCTTTAAAGATGCTGCCAAATGTACATAGTCCATTATCAATAACTACTCCCCTGAAGTTCTCTAATTTTTTCAATTGATAGCTAAGTCATTTCAAGACAGTTTAAGACATACTACTACTCCCTCTGTCCCATTTAAGATGTCTTGTTTCATTTCTACACACAATCCAATGCATTTTTTCAATCATTAATATCTCAAAACATATACAATAAAAAATTATGTGAATTATATATTTTAAAACTACATGATCAAACGATTCTAATAAGACCTAATTCGACTATTTTTTTCAAATATATACTTGGAATAATATTGAGTCAAAGTTAAACAATGAACAGTGCCAAAAAGTCAAACCAGACATCTTGCCTGGGACAGAGGGAGTAATAATTAGTAGTAGTACTAATTAGTAATTACCACATCTGCTGTTCATGGCTAGAGAGGTTGTCTAGGCAGGGACTGTGTAATGTGTATGACAACGGACAACTTGTGACATTATTTTTGGATCGGGACAGCTTGTGGTCGGATTTTACTTTATTTATTTGTTTTTTATATTTAAATTCGCAACCAAGAATCGAACATCTTATGCTCATCGTCTTCTAGAAACAAACTGCTCCTAAATTGAGGATCGACATTACGTTAAAAAGCATAAGCAACAGAAAATGACAGCACCTAATATGAACAAATTAAAATTCAACAAACACCGAAAGAAAAAAAAACAAAAAAAACAAAAATTGGGGAGACAGACGATTAATCTTTATCAACCAATTAAACTCGATCGATCCAAACCCTTTTGACTGGATCACGGAAGAAAAAAAAAAAAAGAAAAAATCAGACATAAGGAAAAGAAATCATTTTTAAGTCATAAGAGGGTATGCAGTATATATGTAACCTGATATCCATCTCTATTGAGTTTCTTGATAGCGACGACAAGAGGTTCGTCGCCGTTGCCGGCGGCGTCGACGACGAAAGCAGGCCTGACAGTTCCCTTATAGACGCACCCGAACCCGCCTTCTCCGATCTTGAGCAGCCTGCTGAAGTTGTTGGTCGCCTGCTTCAATTCCGTGAATGTGAAAACCCGCAGATTCTGGGCCTTCTCCTCGTACAATTCCGGGATGCTGCGAGGCGACGTGACGGAGCATGACGACGACTTCGTCACCCTACCGTTATCGGACGCGTCGGATTTGCTGAGGTTGTTGGCAATTATTGGGGCCGATTTCTGCTGCGCCCTCCTCCCTCGGCCGCTGCTTCTCTCTTTGAAGTAATAGAAACACTTCATTGCTTCTTGATTTCTTCTTTTTTTTTTTTTTTTTTCTTCTTCTCTTTTTTATAGGGCTAACTAATAAAACTGAAGAAGAATCCTTTTTCGATCAGCTAATAATCTCCATACAACGCAGGAATTGAAGATAAATGTAATGAAAGATTGGATCTTTTTGCTCTCTGAACTCAAATTGTTTGGTAATTTCCTGTAAAAGCTGTAGAAGATTCAACGGGAACCAAAATTGGTGATGATGTCTGTATACATATGTAAGAACTTGGTTAAGAATAGGACGCATATGTATGTATATATATGTGTGTGTGTGGAGACAACGTTGTAACTTAATGAGGGGTTTGTACCTGTAGGTGTAAAGGGCGAGGAAATTTTCGTGGTTTGGTTCACCCGATAGGTCGGTTTTAATCTCTCCAACGCAGCGACTTTCAACACGCTGCAGCATTTATTTCAACATCTACGGATCTACCCTTAAAACAAAAATTGAAAATTTCTTACTTCCTTTGATCGTTCTCTACTGTTGTAATACCTCCGTCCCACTTAACTTGTCTTATTTCACTTTTGCACACAATCCAATGCACTTTTTCAATCGTTAATATCTCAAAATATGTACAACAAAAAAATTATGTAAAATATATATTCCAAAACTACATGATTATACGATTTTAACAAGACCCAACTCGATTATTTTTTCCAAATATATACATGCAATAGAATCGAGTCAAAGTAAAATAATGAACAGTGTCAAAAAATCAAACATGACACGTTAGCTGGGACGGACGGAGTAGTAATTTTAAATGAAAGGTCTTATAATAATACTCCCTCCGTCCCACCCCAAGTGTCCTGTTACTGTTGGGCACGAGAATTAAGGTAGAGTTGGTTTGTGAGTATATAGTGGGGTCCACATAGTTGTTGGAGGGGAAAATTATTTCTATTTATAGAAAGAAGACATTTGTAATGGGACATCCAAAAATAGTAAGTAAGACATTTGAAGTGGGACGGAGGGAGTAGTATTTATAGAGAAAGAAAAGCGATGAATAAAGTGGGCTAGGTGCGATTTAATACGATATTGGATCTGCACCGTGGATTGAGTCTATGATATTTGATCTGGTACGTTGGATCAGAAGGGTGATTACTGGACACGAATCTCATATTTTATGGGGTGTTGTGCCCCTACGACAAAGACAGTAGAGAATTCGACTTTACCTCCTATTGGATGATGAATTATTAAAAGCTGATTTTATGAATTTTACGTGAAATAATAGTATTTCTCTGTTTTTTTTATTTGCTACGGGCCCACCCAGCACGCAGTGCAATATACTTTTTAGTAAATCATTAATAATTCAAATTCGTTACAAATAAAAATTCTATAAATTTAATATTTAAAAACTAATAAGACGAGACGAATCTAACAAGATCACACTAGTATTAGTCGGGGAGTTGGGACGAAATCCACATGTACAGTACTATTAGTTTCTTCTGGTGAGTGGACAATTCGTCCACAGGAGGTGTGCATATTCTTTTTTGCTTTTTTTTTTTTTTTTTTCTTTTTTGTTTTTCTTTTTTGCTGAATAGAGGTGTGCATATTCTGGAACTAATTAATAAAAAAATAAATAAAAATAAAATCTGAACATTTTGTTTATGTGTGAACATCGAGATTAATTTTGATTCCACTAATTCTGGATGACTTAATCAAAATTAATCGTCATAACATGATTCTTAAACTGATAGGTCACAAATCGATCGCCATCATCCATTTAAATTAATTACTCACTACGTTCCATTTAACCTGTCTTGTTTCATTTCTGCACACAATAAAATATAAATTTTCAATTAATATATCAAAATATGTACAACAAAAATTTATGTAAAATATATAGTCTAAAACTACATGATTTTATGATACTAACAAGACCCAACTCGTCTATTTTTTTCAAATATATATTTGCAATAACGTTGAATCAAAGTTAAACAATGAACAGTGCCAAAAAAATCAAACCAGACAACTGAAGTGGGACAAAGGGAGTAATTTTTATTATAGGAGAATTTTATTAAGGGATACGGTGGATGGGATGCGGCGTTGGTTTCATGGTACATACAAATTAGAAATGAGGGATTATTATTCCAGTAGAGATACGGTACAGACTCAAAAAAAGTCTGTACCTACAGCCTTCATAATCTTGTTATTGGAAGTTATTTTGTGAGGTATATCTAATTATCTCAACCGCTCCCCTCCAATAGAGAAAAATCACAACCATTCAAAATTTATGGAATTATACAACCCTTAATTTAACTAAATATGATTAGATTTATGATTTAAATTCATGCAAAGCGTCTTCCATTCTTCATCGTCATCTTCTCCCAACCAAACCGTCATCTTCCTCCATCGAAACTGGCAGCACCGATCACCATCACCAACATAGACGTATACATCACATTACAAAACGCCTAACATCACAAATATCTACGCATACATCACATAGCAACACTAATCAGTTATCAGTCGGTCAATCATTACGTATGCCACACCAGACATCACATAAACATATTGGCACATCACATAAATGGCTTTCATACACCACATAATTGATCGTAGTCACACACATCTGAGACACTCATGATACAAATCACACACACAATATGCCATCACATTAAAACCTCCACATATCATATCTGCACATCCAGGTACCTGTACTATATCCCCTTCCTTATTATTCATTCATTGATTCCCATATACTAATATTATAGTATGTGTTGGGATATTCTACATCGATTATAATGGTTCCCTTTTACTACTTTATATGCTTGGAAGCAACTCTACTTACCACCAATTGATTTTAGGTGTGAGCCTCCATCCATGAAACTTTACATTGTATCTGAGCCATGGTGCCCGTATTGAGTATATTTGATTCTGAATTTGGGATTTGATTTCGAGATGATATCATCTCGATGGGAGGGTGTTACACGTTGACATTTGACACTCTAATGATTTCTCAACAAGATTCTAACCGGAACAAATATCAAACTTGGTGGCCTTAAACCTTAGCCAATTCCTATGCTTGCGCTCCACTTCTTTTGAGGTTTATTCGTTTTTTTCTTCACGTGGACATCATCAACATAACAAATCTTGGAGATCTCAAATTTAAACTTTTTTTTTTTTTGTTTTTTTTGGTGAAAGTAACACAAACCCATTATATTCTTTTGTGGAGTTATAGTTCATTTGGTTCATCAACTAATTAATTAACTGCTTTTCTTGGGAATAAGGAATTGACCTAATGGTCATGTCCCTTAACTTACAATCTTATGATTGAAGGTTCAATTCTCACCCGATCCCATATCCCTTCCGTTTATTTTTTGTAGTTTGCGTGGCTCATGTTTCAGCAAAGAAACTGTTTTACCACTTAATTTCTTACCTATGCGTGCCATTAATTACGGACGCAATCATATGAGTGACACACAAAACTTATCGGGCAATAGGATACATATTCAGGACAGCCTTAAAAAAAAAAAAAAAAAAAAAAAAAAAAAAAAAAAAAAGTGATAACGAACAGTGGGCTAGCTAGGAACTCGAATATCACATGCAATCCGAGTCTCTATACAATCTTCTTGTTATCTTTTTAGGGTTTAGGGTTCCTCGGCCATGCTATCAATTTGTTGGGTCAGATGATAATTCATAGTATATCATCAGCACATAAAATATTCAAAACCCTTGGCCAAATTTAATCAATACTACGAGGGTGTTTGGATGTGCGTTTTAAAAAGTGCTGCAGCGTTTAGAAAACGGTGCTGTAGAAAATTAAGTGTTTGGATGAGTTTATGCTGTTTCAAATCGCAATAATCAGATAATCATTAAAAAGTGTTTGGATTTGCGTTTTTCATTACCTCAAAAGGTAACAATATAGTAAAATCTATTTTTAGCTAAACGCAATTTTCTTGCAACACCAAATTGTAGCTGCAAGAAAATAGCGTTTTCATTCCCTCAAAACGCAAATAATAGATTATTAGAAGTTAGTATACAAACAGAATTAACTAATTATTTGCGTTTTGCAAACGCAATAATCAGATAATCTGTCCCAAAACACACAAACAAACATCCTCTACGTACATATTTTAAAAAAATGAAAAACCTCCAACTTGAATACACTACTACCCAACATATATTACTCTCTTTTTGTTGGGAAACTTATATGAATAATAGTAATACTCCCTTTACAATTTAGACAAAAGAAAAACACTGGAAGGAAATGGAGAAGAAACTTTTAGACATGTTATAATATATTTTCAGCAAAACCAATTTCGTTCTGTATACGTAATTAATTAGTTTGAGAAATTCAAACTTGTTAAGTAGTAATGGTACAGATGCATTTGCACCCATCGCTAATTTATCCTCTTATATTACTAATAATAATATTAAACTAAAAAGCTTTTCTATTTTAGGCTCCTTGCCAGCCATCTCTTGCTAGTTCATCTTTATTTAATATCCCGATATTACTTTTTTTTTAATTATTATTATATACTCAATTATGTACTTATAACCAAATCAAATATTGATTAAGAAAAGATGAATTTGAGGTTCTTTCTGAGGTTTGGCAGTTATGTAATTTTATTATTCATGTGTGAATCTAATTATAATACAGTAATATAATTAATAATTGTGTGTGTCTGTTTGGGTTGATGGTTTGGTCGCAGACCACATAGGTAATGAATGGGACACAACTAAAAAGTACTAATACTTCACAGAGTAATTAATTAAACTTTAGGGTTGACTGAAATCCTCAAATTCTATATACTAGTTATCGAAATATACTTCTATTAGAGATAGAGATGTATTTATAATAAAAATAATTACATATGTATATATATATATCTATATTAAATTATTATTCCAAATTATTCACCCTATAGTACAAGATTGACAACATAATGAGATCACCTAGCTAATCATTTTGTTATGTTTGAAGGGGGGAAATTAAAATCTGTTTCTTGTTGGGGCATTAATTAAATTTGATAAGCTAAGGTTGTCATTGGTTCCTTGTGAAGGGTTAGGTTAAGCATCATCAAGTGGACTTTGACTTCCCTCTTTTTATTATACTAACTACAGTATCTTTTTATGTTAGTACCATACTAGTATCTATCGCTATATATACGAAGTAAAAGAATTGTGATTCTACACTTCATTTTATAAAATTCAAAATCATTGATTTTATTGTTAATAAATAATATCATATTACTAAGATGTTATACTTAATCGTCGTCGCATTATTTATAATGTAATAATAGTAATTATATACTACTGCTATATACACTATAATTTATAATATTCGGAGTCTTTGTTGAAACCTAATGTTTTGAGACTTTTGAGTTTTATTTTCAAGTAAATGGTAAAACTTGGATTTAACTAAAAAGAAAGATACCATTCACATTATCTTTTAATGCAATTCGGGTTATAATAATTAGGGTGTCGTAGTAACTAGTAAGTGCTTTTTTTTATGCATAAGCCAAAGATGATCACTAAATTATACCGATTATTCAAAGGGAAAATTCGAAATAAATACCTCCCTTCCCATCCTTATTACCTGTTCAGTACCCATAGGGGTTTTTTATCCCTTTTCAGTACCCAACACTTTTTTCGTAGGAGAGAGATTAATATTTTGACAGTTTTGCCCTTACTTAAGTCTAGTACGTTTTCCTTATCAGTTTTGTACATTTTGCATATGATTTCAGTACTTTTTATATTGGGTTTCAATACTTTTTCTGGATATTTGGTTTGTTTTTTTTTTTTTTTTTTTTTTTTTTTTGATTAACCGATATAATTAACCTGCTTTTCTTTTCTTTCTTGGTCTAAATTTCTTTCCCAGTTTCTCAGTTTTCTGGCCTCTTGGTCAAGCCACAAGCTTACATCCATTAGTTCTTCTATGAGACCTTTCCTGTTTAAGATTTGTAGGCATTCTATTTTTGATTTTAGTTGTATTCTAATAATTTCTTTTTTAATGCGATATCTTTCAATCGCAATTTTTTCCCTTTTACTGAAATCTCTTATTGTTTTACAAGTCATTTTTAATGTTGTTTTTTGATATGATTAATAAAGTTTGTTTTAGAAGTGTTTAACTCCTCTATTTTTGTTTTGAGGTCTGTTGATTGGTAACTAATCACTTCTTCATATCTGTGTATTGAATTACGAATGACATTTATTTCTTCTTCATGGTTTAACCCATATATGAGTTCTTGTACTTCTTCTTCTTCATCTTCTTTATATTCTTTTAACCTTATAATTGAATCTTTAAGGTCTTTTATTTCTTTTTCTGTTTTCCACATGGTTTCTCCAAGTTTTCCACATTCTGGACAAATATCAAAAAGTATTTGTGCTTCCATTTTCAAATTAGTTATTTCTTGCTGAATGTTCTTCTTGTAATTTTTTCCATATTTTTTCTTCAAGTTCACATGTTATAAAATAGTTTTCACATTTTTCTATATGGTTATCTCTTAGTTTTTCTAAAACCTTATAGATTTTTGTGTGCTTTTGATAACTGTTTTCTAGAATTTCTATTTCATTTTTTAGAAATTCAACTTCTTTAGTTACTTTCCATTTTATAATATTTTCAAACACTCTTTGTTCCCTGCAAACCTGGTTTATTTGATTTTGTTTATTCATCAGTCTGATAAGCCAATTTTCACATTCTTGGCATAAAAAGTGTGTTTTCGGGTAAGGTTCAATAACAAACCTTGTTTCTGTGTTTTTAAAAGATTCTGTTTTAGGGTTTTCAGTAGTTTTAATCATATTCTCCATTTGTTTTGATAAAAGATATTAATTATTTCAAAAGGTTTTAAAACACTGATTTTTTGTACGCGAAAAACTTATATGTCGTGATGTCTTACTAGGTACTTGCCATCTCCTATTATTCTCTTGGTCGTGTTAAATTTTTGACTATATGTTATGGGTCCGATTGTCCTTTGTCATGGAAATATTATCATAAACATTAAGTCCGCAATCCTCTTATTACTGTCACTGATGAGATATTTTTCTGGGCCTGTTTTCGGGTTTCAAATTCAAATTAGCATTATCCAGACCTAGATCTGAAATGTAAGCAGGGGGTCTAAGGGGCAAATCAAAAGGGACAACAGTAACAAAACACCATTATGTTTATCAAACATCCCTGGATTGTGGTTCCCCTAACGAGTCTTTCTTACAGCTTTTATGGCATAAAGCCTTTTAAATTTTTATCTTACTCCCCTAATGGCATATCTCATCAATTAAGTTTTAAAAGGTCACATATTTATGTTTATAACATTATTATCCATACATAGAACAATCATACCATAACATGAATCATAAACTAACCCATACCTTGAGAGAGGAGAGGCTTTCCCGTTCAGACGGGCCCCTGTATTTCAGAAAGTAAAGAAAAGAGGAAGCAATCCACACCGGGTCTTTCTTTACAAACTGAAATTTTATTACTGAAAAGGGTAGGGATACAAGAAAACTAGAAAGAGAAAGAGCTTTCGAGAGTAGCAAGAATGCAGTCTCAAAAACCTTAGAGAGCTAAAGAGCTAAGAAGTGGGTGTGTGTGTTACAAGTGAAGACCATCCCTCTATTTATAGACGGGAATGTCATCTAAGTAATCCACAACAACCAATTAAAACGTGCCAAGTGGCAAAGTTATCCGATAAGGTTCGGATAAAAAATCAAACAACTAGTACAATAATGCAACAATACAATATAATAAAGAGGGCCTAGTGCCCATTCACGCGGTTTTTCCAAGAGTCACATGGCTCTTGTCTGCATTTTTGTTTTATTCGCCTCGGATTCCTTCTTTCACATGGTTAGTGGTGCTTTTGGCTCCACTAGCATTTTTGTTTTCTTCTTGACTTTTTCTTTTCCGGATTCTTTTCTTCACATGCTGGTATTTATTGTGAATTCCAGCTCATTTCTGCGTGGCTCCATTAATATTCTTCATCATTGTGGGGGCCGCCACTTTCTTTTTTCTGATTTTTTATAATTTTATTGGCCTGGAATTTTGCTTCATTTTTTCTTAGTGCCACCAGTGCACTAAACCTTCCATTTTTTCTGGTTGCCATTGCTTCAGCAAAAGTAGGCTTTAGTTCCATTTCAAGTTTATGAAGAATTTCTTCTTCACTGAGGTTTTCAAATTTTCCAGTCTGTACTGGACTCATAGTTTTTGGCAAACTACCAGCCATAACCGGAATTAATGTGCTTTTACCATCTACCGGACTAGATGGGCTTAGTTCAAAATTTTGGTCCTCAAAGACCTCAGGGTTAGAACTTCCCTGGTTTGGTTCAAAATCATCTGAACTTATGCTTTTTAGCAAAGCATCAGCTATCAACGGACTTGACTCGTCTTTACCGTCTGCCGTTTGAGACGGACTAGATTCAAACTTTTGATCCTTAAAGACCTCAGGAGTTGAATTTTCCTGGTTTTGCTGCATCCAGGCTTTTGCCAATTCTACTGCAGTCATAGAACTGGTGGGTTTGGGTTCTGGACCATAGACTGGTTTTTCTTCTGGCTTTGGTGTTTTCAGTGTGAGAGACACAATTTTTGAGGTCAATTTCTCATTTTGGTTTTGAAGGATTTCAAGTTTCTTGGTGAGGGTTTCAATCTGGGCCTCTGCTTCAAGGGTTTTCATTTTTTGGTTTTCAGAATTCTGTAACCATTCGGCCTTTTGGGCTTCATATTTACAGACTTCCTTGGCCATTTTTTCACAATGGTCACAAAACACAATGTGGGTTTTAGAAGAATGTCCAATTGAATATTGGACTGGGCCTGTAGGATTTTGGGTTTTTGGCCTCAAACCATCAACAATGTTTTTCAAACTTGGGCTTACAAAGAAATCTGGACCCATTGTGGTTTTTGCAAATTGAATTGCAGACATTATGTCATAAAATCCTTTATGAAGAGGTTTTTCATTATCTTCATTAAGAGGTAGGATATCATTTTTATCATAAATTCCTTTTTTATAACCTTCATAGATTACATAATATAAAAATGGTTTTATGTTATTGAATTTCTGGAAATACATGCTTAAAGCAGAGAGACAAGTAACAATATACCTGCTGTTGTTTTTGTCAAATGATGCTCTCCAGATGTTATCACAAAGGCAGATCTGTTCCTCTGTGTAGTTCAACCCTGTGATAGGCCTGTACTTCATGTTATCAAATAAGATTAACTCTACATTATTGCCAGTTTCTGCTCTTTTGCCAAAGCAGATTTTCACTCCTTTTTCTGGGAGTTTATCTTTTTTCTTCCCTTCTGGGATGCTGGTTTTAGAAGGGATTGTGTAATATCCCTCTGGGGTTTTCACCATCCCTGTGGTTTTTACTCCATTTTCATTGCTGATTTTCAAAGAGTTTTTCTGGGAGTTTTCTGCCATTCCTGTAACAATATTATTCAATTCTCAATATTCCAGTCCTCCCTGTAAAATTGATCCCATTTTAATTTATATTTTTCCTCATCATTTTCATCATAATTATTAATTGATTCATTTTTAAATTCAGTGTCATATAATGGTTTTTCCCTTTCTTTAATCAGAATTCTAGATAGTATATCAGCAATTTTGTTATCTTCTCCTTTAATATGTTCGAATTTTATTTTGTAGCCTTTCTGACTAATAACATCTGTAAAATTCAACCACCTTCTCCTAGACATTGATCTTTTTTCTTGGAGTTGGCTATGAAATTTTACTATGGCTTCACAATCAGTTCTTACTGTAAATCCTGGTTTTCCTGTTAGAAACAGTTCAAATTTATCAAGTGCATATTTTATTGCCAACAGTTCTGCATCAATTGAGGAAAGGTTACCCTTTTCTCTATATTTTCCTGATGCATACTGGCAAATTTCTTCCTTACTTTTAGGTGAGTAGACATCCTTTTTTCGCAAAAGGATAGCTCCCCATCCTTCATGTGATCCGTCAGTTTGCACAATAAGATAATCATTATCTTCTGGCAAAACCAATTCTGGAAGTGTTTTTAATGCTTCTTTAATTTTTTGTACATTTTTTATATCTTCTTGGTTAAAATATCTTTGACCGTTTTTTCCCAGTTTATTATATAATGATCCTGTTAATGAGGATAAGTTTTTAATGTATGGTCTAGCATAATTAACCAATCCTAAAAATTGTTGTAATAGTTTTGTATCTTCCATTTTATCAGGAAATTCTATAGCCTTTTTAGCAATATGATCTTGGAGTTTTATTTTTCCTTTTCCAATTTCTGCTCCAAGGAATGCTATTTTAGTTTTATTGATTTCCATCTTTTTCTTTGAGATGATTATTCCATGTTTTTCAAATAGCCTAAACACTGTGTCGAGGTGACTCATATGTTCAGTACTATTTTTTGAAAATACTAGAATATCATCAATGTATACCAAAACAAATTTTTGGTATGGTTTAAAAATTTTATCCATTTTTTGTTGAAATATAGCTGGTGCATTTTTTAGTCCGAATGGCATTACTAGCCATTCAAATAAACCTTCTGGACATGTGAATGCAGTCCATTCGACTGACTCAGGATGCATTTTTACCTGCCAAAATCCTGACTTACAGTCAAATTTGCTATACACTTTTGAGTCTTGAATTCTATTTATTAAGACTGTTTTATCTGGTATATTGTAAGCAAAATCCTTTGTATTATCATTAAGTCTTTTATAATTAATGACCATTCTTGATTTTCCTCTTACAATTTCAGAATGTTTTCTTACAATAAAAGCTGCAGACCTATGTCTGGAGTTTGATTCTCTAATTACTTTTAAAGCTTTTAATTCATCAATATGCATTTTGAAATCTGCTATATCCAGATTTGTAGGATTTATTTCTGCAGTTGAGATTCTCAATTCTGGATTTATTATTTCGAGCTTACATATTGTTCCATCTTTTTCCCAATATTTCTGGATGTTATCTCCAATAATTTGGGATTTTTCTAACCTCTCAATCCATTTTGTTATGGTTTCTTCAGGCTTAAACCTTGTTATACTTATTAATTCTTTCAGCTTTGGGGTTTCAGGAATGTATTCTTCTTCAAACTCCGTAATCTCTATGTTTTCTTTACAAGTTTGTTTACATGCTCCTTTTATTTTGCATTTACAGTTTTCAATATCTTTATTTTTTAAAAGTTTTTTATTTTTTGTTTTTGTATTATTAGGGGTTCCACCACGCTTCTCTCGCAACTCTGATGTTGTTAAGAGCTTGGTTCCCGCATTACTAATACTAGGTGCAAACATTGCCAAAGTTGCTTTTTCAACAATTTGGATATAATCTTTTGTAATAAATAATCCTCCATTATTTTGTAAGAAGAATTGTAATCCTAAGATTACATCTGCATTTATTACTAAGTCTTTTATGTATGAATTATCAGGAACTCCATAGGGTTCTGATATCCCACAATTGGTTTCAAAGAATATCTGTCCACCTGAGATAGGTTGTTTTGTTGTATATGATATTCTTCCATCCATTAATTCTGATTTAATGGGTTTTGTTAAGTTTTTCTGTAGATGTTCTGGGATAAGTTTCTCATTTATTATTATTCTTGTACATCCTGTATCGATTATTGCATTAGTACGGAATACCAATTCCCTTAATTTAAAGATTATTGGTACCCTTAGTGTAGTTAATGATGAAGGATCGTGGCACACAGGTATGTACTCAGGGTTTTGTGCTAACATGTACTCCGTACTAGGATTTTGTTCATTATTAGATTCTTCTTCAGGAACTTCTTTTCCTTTATTTCCCGTATTTTCAGGACTTAACATATTATATTCTTCTAGGATTTCTTCTATGTTTTCAATCCTAGTTTTCAATTCTTCAAGATTAATCATACTTTGTAAATCAAAAAGTTTTCTTTCGATTATATCTATTCTTTTCGTGATGAATGTATAATTATCATCAATTTTTGTTATTGGCATTTCTTCGGGAAATTTAATTTTATAATACTTTACCAAGCATATTTGGCATATTTCTACGTGACATATTGTACATTTAGCTCTAAGTTTTCTTGACGGGTAATAAGAGCATTTTACACACGGTGTAGAATCTGTGCCTACCCTGAAAAGCCAATTATGATTTTCACATTCATTAATTTCTCTCATCATATACTCAGTTTCATATGGCATCATATACTCTTTATATGTGATACCATTATATGAGTTTTCATTTGCAAGCATATTAATCAATTCATAGGGATCATCATCCCCTTGTTCTTCTATAACATTTTCTTCCACTGTTACTATGCTATATATTGTTTCAGTCTCAGAAACATCTGAGTCTACATCCAATATATCTTGTTGTATACATTCTGTAAGAATTGCTTCTCTTGAATGTTGGTTTTTTCTTTTAGGACATGCTGTTGCCAAATGGCTTTCATCACCACATGTGAAACAAGCAAGTTTCTTTGTATAATTTCTACTAGGATTATATTTTCTGACGTGATGTTTTTGTTTCAAGAAAGGTTTTCTGCTATTTGATTGTTTTATAAAATACTTCTTTCTTGTTATGAATTTGGGTTTTTTCCTTAATGGTTCCGGCCTACCATATCGTTGAGGAGTGTATATCCTTTTACAGAATGAATAATCAGTCTTCTTAAGTTGTTTTTGTGCAATTATATTTGTACACTTATCTTTTAATATTTTTACCACATGAACAGCTCTCATACTAATAGTGTATTGTTGAGGATTCTTTTCAACCATTTTATTCCATGTATCTTGAATTTCTTGACCGATTGGTCTTGGTATTTTCATAAATAATTTTTCACCTAACTCTTGGTTAAAAGCACCTCCTGCTAGGCCTGTATAGTAGACATATTCATTCAAGAAGTCTACTGTTCCATATAAGTCATCTAGGTGCATTTGGTCTAGATGGATCAAGGCATCCATTTGTGTTGTTATATGTCCTGAATTACCATCTTCACCCGTTATTAGACTTGATATTTTATTTACAAAGTTATAAGGATTTGGTCCTCTTTCTATTAAGTCTTGATAATCCATTGGATAGTCTCTTTTAAATACTTCCCACATTGACTGTGCGAATTCTCCTAAATAGGTTTCAAGATATCCATACATTGATTCAGCTGTATCATTATAATCATTTTTGTTTTTGATGTAATCGGCTACAACTATGTTTTTCCATTTTGCAATTACTGAGCCCCATTCTTGAGGGCTTACATTTGTTACTTCTAATATTGCCGGGTTATGATAATATCCTCTTTCTAAAGGTTGCCTAATTCCTCTAGGTTTTGTTATCATCCCAGGTTGTATCTTTCCATAAGGATATTCTGGATGAACATGTGTGATTGAGTGTCTAGAATTATTTCCAGTATAATTAGTTCCAGGTCTCCACTCAGTCCCTCTTTGGTATGGGGCAAAGGGAGTTCCAGGGACTCTTGTTATACTGTCTCCTGTATTTTTCATGACAACATCTTTGTTCATGAATTCTTTAGCTGTTTTATTTGTTTTCTCAGAATGTAAGGAGATATGGTCTCCCATATATTGTTCCATTAATGTATTATCAGAACTTTGTCCTACTTCTGGTGAGTTTTCCTTTAAGAACAAGTGAGCTTCTATATCTGCTTGTTGTTCTTCTTTTATTTGTATTTTTTGTAATCTCTTCTGTACTTCTTTCTCAATAATATCTTCTAAATTATTCTTCCATTCTTTATTTTTTCTTCTTATTTTATCCTTTAATTCTTGTTTTTGTTCATCTAGTTTTGATATTTCTCTTATCATCTCTTCATAATTTTCTATCCAATTCTCAAAATATCCACTATGTTTTGGACATTCTACTAAATGGATCATATGTTTTAACTTATCAGAATATCTTCTATCAAGATCAATTTTACAATCTTGACAATTGTGAGGTAATATTCCTTTGTTTTTGAATTTTTTAGTCAAGGCAGAATGCACATGTTGTGAGAAAACTCTTTCATACCTGTCATGGTACTCCCTTTTATTTAGAATTTTCCCTTTCTTAAAGTTTTCGAATTTTCTTGTTTTTAAACAAATATGTTGTATGTCTTTAGCAATCCTTTCCACCTCATCCTCACTAGGGTGGAAGATTTGCTTTCCTTCATATTTTACATAGTTATCCGTTACTGGTTTTTCTACAATAAATCTTTTCATTTGTCTATTCATTTTCCTGACCTTCTTCTTCTGTAAAATCTATTGGTCGTTTTGCAGTTTCATAATCATTAAATCTTACTGACGTTTCTCCTCTGGAGTTAATGAAGTAATTTACATTTTTTGGAGTTAAATTTTTAACATTTGGTTTTTCAAAGAATTTTGATAGATCCCAATTTTTCCCAGCATTTTCTTCCGATGATATTTCAGTTGGTCCTATCATTTTTACTCCTTCACTTCCTATGATACTTACCACAGTTTCAATTTTTGTTTTATGCCTGGTTTGGCCATTGTTTGTGATTCTTCCTAAGAAGCCTACACATACCATTAGGTTGTGACCAGTTTCCATTTCCTCATATCCTACAGTTTGAATTCCTATTTGGATATGCTTCATAAAATCTGTTATTTGTATCATATAATCTGGTGCCAAATAACATACTCCCACATTAGGGTTCATATCAATTTCCATTAATCCTATGATAGCTTGGGTTGGATTAGTCCACCTTGTATCTAGAACAGTCATTAGGACTTTAGTTCCTAAGTTTTTTCTAGTTAAACCTTTTACTCCTATGGAGATTAATCCCATATGCATGTATTTTTGTCCTTGTCTTTGAAGCCTAATTGCTTCATTATTGCTTATTAATTTTATTAATTTTTTGTCATCTTTTAGACAGCTTATTGGTTCCGTATAATGATATTTGTAATATCCTGTGTTCCAATTAAGGAATCTTTGGTCATATAATAATCTTGGTTCCAATTGGATTAATGTTCTTTTCTTGAAGTTTTCAAATTCAATATCAGGGTCAATTATTTCTTCAATTATTGTTGGCCCTTCTTCAAGTTTGGTTTTTTCTCTGAACATTCTATCTATTAAGGTTTTTTCAAAGTTTGAGCTTTCAATCCTTTGAGAATTACTTCTTTCTACTAGACTGTTTTTGGATTCATTAGTAAGAGAAAATGATCTTCTGCTCATTTTTGTAAATATTTTTCGTCTGGTTTTACAACCCAGAAGTTTAGTTTTTCTTGTGGTTTAGTTTTCCTTCTAGCTTCTGCAGGTAACTTTGCAATTTGTTCAGCTAGTTGTTTTATTGTATTATCTTCAGGTATTCTAACAGCTTGTATTCTTTCAAGTTTTTCATCTATGCTTTCAATGGCTATTCTTAATGCAGGGTCTTGATATTTTTTCATGTTTTCCATTTGAACATGTACATCATCAATTTTTTTCTTTAGTATTTCAGTTGTTACAAGCTCTTTTATTTTCTTGTCAATTAGACTAATATTTGTATTATTTGTTTTATTATGGTCTGTTATTTCGCCAATCTTCTTATGAAGATTATTAACATTTAGCTTTATTTCTACTAATTCTTTGTTTAATTCTTTGAATTTATTATTAATTTCTTGTTTAAAGTTTTCTATTGTTTCTTTAACCTCTTTCAAAGCTGTTTCCATTATCCTTTAATGATTTTTATAATTTTGTTACACATTTCATTTACATTTTCAATATTGTTTTCAACAATATTTTTAATTTCCTTTATCTCTTTATCAAGTTTTTCAACCTTATCTTGTAGTTGTTTTAATTCTTCACTATGGTTAATGATTTTTCTCGGATTTGGGATATCATTAACTAGTTTAGAATTTTCATATTGAAGTGTTGTTATGGTTTTAGATAAGTTTTTCATTCCACTGGATGATTTATCATACTGGGTTGATAAGTATGTTTGGTTTTCTAATATTACTTTAAGATTTGTATTATTTTGTTTTCCTAATAATTCTAACTTATCTAGTTTTGCTTCAATTGATTGAAGACTTCTTTGTATATCCATGTTTTTGTTTGTTAACATTTTATTCATGAGTTTTTAAGTGTTGTCTTAAAGCTTCTAATCTTACGATTAGTTTGCAATAATTTTTAAAAGTTCTATTTTTCTTGAGTTTTATTCTTTTGATTTTTATTTTATTTTGTTTACAGATTTTACAATCTTTAGTTTGGTTTTTGAATAGCCTTTTCTTTTCAATATCAATTATTAAAAATTTTTCGTAATTAATATTGTCATTTAATTTAATTGTGTTTTGATTATCTTTTAATCCGTCATTAGCCATAAGCCCTAAAATCGCAACTTATGCTCTGATACCAAATTTTTAGAGGGGGTGTGGTTTTTGGGCACTTTTTAGAGAAGTGTTAAACTCTTTTAGGTAATTTTTAGATATTATTTCTTTGATTTTATGTTTTAAGGGTAAAATGGTCTTTATTTTAAAATTTTATCTCTCCATGTACCTTATATGAATTTTTGTTTTTGGTTGGGGGGTTTAGAGGAAGAAAAATTGTTGGGGGTATTAAAGTGGTAAGTTCTTTTGGAATTAGGTATTTTTTAGGTATTTTCCCTTATTCAAATACTGTGTAATACCAGTTAATATAAATTAATACACCATTTCTTTAAATTTATTTATTTTTACAAGATGTGTCGCATTGTAATAATTGTTTGTTATTTGTTTGCAATTCAATTACGATACAATTCATTAAATAGTACAATCCGGTTACGGTGCAACCCCTTCAAAAGCCTTTAGGTGCAGACATCATAAAAGATGCATCTCGCATCACATATTACTTCTCTGAGCATCATATTTTTGGCATCACGCAACACATGTCTCCCAACACACAAAATACATCATTTCATACATCACACAACACAACTCACACATCACACACATGGTGGCTGCACAATGCAGCCACCTGCACACCAACACCTTCCTAAATAGTATGCACCTATAGACATCTCTCACATTATGAAGTATAAAATATTTTTTTCCAATCACATATTATTCCTCATATAAAACATTTCTCTCTCATCATATATATATATATATATAATCTGCATGTGCAAGTGTATATATATACTCAGTCATCACCCATTTGTTTGGGTAGTTTTCTAGTCTTGCATGAATAAAATTCCAAAGGCAATAGATTGTTGCGACCCAATCCAAATACGAAGTTAATTTATGTGGGTTCTGTAACTTTTAGCTTAATAAGCTGTTGGATTGTGGTTGAAATGAAACAGTTGAACGAGTAAAATCTATGAGAGGTTGAATTCAATTTTAAATGAGGTCACCATCCACAGTTCCACATAATATTAAAGTAGTATATCCGATTAGTAGGGGTGAAAGTGGGGCGGATAATATCCGCCCGATCCGACGCCGTATTCGATTATATTCGAATTCGAATTCGAATTTTTATATCCGGCGGATACGGGACAGGATATGGGATTGTAAATATCCGCCCGTATCCGAAAATTCGAATATAATGCGGATATTATCCGTATTTTCTATCCGAATATCCAGAAATTTATATATATTTTTATATGTATAATATAATATATTATATTAACTATAAAATAAATAAATAATACTATATGTATAAATATAATCAAAAGCTTGAAAGCCATATGTAATTTATTAAATCAAATCATATCAATCAAACTCAACTACATCATTAGGTTCTTTGCATCAAATTGTAGTATGCAACATCTTGTAGTGATGTTATTTAGATGTTTTGAAAGAAATAACTAATGATCTTGGAAAATTTAAAAATTTAGTTTAGCTTACATAGTAGTATATTCCGATTTCACTTAAAAAATTATAAAAAAAAATTAATTTTAGTAATTATAAGATTATCCGAGTTAAAATCCGAATCCGTCTCGTATCCGTTTCCCGAAATATTCGAATTCGTATTTGTATGCGGCCTATTCGTATCCGATTCTATATTCGACAAAAAAATATAGGATAGGATACGGGATGAGTACTATCCGCCCGTATCCGTTCCGTTTTCACCCCTACCCATTAGAGTGTAGATTGTTAGCTCATGTCAACTATGGATAAAGACGTGGTGCAACTTGGAATTAAAGCCACAACAAACTATACGCTTAATATTCCTCCAAAGAAAGATTTCAGGAAATTCAACCATAACCCTATAAGCTTTTCACTCCTCCTGCACGGTGGGAGGATTGGGTACTCACCACTCACTAGTAGGCTCCGGGTTCATATTCCCAACAGTAAAGAACATAGACGATAGATACTACTCCCTTCGTTTCTAAATAAGTGTAACATAAGAAAATGGCACGGGATTTAATACAAGGAACAAAAGTGCTTTAGTGGAAGCTTTTTACCTTTAAAAGCATTTCATACTATATGATAATGTAACATTTATTATGAAACACTAAAAAAAAATATTACAGTTAAAAAGAAACGGAGGAAATATAAGCTTAGTAGGTTTGGGGTCATAAATTTTCCAAATAATATACAAGAGGTCTTTAACAAAGCCCACTGGAAACTAAGATGGGTTGTCATAAGTCAAGAATCACTTACGTTTTGTTCACAGAACCCAAAAAACGTCACAAGTCCAAGGGAGGATATTCATTTCATGGGTGATGGGATGGATGAATGTTCATCCCATTGCAAACTTCCATGATTCGTCACTAATTTCTGGGCAAAAAATAATATAAAACAAGAGAAGAAGAAGAAGAAAAAAGAAAAAGAAAAAGCCCCTACACCAGCCCCAATACAGCTCGCCGTGCATTTATACCTGAAAATTTTTTAGATGTACCACTTACCTAGAAAACAAGATAAGAATTTCCTCTACGCAATATAACGAGCATCCGCTATTATCCTCTACATGAATTTATCTATTCTTGACGTGTTGTTAGACCCTGGAAGCTTGAAGTCCGCCATCCTCAGATTGCAGCTTGATCTAATTTCGTTCAATATGGAATCACCTTTCGCTACCTTGATCCCCTCCAAGACACTTCCCATTACTTCGGCTGCAAGCCCTGCTTCCACGAGTTGTCCTGGTTCTTCTCCACCTTCAATAATCAATTGCCCAATTTCTGAAAGTGGAATGATGTTCTCAGTGATTACTCTGGCGAACATCTGACCCAGGAATTCAGGTGCTCTGGGGGCATCAGTGACGGCATCTTCCAAGATGGCAAGAACAGATTTGAACCTGCCAAGGTGACAATTTGTTTAACAATGAAGATAATATGTTTCTCTGAAGTGTAAATTAGGGATCACAACGCAGGTATGAGTAAGTCTACCCGTTGATGAGTTGATCTTTGCTTATCATCGCATCATGTGGTTTTGTAAGGTTGATGAGAAGATTCGTCAAGAGGTCCCGCAGCATATCTTTCCTCTCAAAGGAATCGGTAATCCATAAAGAGATCATGGAAGGATAGAAGCTAGGGGAATTCAAATCCTTGATGCACAAAACCACTTCTTTTTCATCTCTTGCACTGGGTATAAACAGATAATTCAACTTCGTATTAAAAGAAAGACTCGAGTATGAACATAAAAGATTATATTAACCAAAACATTAAGGCCTCAAAAGCAAACAAAATGAAAAGATCCCCAAGCAGATCTTTTGCACAACATGCATGTCGCAGTATAACATGCTGTTTTGCTGCACATTTTCCCACTTGTTTTTGCTCAGTCAAGCCACTAGTAAAGACCATAAAATATCAGAGAGAGTAAATGTGATGTTTAAATGAATTTCAGAGGATCCACATTTAAATGGTTTCTGCAGCTTGCCGTTTCACCATCAACAACCACATAATTCTAGAGGGAAATGCCCAAAATCCTTTCAGTATCAGTTCATTACTATAAACAAGTCAAAGCACAATTTTCTTAATAATTGTAGAAAAAATAAATGTAAACATAGCACCAAAAAATTCAGATGGTAGAAAATTAAATCTGGGTGGTATTAGGGAGTCCTATACACATAATGGGATTCTGGATAAATGGAAATGAAGCTTAATTACAATAAATCAATATACCTTATTCCATAGAGAAAAGGTAAAAACAAAGAACTTGGAGCAGACACACACTTGAGATGAATGACATAGGCTTCTATCCTTTCAAGCAAATCATGATGCAAGAAATAAATAAAGCCCAAAAATGGTGTCTATCATGTCAAGTCCTTTAAGTTGGCATAATACAGAATCACAGTGATTATAATGCACCGAACAGGTTGGTTCATCCCTTAACTAGCAAATGGAGATGAAAGCTAATGCTCCTCTCTGAAGATGATGCATTGATTTATAACAACAGGCATGCTATTTCGAAGTTCATATATGCAACCGCCATGAAGGGCATTTTCCTCAAGCCCTAGTCACACAGTACAGAAATAAACACGTGGCTTTTCTATTAGGTTGTATTTGGACAGAGGGATTTGGCCTTTGGGAGGTGATTTAAAAAATCCACACTAACAAATCCTTCCACTTGTTTGGATTAATGGAATCATTTAGGGATGAATTTCAAATCCTCTCCAATAATTTTTAAGTAATTTAGGGATGAGGACTTGGCCAAGTGATCAAGCACCCTGACTTCCAACCTTCTAGTTGGGGGTTCGATTCCCACCAGGCACCCTATCCCTCCAACCACCCCTACCACCCCTCCCAGCACAAAAAGAAAAAAAAAAATCCTCATAAAAATGAGTCACTTCAAATTCTTTCCCCAAATTCCTCCTTAAATCCAAATCCTCCCATTCAATAAACCCTTGTGGGAATTTTCTCTGATACGTAGATCTATTTTCAAGTTCCAGACTTCCAGTTTTCAGAGAGAGAGAGAGAGAGTACATCAGTAGACACTGATCTACCAAGGTATAAAAGTAGATAATATCTGGTAAGGGAAATGTAAATTTAGTTCCGAGGATATATCTTCCTAGAGTACCAGAACCACTGGGATGGGTGGCAGCATACGGGGAACTTAAAACACGTCAGCTTGTATAAGTAGACATGACAAATAAGAAACTCGAAGTTGGAAATGCAATAAAATACCTGTAAAATTCTTTAATTGCAGCCAATGATTTATCCTGCAATTGCTGTTCAGATAAGACTTTTCCAGAAGAAAAGTTGTGCAGACTAGTTGAAGGCCCACCTCCAGCAGGAGTTGACAAAGATCTATCAAAGCCCTGATCTGTACTTCTAACATCTCTATTCCCATGGTTGACACTTTGATCTGGAGAATGTAGTCGGTCATAATCAGATGAACCACCGAACCTGTCTGGCATGATTCTTGGCATGTGATCCTCTCTTTGGCCATGAGGTGCCCGCTCAGGCATAGAACTAAAGCCATTTAAACCAGGACTCATGATTCGTGCACCACCATTATGTGATGGCTGCCCTCGGAAACCCATTCCCCTTACAAGACCACCTTGGGGCCCAAGTGTTATGGAATCATCAGCAAGGGGCCTTTGAGCCAAGGGAACAGATATAGGCCTATTCTCAAAGGATTGTCTATCATCCATCCGCACATCCTGGGCACCAAAACCACGTAGCTGAGGTGAGGCAGCACGAAAACTGCTGCCCATATGTGAACTTGGGGATAGCATACTAGAAGTTCTCGAAGGAAAATCCATAGGTGGAGGACCACCCCCCCTTCTAACAGAATTACCCATAGTAGGAGCACGAGCCAGCCTGCTAGACTGTGCTTGCCGCTCTTGCGCTGCATCTCTGTGCACATCCTCTATCTTCTTAGGACCTTCAACTTTCCTCCTCTGCTGCCACTTATTTTTTCTAAGATCAATGGCATCTTTCAGCATGAATCGGACTCTAGAAGATAGTTTCATGTTACTGGACAGCTGTCCCATAATGTCAAAATAACAATCCATGTGGTCCTTGGCTTTAGGGTGATCTATCATTTCACCAATTGTACTCATTAATTTGCACAAGGCTTCAATGTTCTCTTCATCTGGATTTTGAGGATGACCTAATAATTTATTTATGCACTCGTGCATTATTCTTTCTGTCAACATCCTCTTCTTGTACAGCTCTCCAATTAGTCTGATATTACCTAACATGCGCCTCCGGGCTTGAAGTCTCTTTTCCTCTCTCTCTTCATCTGTCTGTTTAAGTTCACCTTCCTCCTGAACCTTATTTGCTTCTTCTTCCTCTCTCTCCCCCCTCTCAAACTCTTCCTGGCATTTATTTAGAAGCAGCCTCTTGAAAGTAATCTTTTCATTTTCCATCCTTAATTCCGGTAATTCCGCGGCAAGGTGAAAACAGAAATCGGCATACATCTGACAGAATGTAGGTTCCATCAGAGCTTTATCAAAAATCTGCGAGATCACCCCAGACAGTGTGACATCATTATCAATCTCCACTTCTTTAACTTGCTGAAATAGTTTCTCAAAATTTTGAGGGGTAAGCTTGTTCAATATGGCCTTTAGCCGCCTCTGCTTTGCTTCTTCTTCATCAGTAACCTTGCCTATTTCATACTTTCTCTCAGCTTTGTGCATAACCGGAGGTGGTGTTTGCGGAGAAGGCATCAGACCTTTCTGAAAACCAGTTCCCCGTTGCCACCTATCAGAATCAGAAAAGTTTCTTTGCAGGCCATTCTGAGGACCAAAGGACTGCATAGGACCAGAGAGGATTCCCCCGGCATACTGAGCGGGAACCTGAGCCCTTGGATTCCTTAGAACACCATAATTTCCTCCTTGCCCTGGTCGAAAACCACCAATATTACCCCCATACCCATCTGTCCACATGTCTCCACGGCCTGGAATAAGCGGGCCAGGCAATTTGTTCCATTTGTCATCATCAACCAAGTTGCTTGAACGACGATCTAGTCTAGAACCACTACCTGGCCTGTCAGCATTTCGTCCAGGACCAGAATGTTCACGCAAAATATTGACACTGGGGACCATAAATGCATCTGCTATATCAGAAGTAATTTCAAATCCCTCTGGAAGATCAATGCATTGGTCCGAAAATTTGAGGAGGAAATCCCTGGAGTATCTTTTAGTCATTGATTCATTGCCATCTCTATCATTTACCTCATTTTCATTCTTTGAAGTGCCTAGTTGTGGAGAGATTTCAGCAGCATCTTCCCAATCATCTGGCTCCACTTTACTCACGGAAGGTTTCTTGTGTGGAGCATGATTATCCTGAGACAATTCAGTCGATGTCTGCCTTACACTAATGCTCGAATCTTTCTCCATGTTTTCTGCAGAGACCACAGTATCGTTCTTTTCCTCAGGACCCTTGTATGCCATATAAAGATCTGAACTTGTACCAGCTGCGTCTGCTTTTCGATAAAAATCCTTCAATTTCTTCCTTCCCCTGGGAGCGGCACTTTTAACCACATTGGCATCAGAAGATACTTTATTTTGTATGCTTGATGAAGGAGAAACTAAGCTGTCAACATTGTCGTTAATATCTTCATCTCCAGGCTTCGAGGTAACGACATGAGGAGGTAGAACTAAGACAGAGGTAGGCTCCTGATCCACCAAAGACGACATCATATTAGTTGCTTCCTTTTTGCCATTGCTGTCAACACTTAATGATGTGTCCAGGTTAAGTGGCTTATCATCTTGTGCTGAGGAATTCCCTGACACAGAACTCCTAGGATCTCCACTAGCATCTGTTTGAGGAGAAGCATGTAAAGCATCCGTCATCTTGACATCACTCAAGTGGAAAGCTAAAGATTCTTTTGGTTTTTCCTCAAGTTCTGATAAATCACCAGTGTTAGATGTTAATTCATCAGAACAAGACTCATTTTTACCAGTTGTTTCCAAAGACTCCAAAGAAAGAGACGTAAAATTGTCGGATGATAAGGTTTCTCCTTGTTTTACCACCCCAACATTATCAGGATCCAATTGGCTGCAATTTACACCTTTTATGCCTAATGAATCACCAGTCGTTTCTTCAGAATTATCATTGGTTGCCAAATTCAAACTCTTAGTAGCTGCAGTTGTTTGGAATGATTCCTTAGTAATTTCTGGTCCCGCATTTGTTCTAGATAGGGCATAGTTTGTAGTCAGTTGTTCAGATTCTGACAATGGAGAAGCCGAATTTGAGAGTGAGGTTGATTGCTTCCTATCCTGAATGTAATGGGAAAATCATGGTGAATACGCTGAAGAAAGGGAAATACTCACATCTAGATCCACAAACAAGCCATCAAATTACCTGATCTTGCTGGTTCCTGATGCCCAATTGATCATTGATAGAATCAAGCACTAGTAATTTACTAGTTCCATCAGAAGAGTTTTCCAACAATACTGCTGAATCACCAAGAGGAGCTGAAGCTGAAGTAGAAGTGTTCAGTTTGTCGTCCTGAGTTATTGAACCAGACAAAGAAACAGATGCCAATGAACTTCCCACACCAGACTTCTGATGTGGCAAAGAAGACAAAGATGAGGGACCAACTTCCTTTTGATGGCTAACTGAATCTGCACCATGTAATTTAGAAGGTTCCAAAGACTCTGTCTTTCCAACAGAAATTGAACTTGAAGCTGGCAAATGCTCTTTCTCCAAATAAGGGGCAACAGGAGGCTTTACAGTTACCTGCAAGAAATTGTAAGAAGGGTTATATAATCACAGCAAATTTCATAACAAATTAATGTACATCCATGTCACAAGAATTCAGTTCATTAAATCAAAATGAGCAAAAGAACAGGGATTTCATCCGAAGTAACCAACCAACCTGGTTATATGCCCTTGGTGGCTGAGAAGTAGGTGGAACCTGGTTGCTATTCATAGGAACAGAGCTTGAAGCAGGAAAATAGATGGGTGTAGCACTGTAAGAATTGGAATAAAAATTCATTGGATGATTAGGAGGGAATGATGGAATTGGCTGCGATTGAGTTGGCACATTAGGATGTGGCCTTGAACCAGGAGATTTGTCAAGCCTTAACTCTTCATGAGTTTCTGGATGGGTAATCTTCACAGATTTACGAGAACCACCAAACTTCCCAGCCTGGTGCTGTGGAAACTGTGGGGCCACATTAAGTCTCATGCTTCCTAATTGAGCTGGTAGCTGATGACCCATCTGTGTAGAATAGTTAAAATTTTGTACCTGATGCAGCATTCCTTGGTGTGGCTGAAGACCTGAAATGAACATTGGCTGCTGCATTGGAGGATTCCCCATAGACATGGGCATCTGCATTGGCAGGGGCAATGATGTTCCAGGCATAGTTTGAGACTGGATTTGAGAATTGGGACCACCAAATTGAACAGGAACCTGCTGCTGGTGAAATGGTAATTGCATGGGCACACCAGGAATATGATGCAGAGCAGGCTTCTGGGTTTGAGTAACAGATGGTCCAGCTGAAACTTGGGAATCCCTCTTAGGTTTGGGAATTGGCTGGGTTAGAACAGGCTTAACTTGGTCAGGATTCCCTGCATTCCTAGGCATTTGTTGCTTAGGTATGGATGGAAACGGCAAGGCAGGAGCGGCCCTTGAAGAATCTTGGTGTGCCTGGCAGTAAAAGACAATAAAATCACAACCTCAAAAGTTGATAACAAATTCTGCCTCCCCATAAATTTGCAATTGATTTAAGTCATTTAGATGAAATAGGCATCTACAGGTGATTTTCAGTGCAGAGTCACACCTCCAACTAAAAATAAGGCATGGGATCATGACTGCCATCAACGAAGAGCTGAAAAAAAAAAAAAAGAAAGAAGAAAAGAAGAAAAAAAAAACCACCGAACCAGCACACTATATGGTTTGAGATACTCAGAGGAGCAGACCCTTTTCCAATTCAATGTTGGATTTTTAGAGGAATAACTACAGGAGCCTTGCCAGTGCAACGTTCACTTCTTCTAGGCCTTTCATGTTTTCTTTTTCATATTTTGAGGAATTTTTAATAGTTTTGGATGTTTGCTTTGGTGGCTCAGAAGTTACTTTCTAATCAATCTTTTGATCCAATGAAATGTTTAATCTAATCTATGCAATATTTGTATATCAATTTCTAACAATTTTTGTAGCACACACTATATGCTTCTAAAGGACCCTGCTATCTAATAAAGAAAACAAAACTTTAATCTATTCCTGCAAATCATTGTAAACATGAGTTGCTAACTAAACCCCCTAGATAAAGTTATTAACCAACCAGGTTATTAATGCACCAGAATATAAGATACCGTAAAGTTATTTCCTACCAATACCAATCCCCTTTATCTATGCCAATAAAAAAAATAAGGAAATATAGACCTACACACCTGCGATTTTTTTTGTTCATCTAAATTTGGAGGTGCGGAGCTTGTACGAGCAGGTATCTAGGGAGATTAAAAAATAAGCATATTATTCCGTGGAAGTAGAGTTTGATGTTCACGAAACAGACACTAAACAGGGAACAACATAGCTCTAGAATACCTGCACCCCATTCATCACACCAGGACTTATGGACCCAAATTGAAGAGGAAATGACTTCGCTGGATCTCCTGGAGCCAGACAATGCAAACATAGTACTAAACATCAATTCACAGAATACTTTTTCGTCTTTATAACAATGATTTGATAGTAAATGCTTGTGAAGTAATTGGTGCAAATCCTCGTATTCAATCACCTATCACAGGACTCACCTTTCACAGGTGTAGTGGGAGCCCCCTGTTCAGAACTAGGACCAGAAACATTAGCCGTTGGAGTTGCAGGGGAAACACTAGAAGAAGGTTTGGTAACAGCTTGAATATTTATTTGAGTTGAAGCATCTATCAATTTCACGCTTGAAGAGTTGCTGGTAACATTTGCATCAGCTACTTGTACCACTATAAATTAACACATATATATGTTAGAAATCAGTACGTGAAAGTTATACGAACCCCTGCCTCCTCAAAAAGAAGAAAAAACACAAAAAGAATTCATTTATCTTGCTGATAAATAAATGTGATTGTCAGTAAGCAGAAGCTTCTAGAGAACAAAACATTCACTCCAAGAACCTTTTGCAAATGTTAAACATAAAAAATTGGATTGCTTTGCAGTAAATCAGAACATTCATGCCCCCCACCCCACCTCTCCAATCCCGAAAATATATATATATATATATATATATATATATATATATATATATAAAAGCAAACAAATAAAAAAACTGCAGCCAAAAATCAATAAATGAATGAATGAAAGATTAACAGGGAGAGAAAAGGCAAATCACATACTACTAATTGGCGGCTGTTGGTGAGGACCATTCTGTGTGGAAATTGTCCCTGCTTCTGAATCCACATTTGGGCTTCTTGCCCTCGAGTAACCTCCTTGTGCATTGTTGCCATATTTCTTTGAACCGTATCTACGGGTAACACAAGTGACGGGGAAAAGTCAATCAAGAGGCCAAAACACAAATTATAAACAAAACCCTAGTACTCAGCAGTTCAGGCCACTCACACCCCCATTCTCCATCAATCAATCAACACACACAGGAATGCACTTAAGCAATCAGTACACTAACAAAACAAAACCCTAGTCAAAATACAATTCAAATACAGCAAGTACCCGCGGCCAGCAGGATTGGAGGTGGCGGAGGAGGCGCCGCCGCCGCCACCCTTCGCGAAGACACCGCCCTGGAAAATGCGCTGCTGATTTGAGTTACCGGATCGGCCGGTTTTCCTGAACTGCGTAGACTCGTTCCTGTCACCCCTCGGTTGATTTCGGGACATAAATCCTAACCCTCGAGAAAAACACCGCTTCCGCAAAAATTGAAAGCAATCTTCCACCCAGGGAGATCCCCCAATCAAATCAAAAGCACCAAAATCAATAATTTTTTTGACGCATTCAATCCGGAAACAATCTAAACGGCGGTTAGGTAAATAAATGAAAAATCAGGAATTTGAATTGAGTTACCTGGGGTGAAGAGAGTGAGAGTAGAATTCCTAGTGGATTAAAGGAATGGCCAGAAGCATGACCACCCGACGGCACTGGAGGGAGATGGGAGGAGACGCCGATGACGAGCAAGATGGAGGTGGAGGAGGAGGAGGAGAAGTGTGTCGTGTGAATTTGCGTTCTGGTGGAACCCAACAGTCGAACACGTAAAGTATTCTCTTGGAGAGGAGTACCGAGTATTCTTTTATTTGATTTAATTTAATTTAATTTAATTTAATACTCCTACTAACAAATACCCGTATATTGAAAATTTAATGAACAACACTTTGATTATATTATTATTGTAAATTAGTAAGTAACATGTCGAGTCTCAACAGGCATAATTATATATTATGGGGATGTTTGGAAGCCGGCATATTTAAGAGCATATAGCGGATTCAATCAACATATCCTCTCACAATTCTCTCTCCGAATCTGCTATCTGCTAGCGGATCTGCTGACTCCCAAACATCCACTATATATCTTTAATATTTGCCACATACATATATTTCACGCAATTCAATACATATTTTTAATCTGTAATAACTCAAATTTCATACAAGTAAAAATTATGAAAATTTGATATTATAAATCTATGCGATTAAACGAAACCAATAAAATCACACTTGACTATATTTATCTTATATAATTGTGTTAGAAAGTCGAATCAAAGTTATTCAATGAACTGACAAAACCCCTGTCGTGTCAATTATAAAGGAACGAATGAAGCATTTTAACATAATATATATATATATATATTTATATTATATGAAGTAATAAAAAATTGTATTTTGAGTAATGACAAATGCGTAAAGATTTTATATATATTCGAAAGATAGTTTATATGATAATATAATTTAATTTAATTATTTTTAAAACTAACGAATAAATTATATGTATTGTCTTATTTAGCTTTTGTTGCTTGTACAAACCTAACAGATCAATTAAAATAATTATTAAAACAATATTTTATTTAATTTGAATTTTAAGTTAAAGTAAAACCAAATTTAAATACATAAATTAAGCATCATATGAATTTCCCTCATAATTTGCTGAAAATCTCATTGATAAGGGCTAATATAACACTATCTTTAAAAATATTTGGATTTTAAGTGGTGCATCTTATATTTGTTTATGTACTCTAAAAAATTACCGCTATAGGATTACCCGTAAAGTTCATTCGGAAGTGTCACATCTTATTGTACATCTTCAAAATATCAACTTTACCATCATCTTTATCAAGTATACATTTTGTAAATTTTCTGTCATATATAAATTTTTTTGTATACATCATTTCTTGTGTTATCTTGAGTTAATCAATCTTAATTACATAATAATTTTGAGCATCCCCCAGGAAAAAAAATAAAAAAATAAAAACGAGCCACACTTGGTAGTGACACGAAATATTGCAACATAACTGTTCATGGCTAAAAACTGATTTTGAAATATAAATTTCTACCTTCTTTAAAGATTGACATTGACTTTTGTTTGTAATCATAACAAAACAAACTGCAGGTGAAAATTTTCGCATATGAAATCGAATGGGAAATTTAGTTAAATAAGACAGGCTTATAATCATTCTACCAGTCAAGAATTTTCTACTTTCATGGTTTCCCGAAAATTAGTTTAACCTCAATTATGTAGTTCCGCATCTTTGCTACTATCAACCTACTTCCATTGCATAATTTATTTGATGGATTAATATTCGTAAAAAGCATTACTGTGCAGCTCTCATTCAACTATATCATGGTTCTGTAATATATAACACTTGATCGTGTTTAGATATTCCAGTGAAAATAATTTACCGGCATTATCTATACTTTCATCATGATAAATATTGTTAGAACTGATATATAATATATATTCATTTGCAGATATACGATTCATGATGTAATCACTGATCGTTTCAATCATCTCATTCGTAGGGATTAGTTTAACACCATTTTTAAAAATGGTTGGATTTGAAGTGGTACAGTTTATATTTGTATATGTAATCTCAACAATTGATGCCATAGGATCTTTTGTAGAGTATATAAGAATATCATCTGTAAATGTCACATCTAATTGTACATTTCCGATATCAATATTAATTTTGCCAATTACCACCATATGATATATCCATTTTGTAAATTTCTGTCATATATAACTTTCATTGTAAACAACATTTCTTATAGTATCTTTAGTTAATCCATCTTAATTACATATTAATACTTCGAGTCCCCCTATTTCTAGTACCACGAGATATTGCAACAAATAAATATTCGTGGCTAAAAACTGGTTTTCGAATATAGAGTCTCAAACTGGTTTTATAAAATTTGAAAATTTAGTTGAATATATTGGAATTGAAAATTTTCAATTTTTTTTTTCAAAAAAATTGAAAATTGAGAATTCCATATAAATTAAAAATTTAAAAGATTTTACCCAAAAAAAATTAAAATTCTAAAAGTTGCAAATTTCCTATCTTTTAAACCGAAAATTGAGATTTCCGTATACATGTTAGTATATATTTGAAAATGAATAAATAAATAACAAAAATCTATTTCATGTGGTGGGGTTTAGTGATTAGAGTTAGAAGAGTATTTATGTTTAAAATTCTAATGAATTTTAACACTATTTATTGTTTAACTTTGACTTAATATTATCGTAACGATTTAATAGAGACAAAAATATTCAAGTATGGACTTGTTATAATCGTCTAGGTGTCTAGTTTCAGAATATATATTTTATACAATTTTTATTTATACCCTTAAAGAAATGCAAGTGACTTTGTATATAAATGATTACTTTTAATGGGATTTGGAAATGATTACAATTCTAATCATATTTATATTAATTAGTTTATCTAAAAGTAAAAAGTTGCCAAATTTATTGGGAAACCCCCAAAATTAATACGAGCCAACTTTCGTGGGATGGAGGGAGTAAATTATAAAAACTCAAGACACAAACTCACTATATAAAAAAGTTATGTGTATTGCTAATAGATATATTGAAAACCTAAGACTTTAAAATAAATGAATAAAAACTGAAAATGATGGGAATAAAAAATGCAAAAAATAAAATATGCAAAAAATTGAAACGGATCAAATCCGTCAAGCATCAAATTCAGACACACACACACACACATCACCCATATGCAGTAACGACTCAAAGAAATAATTTACCTAGCAAAAAATAAAATTCGCTCAAACTCTTCAAGCATCAAATTTTTGTCACAACTTTTAAATTTATTGTCATTTAAAAAAATCGTTTCTTCACCAGAAAGATGCTAAGAACTCAACAACATAGAGTCATTAGAAGTGTGACGCACCATAAAAGAAAAATTAAGTTAAAAGTCTTAAAATAATAACAGAAAACTCAAAAAGAAAATTGCAAATTGAATAGACACACAACATCAGATTTATTTGACAATTATTAATTGTCATTTACAAATTTCTTTGTATCTTTTCGGTCTAAACCAAGCCCTCAAATGAGAAGACGAAATCAGATAGAGCAAACATGCCGACCTCAAATAGTATTATCATTCTTCGTGCACACTGCCATGCTTCCTTCATATTATCAAATCTAGAGCATCGACTTATTGTATACGGACAGGAAAAAATACATTACGGCATCAAATCATTGCAATTCCCAGAGATAAAATAAAATCACGATGGAACCAAAATCAACATTTAATTTTCAAACAAAATACAGTAAAGGGTGAAAGAAGAATAGGGCAATGGCCATGGCCGCCAACATTTTAATGGAACTTATACGCACAGGGAGGTGTGGTATTTATAGGCTCAACAAATAAATAAAATTGTGGTAATAGAAAATGCAAAAAAATTAAAATAAGTAAATAATATATGCAAAATTTGAAGTTTTAAATTTAATTTTTTAAAAATTGATATTGTGTAAATTCCATATAAATTAAAAACCATATCTTTTAAAAACTGAAAATTGAGTAAAAATTAAAAATCGCGGGAATAAAACAATATAAAAATCTAAAATAAATAAATACAAAATTTTAATTTTCAATTTTTTTTAAAAACTAAAAATTGTAGGGATTCCATACCATAAGTTAAAAATTTTATATCTTTTACCCCGAAAAAATTAAATCTTTAAAAAAACTAAAAATTGGGTAAAAATAAAAATGGTTGGAATAAAAAATGCAAAAATCTAAAAGAAAAATTAAGAAATACCAAAATCTAATATAAATAAATGAAAATATAATAAAATTTCAATTTTCAAATCTTTTAAGATTTGAAAATTGTGGGAATTCCATATAAATTTAAATTTTCATATCTTTTAAAAAATGAAAATTATGATTTCCATATCCAAATCAATATTTTAACATAAATAAATAACAAATATAAAATTCTAAATTTAATAAATAAAAAATGCAAAAATCTATGAAAATTAGAAATTGAGAATGGAGACACCACATTGATGTTGATTTGGTTGGCCACTAATGATTTTAATAATATAGATATATTTATTTTAAAAAAAAAATCATAAATTATTTTAGACGGTGTCAACTTTAAAATACTTTGTACCCTGCAGATTATAGAGGCCTGCTACAAATGGTCGATTATCTGTCAGTAGTACTCTTGATCATTTGGAGGATCTCCGTCTTCAAGACGCTCATGTTTTAGACGGGAAAGTGATTTGGAGATGGCCGGCTCCACAGCGAGTTCGAAACTTCATTTGGTTAACCTCTCATAACAAGCTGCTCACAAGCTCTGATCGACTAAGATGGAGAATCACCTCAAATGTGAGTTGCTGGTGTTGTGGCGATCTTGAGACGAGCATACACGCCTTGAGAGACTGCCCTTCCTCGGCCATGGTCTGGTCGAAGCTTGGAGTTGATTTGTCAGGTGACTTATGGCACCCTGACATCATACATTGGATTTTGCCTATGACTTGTGCCAAGGTGGGGGAAACGAAGGCCGTTCTTTTTGCAGTTGGAGCTTGACAAATCTAGAAGCTCAGGTGTAATGAAATTTTCAACAATGATAATGTTAACTGGCATTTGGTGCATTCCCGGATTCTCAGAATTGCTAATGAATTTTTTGGAGCTCGAAAGGAACTAAAGCTGCATGGTGTCAAAACATGGAATGTTGGTAAAGCCCGCTAGGAGAAACCCCCCGCTGGATGGATAAAAGCCAAATGCGATGGTCGTGTTACCCGCGGTGTTAGCATGGCAGACGGCATCCTTCGTGACACTAATGGCGATTGGCTTGGCGGTGTTCGATCCACATGTGATCGGGCGGATATTATACAATCCGAAGCATGGGGCATTCTTCTCACTATCCAACTTGCATGGTCTATGGGCGTCACCAAACTCGTTGTCGAAACTGACTGCCAGGATATTGAGAAACTTATCAATGATGCTTCCACTCCTTTGGGTTCTGCATACCAATGGATCGACAATATTCGTACTATGAAAGCCTGGAATTGGGATATTCATTTTGAATTAATTCCAAGGGTGTGCAACATTGCTGCGGATCTTTTTCTTAGAGGTCAATCCATCCAATCTAGCCCCCAACATTTTGTGAGACCTCCGGATTTTATGTTTGATGTTCTTACTTCGGACCGTAATGGCTTGTATCAAACGAAGCAATTTTTGCAATAAAATAGGCCTCGCCTTCCATTTTCTCGAAAAAAAAAATAATTTGTACCAAAAAAAAAAATATAATTGTACCAATTTTTTTAAAATGCTAATAATTTACTAAACACAAGCAATTTAGCAAATTTCCTTATTTTATAATTGGGGTGCATCCCTCCTCATTTTTCATACCTTAACTTTTATAGGTTATTCGGAAAAAAGAGAAATTACCCAACATAACCTTAACGGGCCGTTTGGTTAGGGGAATGTGAGATTTCTAGTGGGAATCTTGGTAGGGTATCTAGCATCCCCACGTTTGGTTGAAGTGAATGTTTGAGTTGGTAATCTAAATTTACCATCACGATGAGAATGTTGGGGATTTTTTGTGGGAATGTAATTCCCATCCTAAACCCAGGTAATCTTAGATTACCGGGAATCTTTGCATCATACTATATTAAATTACCTTTTTTTTTATACCTTTTAAGTTATAAAATATTTTATATATAAAGGCCTTACCTCAAAGTTTATAAGTATTTTCATTTAAAATTATAAAAGGGATCACTCAAAAATTTTAATATTTATTTGAAATTATATTTTAAAAATTATTCATTTAAATTAAGTATAAATATTTTTTTAAACTAAACAAATTATTATTATTATTATTTTTTTTGTTTGTTTGTTTAGTAAAACATCATATTGATATTACTTTTAAAATTACAAGTAAGGACAATATGGTAAATTAGTTTGAATTGGAAATCTAAAATTCCCAACTCAACCAAATGCATAAATGTTAAAATGACAAAATATAAGATTCCTAGTACTGGTAATGACATTACCACCGGTAATGTAAGATCTCTCAAACCGATCGGGCTCTAAAAGGTTTACTTGCCCTAAACATTACTCCAGTATAAGACTATGCGAATGTTTGAGAGTCAGCGGATCCGTTAGCACATAGCCGATTCGGAGAGAGAATTGTGAGAGAATATGCTGATTGAATCCGCTATATGTTCCTAAATATGACAAGCCCTACATAAGCCATTCTTAATAATAAATGTACACACGTAATTTTTGTTTTGGTTTATAACTTTATCTAAAAATATAAGTGACTTTATCAAACAAAGATCTTGAATTTGAACATTTCTTAGACAGAATTCTGCATTGGTTGGGAGATATAACCTTCACTACCCATCAAAATTACAAAAAAAATAAAAAAAAATTTAAAAAATAAATAAAAATACTACTACTACTACTAAGGCCTAAGCAGAAAATGGGCCTGAATAGCCGATTGATGAGATTAGGCTACATAGCCCATTGATGATATGACGGGCTTATGAATTTGGGTTATGCAGAGTAACCCGAGAAACAAACACACACTATATATATCGCAACCGCTGAAACGGTGAGATGCGTCGACTGTCAATTCTAGGGTTTCTGAATTCTGTAGCCTACGTCGTCGCCGATCTGCAATGGTACGTGTTCTTTCTCCCCTGCAGCTTGCTAATCAGATGATCTTGTTCATATATTCATGATCTTGTTCTTGCCTTCCTCCGCATAAAATTGGTTTCGTTAATCAGATGATGTGTTTCCTTCTAAATAATTGTATAGAGATTTTACGGTTTGTGTTTTGTCAAAAAATTAAAAATAAAAATAAAAATAAAAAATTTAAGTAAAATGATTTTGCACTTGTTATGATTTTTTGGCCGCAAGATAAATACGAAACCTAAACGTTTCAAATCGTGCGGTGTTCTGACTGGTTATGCGTTTATGGCATTTGTGATGTTGTTGCTTCAGCCTTAACGCAGCTGTTTAGGAGACATTGATTTCGTGCTGTTTCGTAATGCTTTGTTACTTACTAGTGTCTAGTCAAGTAGCCTAGCCCATTGATTGAATTACTCAAGCTCATGTTGAGCATTGAACATTGAGCAAGAACAATACATGTTTGGCGCTTATCAGTTATCAAGTATTGCCATTTTAAAAATTTATGGCTTATATGTTAAATTACTAGATTTTTTTTTTTTAAATTTTTTTTTTAAATTTATTGTGTAGAAATAATAATTGGTTGGTGGTATAGTCCACTTCCTAAAGTCATTGAGGTCATGATTTTGAATATCTGAACGCTTCCCTTTTTAGGTCATATTGCGTATGCTCGAGATTAAGTTTGGGTTCATTTGTTCTAACATTATACTATGCTAGTTGAGTAGGATCAATTTGTAATGCAAATGTGTGGTTTTGTGGTTGAGATTGGTTTTCATAGAATTTGGGTATGAATATCATTTAAAATTATAGTTTAATTATATTCATCTTATTACAGGCCAAGAGAACCAAGAAGGTTGGCATCGTTGGGAAATATGGTACGTGTTCTACTATCTTATAATCATACATTTCCATGCTCTTCTTTTTCTTTTTTTTTTATTGGATGCTAAGTAGAAAATATAGATCAAGTTGGTTTTCTTATATATTGTTATTGGCTTTTCAGGAACCCGTTATGGTGCTAGTTTGAGAAAGCAGATTAAGAAGATGGAAGTGAGCCAGCATTCAAAGTATTTCTGCGAGTTTTGTGGAAAGGTATCCCCACCCACACAATCATACATGTCCTCACTTGCCTTTGCTGTTCAGTTTGCTAATATTTGTTTTGCCATTGCCATATGTCACAGTATGCAGTGAAGAGAAAGGCTGTTGGCATTTGGGGCTGCAAGGACTGTGGCAAAGTGAAAGCAGGCGGTGCCTACACGTTAAAGTAAAATGTTCTTTCCAGCATCCATATGTAGCCATTCATTTCAAATTTCAGTAGTCTAACATTCTCTTATGTGTACATTACAGCACTGCCAGTGCCGTGACTGTTAGGAGCACCATCAGAAGGCTGAGGGAGCAGACCGAGAGTTAAGCTTTAGGGCGAACCTGCCATTGTGAGTCATTATTGTCGTTTTGGATTTTAAGTTTTTAAATTATAGATAGCTAGCTCCCTTAAGACATGGATATGGTTTTGGATTATGGGACATTATATGTATCTTGCCATCTACATTGAAAATTAACAATCTTTTGAATTGTTTGAATATTTGGAAGATTGTTTTCTGGGATGGTTGGGCATTGGGGCTTTTATCAACACTCGGTAGGGGCCAATAAATCTATTGTTTTTGAATGGAAAGATGCATGCTCGTAGCTGGAATGTAAGATTTTCGAGCTGAAAATTGAATAAGGTTTCATTTTGTTATGTTTATTTAAAATTTCGGAAGTGTCCCAATTGATTGACATGACTCAAATTCTCAACTTCCTTATAATTTTGTAAATCACCTTCAGTGTTGTATCAATTTTAATTATTCCGTTAAAACTAAAATGGGCGGAAACTGACACGGCCCAGCAAGTGGGTGAACCAGCACTATCCGCATAAGGAATGCGGCCATTCACTTGAATACTGTGACGAATGGGAATGTATTGAAAGGGTCATTCTTAATAAAATGGTTCGAAAATCAGTAATTCACTTGTTGTTTTAAAATGTGTTGGGAGGATTGATTTAATAGAACGAAAAACAAATCGCGATTGTTGTTCAAAATGACCAAATCAACAATATACGGACGGAATGCACCCCTTATTTTGTTCATCCATTCTATATCCTCTGGTTCACGCCATGATCTCCAACAATTAATCATTCTTTCGAATTTATGAATAGAAGTTTAAAATTTATTTCTACTCATCCATCACATACTCCCACATACATTTGCCGATCCATGAGTGTTACTGTCTACAAAAAAAAAAAAATAAAAATCCATCACGTACGCCGATACAGCAGTGATACATATTTTTAAATGGTTAATAACTTGAATTGTATACAAAGAAAAGTTATAAAAAGTTAATTGTCAAAAATTACAAGATTAGACAAATGTAACAAGACCCCACTTGACTATAGCGAATCAAAGTTAAAAAGTGAATAGTGCCAAATAACCATCCGTAAAGCTACATGGATTGCCATGTAAAGGCCTACAAATGAATTTGGAATAAGGCATTCGTACTACAAAGATAATTGTTTTTGATGAATTTATTATACCTTTAAATATAAGATGCAATGACTACACTAGCAGCAACAAATTAGCGTAATAATCAGATAGTGTCCAGCAAGCAGCTGCACTTAATAAACAACCACCATCCGATTGGAATCCAACAAAATTTTGTGGTATTACAATTTTCAATTCGTAAAAACATAGATTTTATGTAAACCCAACAGGAAATATTGCGTAAACAATGTTGACAACGACCGCCACCTTGTTTACCCAACAGAAGCACTTCAACAAAAGTCACTGATGAATTGACACAATACTCCAAAAACAAAAACCATGGATCATTGAAAAGAACACCCACTTCAACAAAATTATCATATCATATGCACTCTCATGAATGAATTGTTACTATCTAACTATACTGCTACTATCCTGACGCTGTTACTACAAAATAAAGCAAGTACCAAAGTGTTGGCAACAATTTAAAAAAAGCTACTCAACTTGATACCAGACAAAATGTATAAATAAGTGACAAAACGTATGAAATGTAAAGATGAGTATTCATCACCTGTGGAAGGCCGTCACATAAAGATATATCAACCACAACACGAGATGCGCCACTCATATGCAACATTTTAAGGCTAGATTGTGTAGAGAGTACATTGTACTGACACATACATTGGGGGGGGGGGGGGGGGGGGGGGGGGTTAAATTTAGCTTCAAGCAAATACTACATAAGGAATACATTCTTTGAGCTTCCAATAGCCGACTCCATATGAAAATATAATGTTGACTAAGCACGCACACACGCATAAGAGAAAATTTTAAAAAGGACTTTGCAACGGAAAATTGAAATTAGCTTACATGTGCTCTGATTTACGAATGATGAATTTGCTCCACAGTCATGCTATAACCGTTTCTTCATTAATTGAGCAATTGTTGCAACGAATCACTGCAATGCCTGCCCTTACTTAGCTTGCTTACAGAGATAGGCTGGATCAGGATTCTTTGACCATAGTAGTGTAGAATATCAAGCATGGGAATTTCTTCGTCAGGACTTGTGCAGCTTGAAGCCAAAAACTCTTGGAACGTAGTTCTGTGTAGGCTTCTGAGGCTTGAGGTTTCCATAAGTCATCAGGAACAGGTGAGGGAATGTGGTTCCAAAATACGCTCCATCAATATCTTTGGCAGTCAAGAAAAATCCCGATAAAGAGGTGTTACTCAAACCAAATCAAGATGTGTCTATTCACAAGTTGCCTACAACAGTCAAGAGCAAGATGTGCAACAAGCAACTCTTCAATAGGTTTGAGTCAAATATAAAACAGTTGAAAATAAATACTATTGCAGTGTGTTACTTTAAGAACATTGCTAGTTTTACACATATCATGAACCATCCTCCATTCTCTAGGTTTTTAATGGCTTTCTTTTTCATTCAATTCTTCCAAAACAGAGAATGAACTGCCAGAAGGCACACCTCATGCACAATGAAATGTGAAAACTAGAACTAGAAGGAAAAATACTTTTAGGAGGCTGGGTTCGTTTACTACTTTGGCAGCATAAAAAATTCCAGCAATCTGACGAGAGAGCATGCGATATCCATCTAATGTGGAATGCTCTGGAATGCAAGAAAGTAATTTAAGGATTAAAGATTTAAAATATCAAAACATAAGGATACTGCCTTGGTACTTGGAGCGTGGATAGTAAATGTCTTCACATTTGGGGCAGTATATCTTCACAGTACTTGAACGCGGGATGTCCGATTGTCCCACAGGAAGACAAGGCTGCCCAGAGCAGTAAACTCTCGGACATCTTCCAAAGTCATAGTTTTTGTACTTCTCTGACTGTTGGTTACAAGTCATACATATATAGATAAGGAAAGAGACAAAATGTAGAGTAGGCCAATGCACAGAAAGAGACAAAATGTAGAGTTGGCCAATGCACAAAAAATTTCACCATATAGAGAAAGAGTATATACCATTGCAGCCATTCCCTTGGTAGTCAAAATGTATCTGACATGAATAAGTCCATAAAGCATTTCCGCAGCTGATTCAACCAATTCATTCTGTTCCTCTGTAAACATATCGCCTTCATATGTCCATTATGAAAGAAATGACACCAACATTAAATAGTCCACTTGCATTGGACCAAATTTGTGAACTTCTTACCCTTTTTAGGAAACTGTTACATTTTTATTATTTGTTTTAAAAAAAGATTGTTGTAATTGACAAGATGTATGTCAGTATGTGGAAAAAGATTTCGAAGAAAAGAAGCAAAAAAAACAAAAAAAAAAATGCAGCATCACTCTAGAAAAGTATTGGCATCTATTGAAATTCCATGAAAGCACAAATGATTTCCATCAAGACAAAGAAATTACTGTAGCCATCTAAAGATGTAGTGGTTCATCAATAAGATATTTTTATTTTCGTGATAGTTGATAAAAAATACACTGCATGGAAAAGCATGTTTGAAAATCAACAGAATGTCACAACATTGAACTGTATTTCATGCCACAGATGCTTACAACATATTCGTAATTCTTGAACGTTATGACTGTTTGTATTTATCAAAGGTATTTTTCAGCCAAAGACAATGTTCCACATCTCTCTCTTGGGAAGAAAACAATTTTCCAGTCAAATACCTCCAATTTGTAAATAACATAGCATCCATTTGAACGCCCTATCACTTATGTAAGTATGTCGTTACTATGCATTATCAGGAATCAATGAAGCTGGTAGCAAACACAAATTTGAGTTTATTATGTTCATGGTGTAGAAGGAAACATATGTTAGTGCTAACTTTCCTATTAAACAGACAATGAACCATAACTGAATTAAATCGGATTCATAAAACACAAAAAAATGACAATATTTTATACCACAGAAAGGCAGTGTCTTGCAAGTACGCAAAAGAACATAAATTGCTTACCATGAGAAGACTCAACATCCAAAATTAGATCAAGAGCATAGTCATAATATGGAACTTGACTGCTCAACCCACAAAGGTTAAAATCATCTTGAATATAGTCATCATCCACTTCACAAAAGAATTCGTTTCCACGCAAGTTGCAAAACCAAGAAATCCAAGAAGTATCATCCCCTTCAGAACCACTGACATCAGACTCTTCACTCTCTGTCTCAGATTCCTCTGCAAAATGGCATACATAGATTACTTTTACTAATCTAATGCACATTCGCACACACACAAGAAAATTACAGGAAAAGCCAGCCAGATGATTGTAATAAGTGTGCAAATAGGCACTCAAATGACAAAGTGCATCAACTGTAGTTGCAACAGCCCTAAAGTAAAACAAATGCGCCTTATCCAGTTATCCTAAAGATTTGGAAGAAAGCATAGCATAAATCAAATCTATGACCACTTCTTCAGACAAGAAATCTCTAGCATAGAGACAGACTGCTTTCCCACTTGTAATAATCATTCTTAATCATTACTCATCAACTCCTCATCAACTCCTCATCCACAGGAGCAGCTATCATACTCAACATTAGGCGTTTGGCCAGGATATAGGCAAAAAATATCATTTAAAAGCACTAATAAAGACAAAAACATCCAATCACTAAAGAACTACAATGGTAATAATTTAACATGCATCAATGATTATTCATGTGAACAATTGAAACGTAATTTCAAAGTTCGCACCTAACTAGTATAAAGTATGCCCTGCTGTGCTAATCTCAGTCTTTGGAACCTTACATGTTAACTATGCCGTAGAACACATATATAGCCAAAAATGCCTTTCTCATGCTTCTTTTTCCACTTTTAGACTTTAGCAACCCTGTAAAGCATGTGCATAGCTGCACATGCTTTTTGTTATTCTAGATATCTAAATATTCCAGGTGCATTTCCTTCAACTACAACATATATCTAAAATTAACAAAGAAATAGACTTCGAGTAGTTTCAGTCTTTACTGAATGCTATTGATATTTTCCACTAAATTCCTCAAAAGGTTCATGAAAAAGCAGAGTAGACAGGATCAAAATACAATATTCACAAAGACCTTCAAAACACTCCCAAAATCTAATTTATATGAAAGATAAAGAGGAATTCATCCAATTATCATAACCAGAAGGACAAAAAAGGCACCCTATCACTCGAACAGATCCATCAAGTCACCGAAAATCGTTTTTTTTTTTAAAAAAAAAAAATTACTTTTAACCCCCGACATCGACAACATCACCCAAAAACAAAAAGCCAAGGGAAGGGGAAAAAAGTGCATTACACCGAAGAAATTGAAAACAAAACAAGAAAAAAAACAATCAACTAAAAAACATTCACACACAAAGTAAGAAAAAATAACAACAGCCCAAATGAATGGCGCAACGACTGCCAAAAGAATGAGCCAACAAGAGCTAAAACACCCCACCTTCTGATGCCTTATTCTTGTTGGTGCTGAGGGTGGACGAGGAGCGATTATCCCGCGGGTCTATATGCTTGACAGGGGTAGACGAGGTGGAGGGCACGGCAACGGCGACGCCCTTGTTCCTGGATGAGGAAGTGGAAGACTTCTCCAGGTGCTTATCCAGAGCATCGTTGATTCGCTTCCGATCCAGCAAATCTGCGGCCTTGGACGAGCCCCCACCCCGATCTTTGTACATGGTTTGTAACAAAACCGAAAATTGGGAACAAAATTGGATAGAAATCCCAGGAGGGAAGGGGAGGGAGGTTGGAATTGGGCAGTGAAAGGGAAGGGGGGCGTGTGAAATTGACGCAAGAGCTAGGGTTTGGTTGTGCGCCAAGTGGAAATGGAAAAGGGAGAAACTCGCTAGGGTGGTGGTGGGGCGAAAGAATAATTTCACAATCCAAAGTGGAATTCACAGTAAATGTTACTATATCTAAACAACGCCAAATGTATATTCAGTGAATATATATATATATATGATTAAATAAATGTGAGACGACTGTGATGGAAGTCCCTTTGAGCAATTCATGAAGGATATGTGTAGCCAGCGATGGCATGGCATGGCATTGGCAGATGGCTATTTGGACATTTGCAAAATAGTAGTACTTGGAGTAGATAAATAGTAGTAGTAATGGGCATTTTTGTTATGGTCTTGAACAAGTCCAAATGCGATGAGGTTCAAACTTCAAAAAGGTGCAAATTGGCAAATGGCTTGCCACTCCACAGTGGTGACTGCTCTGCCATATTTTTTCATGACTAATTGTCTTCACACTGCATTTGATGAACCATCCCACTTCCTGGTGTTCTTCTTACACCGTACTAGTTTACATTCTTCAGTCTAGTCACTGTTACCGATATTCAACATTGTAGTACATGTGAAGTACTAGTAGTAGTACATTTGTTTTTTGTTCTTTTATTTGACTTGTATTCTTGATTCATTTTGAGTGACAGAAGAGAAGTTGGAGTGTGGCAACTCGTCCAAAGAAGATGACCAATATAACATTGGATCGGGCGACACACGCCTTGCTGGGATGTATCCACGCGCACGACTGAGAACCCCTAAAGAAGTATAGTGTATGCTTAAACAGCCTGAAGCAAGAGCTCTCCAAGAAGAAGGGCAAACTTCCCAAAGATGTGCCACAGAAACTCCTCTCTTGGTGGGAATTACGGTACAAGTGGCCATATCCATCGCTATGCTTGCTTGCTATATATACTTAGTCTAAACAAAATAATCAAATTGATAATGTCAATGCTCATCTCAAAAAGAAAAATTATGTCATCACTATACTAATGGATTATTGTCACCATTGAATACTAACCACAGAAAAAAGAATAAAAAAATAATACTAATTTGATAGCAATGGAAGTCACCAAACATTTGATAGAAATTTTCAATTCAAAGCAAAGCAATCTCATAAAGGGAAAAGGGAAGGAGACTACTGTAGCCAGCCAAAGCAAAAACACTGAATGTGTGCCTCAAAGGGAATACCAGCGGTGACCATCACAAAGGATGATGCCCGTATCATTCTATGAGATCAGAATCCTTTTTCTATCTAGGAATAAAGGAGAACATATCGATTACAAAACAATTTATTCCTCATCGAATTTTCACTCAAATTAAATGTAAGAAACCAAACTACCATCAATTTAGGGGTTGGCGTTTAGACAAATCTGCAAACTTGGAAGAAGAAACACAAAAACATTTTAACTCCATGCAAATGAATTCAGATTTGATAGGAAGAGTGAAATTGTCCATAATTGGAGGAAGAATCACATGAAAACATTTCAACTCTCTGAAAATTGAATGCAGATTTTGATAGGAATGGCAGCCTCACCTCAGTGTGTTATGGATAAAAATGGTCTTGAACCATGGTGTCCCAAAAATATTAACAATACCATTTTTATTTTTATTTTTATTTTTTTGAAGGAAAAAAAGGCATTCATAAACAAGAATCCATGCATGCCAATGAGCACAATATAAGTGATGCCAAAATGAGCACGATATTTATGTCTGCCAAAATGATGCCTCCTAGAAGAATGTAAACACTGTATGGTCTACCAGTTAAAATAAGACATAAATATAACTGAGCACTAAGCCTAAAGCATATTCCAGATCCTCATTTACTACAACATTCACCTTTGTTGAAGAGACAATTACATGATTACCTCCTTCTCGACCAAACTAATTGAGCTTGATTGCAAAGTTGCACCATGCAGTAGCTTGTGTGAGAATATTGGTCTATCATCTCATCTCATAATCTTAAAAACATGTTCTTGCTTTCTGTAGACTGTTATGCTACTTCTTCAGGAGCAGAACTTCCAAATCAAGAACTGTAAGATGATTTTGACAACATTGGATGCAATTTAACATTATACAAACTACAAAGATGGTTTTATTTAAATGTAGAATTAAGATGATTTCCATTATTTATGTGAAAATTTGTAGGGCTGACACACTTCTATCTTTGCTCATAACCAGAGAGAAGAACAAACCATCATGAACCATAGACTCATGAAAAGAATGACCTCTGCCGATTGCGTTCTAGACGGGCTTCCCTCTGTTTCAACCAACAGGAAGGAATGTCTTATCAGGTAAGCAAAATTTCAATTGGAATAATTGACATTAGAAAATAAAAGCAGAGTCTTGCTGCCTTTTCAAGAACCATGTACCTCCTTTTTTCTGCATTCCTTGTAAACATCAAAATAATCTTGACATTTACTCTTATCAGTGGCATTTAATTCTAAGCCTGCAATGTGAGAAAGGTACTAAATAAGCTTTGGTCTATGATCGTAAATTTCAACAAACATAAGCAACAGAACAGCGTGGAAATTGCACAACATCACAAAGCTTCATCATTCCTATGCAACAACATAGACATTGACACATTGTGACTTAGAAACTGAACTTATTGACATTAAATCTATGCAATACTGCTTAAAGCCGCACTAAAAAGGAAGAAAACAACAAACGAACGTTGGAAAAGGATGGGGAAAATTACGAAGCCATAAGCAACTAAACTCGTCATATGTAATTCAAGCAGTCAGAAACGTATATAGCTAATGAAAAATACAAGACAATTTCCAGGAAGCAATTTCACTAACAAATCCGTGAACATAAAACATTTGTCAGAAGAAACAATAGAAATAACTATAAATTGAAACCTTAACCCCGACATCACGCCTAGTGACATTACAAATTATCACTGAGTTGGATCCTATACTAGGGCTTACTGGGTGGTGGATCGAAAATTGAGAACTTTCCAAAAATCGTCAGTTTCTATCGGTCGAATTGGAAAAAGTAAATGATTGAAGCGGAGAAGAAAAGAAAAAGGGTCATGAATGAACTGACATTTGAGGGAATCCGAGTAAGAAGCGTAACATTCGGAATCGGAAATTCGAGCAGCACTTGGATACGGCGGTGATTGCGATTTTGACGAAGCCATCTTGAAGGTTCCTTTGAGCTCTACGACGGCACTGGTTTCCTTCTTGGAATGGAGAGATGTCGAGCAAATCAAATGCACATATAGGTTTTTGTTGGGCTTCATTATACGATAAAAATCGGTTCCAAAATAGCCCACGATCATTTAAAAACGAATCACCCCAGGAGAAGAATTACAAAAGAAATAAATAAATAAAATAAAATAAAATTAACAAATCAAAAAGAACAGTACTTATTCCTTAATTTTGTTTGGTTCCTTCCTCCTTATCTTGGTTCTGTAGTTTTTTTTTAGTTTTCTCCTTTTGCGACGTTATCTGCATCCTTTCATCAAAAAAAAAAAAAAGAACAGTACTTACCCTACTCGCTACTGGTCAAGTTGGAATTCGATTTCTCATCACCTCTATCCCTCCCTACCATTCTTTTCCTAGCATAGGCTGTTAAAAAAAAATGAAAATAGCTTATGGTACACCAAATTGAAAAAAAAAAAAAATGACAAAGTTTGGTTTAGTGATCATCAAGCTTCCGGCTTTTAATTCCTATTCCATTTATTATTTTGTAATTTATTTTAATTAAAAGAAAATGTTTAAATAAAGTTACTTTTCAAAACATTTAACAGCCCCACTAATTAACCCTTTGTTGAAATTAATTTTGAGTTCGATTCAAGCATTAAGTTAAAAATTAAGCTGCTGGACTTTTCTGGTAAAGTCGAGTTGTTGCCTCATTACTTGGATTTAAATTAAAGTCCATTGGATTAAAAAAAATGTATTATTGAACAATAATTTCTCACACACATTTACTTTTCTAATCTTGCTTCAAATCAAGACTTCTATGGGAAAATTAGAATCCATACCATTTAAGTAAAATTTGTTTAAAACATATAATTACTTAAAGAAGAGGAAACTAACTAATTACACTCGTCTAATTAACATGAGTATTATATAAGTACATAAGAAAACTATGAATTATCTTCTTTTTTTTTTAATGAAAATGTTTAAAAGTTAAAGCCCTAATATAATATGTGAAAGAAAATAATCCTTTAATGTAGTTTAGTTGGCAAAATCATAGCCTTTTATGCATAATATTTTAAATTCAATTGATGTAAAATACATATGTGGTGGTTTGTTTGAAAAAAAGAAATATTGTTATTCGTTGTATCAGACTCAACATGATTGTCTTTTGAAAATGTAGGCATAGCACACCCTTTAATGCAGCAGTATTATTATATTCTTATATTTTACAGTAACCTTATTGTACTAATATACTTCCTCTGGTAGTTCAACATTCACCTAATGCACGCAGTTCAATGCATATTTTAAATCATTAATAACTTAAATTCGGTATAAATAAAAATTTTAAAAGTTTGATATTTAAAAACTACATGACGAGACGAATCCAACAAGATCTCACTTGACTATGTTTTTCCTTATATAACTATGATAAAAATTAGAGTCAAAGTCGAACAAAAATAGTACTCCCTCCGTCCCACTTCAGACGTCTTGTTTGACTTTTTGACATTGTTTATTGTTTAACTTTGACTCAATATTATTGCAACTAAATATTTAAAAAAAATAGTCGAGTTCGGTCTTGTTAAATTCGTCTAATCGTGTAGTTTTCGAATATATAATTCACATAATTTTTACTTATATATATTTTGAGATATGATCAATTTAAAAATGCATTAAATTGTGTGCAGAAATCAAATAAGACATCTTAAATGGGACGGAGAGAGTAGCAAATAGTGTTTTGTTGCACTATCACAAAAATGGATGTATTATTACTATTATTATTATTATTATTTTTGTAAGAAAACGGCTGTTTCAAATTTCAATCCATAGCATCTAAACCTTTACATCCTAATCCAGATTATAACTTAATGGTTTACGTTTGTTCTTAACTTTTTATGTTATTTCATTTCGTTTAACATAGTGTTAGTAGAAAGATACCGCTACATAAAATTTATGGGCAGATTAAATCCCCGCCGTTAAAAAGTTTTAACCACTCCACTAAACTATCATTCGGACATGTATATATAGATCTAGTATTTCACTATTTCCCTCTCTGACAGCTCAAAATAAAGCAAATCTCCCACCCCTCTCCTGCTGGGAAAAAAGTCCCCAAAGAAAATCCCCCCCCCCCCCCCCCCCCCCCCCTTTGCTTTTTCTAGCCCCCCCTCATACACACTTTCATGGCTTCTACTCATTAATACCCCTCCATTAAACTCTCACATTTCCCCCAATTTCTCTCCACTTTCCCCTCTTGCATTTCCTTCAATTTAGGCTTCTTCATTCTTCATGTGACAAAAGACATGAGTGGGAATAATTCTGGCATTCACAACAATTCTTCTTCTGCTTCTGCTTCTTCTGCAAGTGCCACAGCTACCAAATTCATCAAGTGTGTCACTGTTGGAGATGGTGCAGTTGGCAAGACATGCCTTCTCATATCTTATACCAGCAATACTTTCCCAACTGTGACTAATCTATCATCACTTTTATTTTTTTTTGGTTTCTTCCTGAAATTATAATCTAGGGTTTAGTTTTAGTGGGATTATTATTGTTTCTGGTTGTGTTGTTTTCAGGATTATGTGCCTACTGTGTTTGATAACTTCAGTGCCAATGTTACTGTTGATGGGCAGACTGTGAATCTGGGCTTGTGGGATACTGCTGGTATGATCATGCTTTTGTTTTATTTTTGTCAAGAAATGTTGAAATTGGCATAAATGTTGTTGAATTGTTTGATCTCTAGAATTGCTTTTTCACCAGTATAAGTATATTGTTGTCTGAGGTTGCTCTGTTCATGTCTTTTGAATTACCTAAATTCAAATTCCTGATTTTCCATTCACAAAAGCTGATCTTACAAAGTGTGGTTGTGTGTTCATCTTCAAATGTTGGTATATATAGTAGTAGTAAGAAAAAGGTTTAAATTCTCAACACGGCGAAAACACATGAATCTTATAGGTCAAGAAGACTACAACAGGCTTAGGCCACTGAGCTACAGAGGCGCCGATGTGTTCCTCCTTGCATTCTCCCTCATAAGTAGGCCGAGCTTCGAGAACATATCGAAAAAAGTATGATAATATCCCTTTATTTATCCCCTTTTGCTAAGCTTTTCGACAAATTCACTAGTGATCAATTGGTGGTTACTAATCTTCTTTCCCTTCATGGTATATGTCCATGGACTTGTCTTGCTTTGCTTTGTGGTTCTTGCCTTGTCCGAGCAGTGGGTCCCGGAACTGCGACATTATGCACCCATGGTGCCCATTGTTCTTGTGGGGACTAAGCAAGGTGACCCTCTTCTTCACCCCACACAAAATGATTGCATTTAAGTAATTGAACTTTTGTTGTCCCAACTTTGCTTTCCCTTAAAGTTTGCTCCTTTGTGTATTATATGTTCATGCTTTGCTCATTTTTTTTGAATGTTCAATTTAAAACAATAGCATTATGTTCATCCCTCCTTTGTACACTTTCCTATTTCTTTATTAGATCAAACATAACATGATCTTGCTTATGTATTGATTCTATACAACTGAAAAACTGCATAAAAGGCATATTTGATCAATGTAATGAAGGCAAATCCATTGCTAGATTTATTTCATGTAGTTCTGATTTGATCGTGAGTTCTACTTATTATTACAATCTCCTCGAGTCTGAGTACTATGTTGATTGCGCTTGGCAGATCTAAAAGAGGACAAGCAGTTCAAGAAGAATTATCCTGGGGCATGCACTATTTCCACAGAACAGGTTGGTGCATAGTAGTATATGTTATCGATCACCCTTTTCGTGCTTCTTGTTCTATTGAAGATCAAGTGAATCTAGTGGAAAATGGGAATTGAATTTGTAAGGATTCAAATGCAGTAATGCACGGTCTTTCCTTCCTTACAAAGAACAGAATAATTAGCTTGTCATCGAGTAATGTTCAAACCCATTGTGATCGAATGCAATAACAATTCTTTGAACTTTTCAAGGGCGAAGAGCTGAAGAAGCAAATTGGTGCAGTGGCGTATGTCGAGTGCAGTGCCAAGACACAACAGGTCGTTCGCGACCATCCCCATTGCATTAGTTCAATTTCTTTCCCTATACACAACACGCCCTATATGTCCGCGTTCTTTTTTGTGATGCAGAATGTGAAGGCGGTGTTTGATGCCGCGATAAAGGTTGTTCTCCGGCCACCAAAGACGAAGAAACAGAGGACCGGATACAGATCTTGCAGGCTTCTGTGATCATCAATTCATCATATCATATCATACATATGAGCTTATTGTGATTGTATTCATGTATGTATGTCTATTGGGGTGTTTGGAAGCCGGCATATTTAGGATTCAATCAGCATATCCTCTCACAATTCTCTCTCCGAATCTGCTATCTGCTAACGGATCCGCTGACTCCCAAACATCCCCTATACCTATATATAGAGCATTAGTCTTCTAGTTTGGACTTGTTTTTAAGATTGGGATGCTTTTCCTCTAGCGTACGTTTGTTCTATACATTACATATGCTAGTTTTCATAATTCTCTAGTCGATGTTCTACTTATTTTTGCATTATTATTATTATTATTATTATTATTGAAAAAATATTTGTGAAAAAATAACATTACATATGAATGTGAAAGGAATGGATGTAAGTATCTAACTTTAATCCAATATTTGGAGTGATTTGTGCGCCTTCCTTAGTGTAGCAATTTATTAATAAAAACAGTGGCGGATCCAGAAAATTTTTTAAGTGGTGTACCGAAAAATAGTGGGAGCTATATTGAAATTAGGGATAGTAGTTGAAGACAAAAAATATAGAGAAAAAACATAGTTGAAATGCATTATTGTAGTGTCACCATAAAAATTAAGTGGTATCACCAAACATAATATAGTTAAATGTAAAAAAATTATACTTTAAAATAATAGTTTCATCAATTTAAATGGTGTCCTGTGCCACCACTAGACAATATATACTTGTTAGCGTGCAGACCCGACGAGCAAAAGCATTTTTTGATAGCAAGTTGGTTATATAATGTCCTGGGTGACTTTTTTTTTTTTTTTAAATGAAAGTAATGTCGGACTTGATTTTGTGATAACATTTTCAATCAATCACAAAATTTTATTCTCACAACTCACAAGACATTTATTCATTCTCCTCCGTAGATACAGACCTTCTCCTATACCGTAAACCGGATGGTTGAATCCTTCCAAAAACCATGAGTGATAATTTTAAATACTCCATCCGTATTCAAAAAATTTTAACATTCCATGTTATCACGCAATTCAATACGCATTTTTAAAAAGTAATATCTCAAATTTTATAAAATAAAAAAATTATAAAACTTTAATATTATGAAACTACATGATTAGATGAATCTAATAAGATCTCACTTGACTATGTTTTATCTTATGTAACTGTATGAAAGAATCGAATTAAAATTACTCAATTAATAGTGTTTACTATGTAAAGTTAACATTATTCAAATACGGAGGAAATAATTTTTAAATGAGTACAAACTGGACGGTTGAATCCTTCCACAAACCATAAAATTACTTAATTGTACAGATTTCAGTCTTGAAATTCACATGATGGCATACAACTTTTATCAAATTATTATTCCACACATTACACATTGAATCTTCTTCATGTTTAGGTGTCAAGCAGATAATGGGATGTTCGGATTCGTTAGCAGATAGCGAATTCGAAGAGAGAACTGTAAGACAATTTGTTTTTCCAATATGCTATATGCTGAGAATTATGCTGGCTTCCAAACATGTTCAATGTGCTATACAATAAGAGTGGACCAATAAGTGGGGCCGGGTCCATTGAAATTGCACACTGCACATAGTCATCCCAACCATCCATCGGTACAAGCAAGATCGATGGTCCAGATAACATGGGCTCGATCTAATGCAAATGCTCAAAAATTTGCAGTACAGAAAATATCCTCTAATGTGACATCCAATTGTCTTGTTATACTCTAATTAGAGCCCAAATCAGCATTCCCCAAACCCAATTAATTACCCAAAAGGTTTGTTTGGTAAGAAAGTTTCATGATGATTCATCAAATTTGTAAACTAATGCATGGAAGAATGCCTTTATGTCCGTACGAGATGGCATTATTTAATATTAATGCCATAATTTTACAATAACTCCTGTAATAGGCCCACTCGAATTCCTACGTGCCCCATCCCCCATGCCCTAATGGCTAATATAACATGCATGTGAAAGTCAGTAAGTGATTGCTAAAATTCAACTGTTCAGTGTCGTTGTTCAATGTCCGGATTATATTTACTATACTCCTACATTCGATTACAAATAAATATTGTGTTCTAAGAAAAGAAAAAATTAGATTAGAATAACAGACTTGTACGAATGTGTTTTGCAAGATAATGCATGCATGCATTGTCGGACAATATATTTAGAGCAACAAATTCCGCATTAAAAACAATAAGAATAACTTAAAATCCATCCATTAAAATATTTTTATGTTAATTAAATAAAAAGTAAATCAGGGATTAAAAAAGCTTTTAAAGAGGAAAAAAAAAAAAGAAAACAAAAAGTACCCTACATTCCAAAGATTTAATTGAAAAAAGTTTTCCATAATAAAAACGAGATGCATGATTAATTTATTTTTTTTTGGCGGAGCCGAAGCCAGAGAAAAAAGCAAAAAATAAACAAAAGCAACAACGGAAAGAACTACAAACTAGAAAACAGAAAAAACAAAGGAAATGACTAGATTCTGGGGAACCACACGCCAGATGCATCCGCCGCCATGTCCCCAATAATAAAGTCCGGAGGGAAGGCCCATGTGGTGAAAAAGTCTTCAATAGACGCACCATGCTTGGCTAGACGATCCGCAACCTTATTCCCTTCACGTAGAACATGAAGAAACACACACTCCTCAAAAGAATCCTTCAACTCCCTAGCCTGACGGATGAGAGCTGCCATAGGGTGGAACTGATCAAGCGACTGCTGAAGCAAGTGGAGAGCAACCTGTGAATCAGAATAGCATACCAATCGACTCACACCCATGTCCCGAACAGCAGCAAGGCCAGCAAGCAGAGCATAGACTTCTGTAAAAAGATTAGTGGCTCGTCCGAGAAAGCCGCATCCACCTCTCAACCACTGCCCTTCCTCCGTCCGAACCACAAAGCCAAACCCAGCACGGCCCGGATTCCCTAAGGAACTCCCATCAACATGCAAAACTATGTCAAAACCTCTTCCCATATGCCATGATACCATGCGGATATCAGCAGCGCAAGCTGTAGTAATATGATCAGCTTTCTCCAAGGCCGAAAAAAGATATCCAACCTCTCTTTTCAATTGCCAACAAGACCTTTCAGTAGCCCGAAACACCCTGGCATTACGTTCAACCCAAACTGTCCAGAGAGTAGCCAAGAAGAGATTACCAAACACGGTGATCAAACCTTTCAACAGAAATCTAATATCCTCTGTAGGCACATCCTCACAGTCTTGAGGAAGATGAATATTCAAAGCTTGCCAAATATACTTCACCCATGGGCAATAAAACAAGCAGTGCGCCCATGTCTCTGGAAACAAACCGCAAAGCGTACACAACGGCGATATGGATAGATTCCGATTAAAACGGAGATCATTGACGGGAAGAGAATTATGGCTAATTAACCACAATAGAAAGCAAAACTTTTCTGGAATTTTTGAATTCCAGAGCCACCGCCAACCTATACTCATCTGCTCATCATCATTAAGATTGAGTAAGGCATACGCAGATTTTACCGAGTATATGCCTGAAGTCGTGCCAGACCAAATCCATAAATCCCTTGTAGCCTAATGGAGCGGGGGAGGGGGTGAGGAACAAATCTCATTAACCAAGTCAGGAGGCATTGGCGTGTAGATATGAGACCATGACCAGTTCCCATCCGCTATAACATCCTTAATCCGAAGACTAAGATCTTGAGTGGCGACATATGGAACACGGGGGCCAAGTTGGGATCCCTTGTACCATGATGAAAACCACAGGGACGCACAGCCATTCCCCACACGGAATTGGAAGCCACTGTGCAAAAAAGGAATTACTTTCTGGATGATCTTCAATATACCCGGTTTGCTATGCCAAAAAAAAATTAAATTAAATTAAAAAAAATACCCGGTTTGTCATTCAGTTGCCGTTCGATGCCACGTATACCATCATAAATGGTCAGGAAATCCCTTTCATCTCTTCGAACCTTTACTTTTTAGTTGGACAGGTCACCACATATCTAAATTTCAAACACCACAACATTAACATATATGACTACAGTACTTTTCAAGTTTTCTAACACCCATCCAAATTACTACTTTTCAAATTGGGTTTTCCTATTCTATTTCCATTTCAATATAGAAGTATTAATTAATCTTTTGCTACTTTTAGGTGAATACCAGGGTATCCTCAGACCACATTGGACCAAAGACTAATCTCTCGAAGATCTGAAAGGGCAATTAAGGGCGCCTCTCCCAAAGCAGTTTTTTGCATGCACAAGGCTCGAACCCGAAACATTGCTTATGCGACTAGAGCCCCCATCCACTCAAGACAACTGCTGTTGGTAATATTTTGCTACTTTGATAATTAAATAGTTAATAATGCACTTTGATGTATAAAAAAAAATAAAATTGGACTACCATATTACGACTAATTCAACACTTTCAGGGTCCATGCATGACTTACCAGCCCCACCTCTAAGTCTCGCTTAGAAACTCCCGGACCTTATGCTCCTTAATTCATCCTCACCGTTCAATTCTTATACCCAACCTTCAAAGGCCCGGATTCATTTAACAATTAAAGCTCGCCTAATCTCTAACCCAAATAGGAAAACTATTCCACTCCCCACGCATGGACGGCGTGATTGTCTGTGGAGCACTGGTCCATGGTCCACTTAACTTTGAGCCTTCCCCTTGATGACTTTTTAAGTCCTAAGTACGTTTAATTGGTAAATAAACAGAGATTCAAAAACAGAAGTTTCAGAATTAAAAACCAAATGGATTACTCAAAGAAAAACACAAACATTGCCATCCTCTCTGTGTTCATCGCAACCGTCATTCTCATCTGTTCTCGGCAAAATTTATCCCCAAAGTTCTTGCTGGTTTCCACCAAAATTTCCCCAGAAGTTTCCGATTCTGTAAATTCTTTAACGTTCACTTCCATTAATCCAGCATTTTTTGCTTTTTTCCCTCCCAATTTTCGTTTTCGCTGATTAATTCGTACCGTTTTTGTTCACCTGTGCAGAAGGATGAACTGCAGATAGCTCTGGAGAAGGCGTCAATGCCAGACAAAACGGTTATAATCTCGATCATAAACGAGGCGTACGTTGAGCCTCACGAGAACGAGTACCCGACGATGTTCGATCTGTTTCTCGAAGGATTTTGGGCGGGAGAAGGCGTGCGATCGCTCGTCAATCACTTGTTGGTGGTGGCGATGGACGAGAAAGCGTACCAGAGGTGCGAGTTCCGAAGGATTAACTGTTATAGGCTCCCCGGCGGCGATTTCGCCGGAGAGAAGATTTATATGTCCGGCGAGTTCATTGAGATGATGTGGCGGAGGACTGGCTTTCTATTGGAGGTTCTCAGGAGAGGCTACAGTTTCATTTTCACGGTACGCTTCCTTTTATCGTCCTGATAATTTATTTTTATCTAATGTACTCCCTCCGTCCCATTCCAAATGTCCTACTTACTATTTTTGGATGTCCCATTACAAATGTCTTCTTTCTATAAATAAAAATAATTTTCCCCTCCAACAACTATGTGGACCCCACCATATACTCACAAATCAACTCTACCTTAATTCCCGTGCCCAACAGTAACAAGACATTTGGAGTGGGACGGAGGGAGTATTTATTTAGTTAGTAGTACTTCCGCCGTCTCGGTAGAAAGGCTACGTTGAGCTTTTTGTTACTATTCACAGTTTAATTTTGATTCAAATTTTTATAATAGTTATTCAAGAAAAAATATAGTCAAATGAGATTTTGTTAGGTTCGTCTAATCTTATAGTTTTAAAATATCAAATTTTTATAATTTTTATTTGTACACAATTTGAATTATTGTTCATTAAAAATGTGCATTGGCAAACATGCATAGGCCCAACGTAACGTTTTTAATGAGACGAAAGTAGTATTTATTTTCAATAGTAGATGTGTATAGTATGGTAGATTTTTTCCCGTAAAAAATAAAACAAAAGATGAACGTAATATCTCCATTATTTAAATTTAAGTTTGAACTTTATTACCATTCACCAAGTTAAATATAACATTCAAATGAATTACACGATGCATTGAGAAGTTGAAGATATAAAATACTCGATCCGTCCTGTTATTGTGTCATGTTTGACCTTTTAATATTATTCATTGTTAATTTTTACTCAATTTTTTTGCAAATATATATTTGGAAAAAAATAGTCGAGTTGAGTCTTATTAGAATTGTATGATTGTGTAGTTTTTGAATATATATTTTACATAATTTTTCATTGTATATATTTTGAGATATTAACAATTTAAAAGTGCATTGGATTGTGTGCAAAAGTCAAACAAGACAAGTTAAATAAGACAGATGGAGTAGTAAAATACTACTCCACTTACATTACATTAGTACAGGAAACGTATAATAATTTAAATTTAAATTAATGAAATAATATGGTCAAATTTCAATTTGTTTTTGTTTTCAACGAGGTTGATGGTAATTGGTATGCAGTGGTTAACCTACGTGGTCTATTATATTCCTAGGACATTAGGTACGGTTCAATTAAATTTAGGAAAATGATTTGTTATCCTAGTTGGTTTTTTTTTTTTTAAAAAAAAAACAATCTATACATGCTAGGAGTAGAAGTATGTGTTATTATAAAATGTATTATTTTTATTTTAGATTATGAAATAATAAATGTGAAACAAGATGATGACTTGCCAAGCGGCAAGCCCTGCCTTCCAACCCAATTTTGCGGGTTGGATTTCACCACCCGCCCCTAATCCTTTGTAATTTGTGTGAAATGAGCTTTCATTTCTCCGGCTTCGATTCCTTAAAATAATAATAATAATAATAATAATAATAATAATAATAATAATTATAATAATAATAATAATAATAATGGGAAAATATAGTACTCCCTCCGTCCCACAATAATGTTACCATTTGACTTTTTGACACTGTTCATTGTTCAACTTTGACTCGATATTATTGTAATTATATATTTGAAAAAATAGTCGAGTTCGGTCTTGTTAGATTCGTCTAATCGTATAGTTTTAGAATATATATTTTACATAATTTCTACTTGTATATATTTTGAGATATTAACAATTTAAAAAGTGGATTGAATTGTGTGCAGAAATGAAATGGGAATATTATTGTGGGACGGAGGGAGTACCGTTTTTTTGCTTAATTAAGTAGATGTATAAATTAAAGGATTCAAATTCAACGGAAATCAATTAATCCTTCATCCATATCTTATCTTATGAATTAATTACGGCAATCCTTTAATAATAGTCAAAATGTAATAAATGAAGTAATTAATACTTCAAAATGAAATGAAAAAAAAAATTGAAAGGAGTGCCTTTTGGCGGAAACAATTATTTATAAAATGAACAGATTAATATATATACTTAACTAATAAAAGAACCACATTATAGTGTCATATACTCCACTAAATAATGAAATATACATCGATATTAACATTTACATTAATATTGAGGTCTTTGACTAGTTCATGGGAAGTTTGAAATCCAAGGAACCACATGATATATAATGTCGAAAATGTTAATATGTTATTATAGTATACTAAATAACGAAATATATGCAGCTACATTAACATTTGTATAGTGATTGGGGTCTTTGACTTCTAATTTAAATAATGGAAGTTTAAAATATAAGGAACCGCGCATTATAATGTCGTTTAATGTTTTATGTACTAAGTAATTAAATAATAATATAGCCATCCATATTAATTAGCATTCGTATTGAGATTAGGGTCTTTGACTTCTAATGTAAGTAATGGAATTTTAAAATCTAAGGAACTAATGCCGATATGCCATCAATGTCATATACTGAATAGTGAAAAATACAGATATATAGTGATATAGATATTAACATTTTAATTGTGCAAAAGAAATTGGGGTCTTCGACTTCTAATAGTGTAATTTAAGCAAAAAAAGTAAAAATATAAGGAACCGCATTAGAATGTTGTTAATGTCGCATTTGAATTGGGGCCATTGACTTCTAATAATCTAATTTAAATCTCCATCCGCTTTTTACTTTTGCCCTGGTCATATTTTAGAATGCGACACTCATTAACAAATGCTATATACTATAAAGAAAAAAGTTGGATTTAGACCTGTTTTTATGAAATAATTACTTTTAATTTGTATTAAAAAAATAAAATGAGAAACGAGATACATGCATATAAACACGTACTAATATACTTGGTGCAGTGTGTCCATTTAATGATAGTACTACATACTCGCTCCGTTCCTTTTTAGTTGTCTCTTTCAGCTCAATTTCAATAACAAGGTTTGCATTAATTAACTCATTAAATTTACATTTTTACCCTTCAACTAAATTCATCCTTAATAAATGTCAACAAATAGTATTTATATAAAGTGAAGGGCAATATAGTAAAAACATAGCATAACTACCTATAACTACCTAAACATGACAACTATTCTGAAACAGTTTTTACTCTCTAAAAAGACAACTAAAAAAGAACGGAGGGAGTAAGTAGATGTTTAGTTCCTCGTTTTCATAATTTAAACAATGGTACAAGAGTATTTTTATCGGCCATTCGACAATTGCGACCGCTGTACTGCACGTTCCGTTGCATGTGCTAGTTTGAGGCCTCCAACACAACCCTCCTTAGAAAGAAAAATACTTCCTCCGTTTTTATTTGTTTGCTACGGACCCATAATGTACGCAGTCCAATGCATATTTTAAACCGTTAATAACTCAAGTTTGGTACAAGTAAAAATTCTAAAAGTCCCATATTTAAAAACTATAAGACGAGACGAATCTAATAAGATCTCACTTGGCTATATTTTGACTTGTATAACTATGAGAAAAATTGAAATCAAAGCAATTCAATGAACAGTAGCAAAATTTGCAATGTAGCTAACGAAACAAAATGGAGGAAGTACAAAAACTTTTGGCCAAGTTAATGCAAGCAGCAAGAATAGTTTTATAAGTAACATTTTCAAATGTCAATGACATTCTCAGAGGTAAATTTAAAGACCATAGTTTCTTACTCCAACGAATTAAAGCCAAAATTCGAAGAGGTAATTATTAGGGTTAGTGGTTCATGATGGTATTTACCATATTAATTTCTCAAAGTACTATCATATCAGTTTATCCTTGAATTCTGGACCATTTTTACCTTGTTTCTACCGAATACTAGTAGTATTTCGAATGTGCTTGTAATAAGTTCCTGCAACATTACATTATTCACCACGCAGTCTCTTAATTGAAGTCCATCCATTTCGTTTTTCTTCTTTTCTAAATATGAATTACGCATTCATAGAATAATATAAATTATAAAGTGTGATCCAATTCCAATGCATGTATTTTTACAGGACGCAGACGTACTGTGGTTGCGAAACCCCTTCACGCAGCTGAGCAGCAACCAAACCCTAGACCTTCAAATCAGCACCGACAACTTCAACGGCGACGCCTCCTCCACCGCCAACCCGATCAACACCGGCTTCTACCTCGTCCGCTCCAACAACCGCACCGTCTCCCTCTTCCAGGCCTGGCAGGCCTCCCGCTCCAACAGTTCCTCCTCCCGCCTCAAGGAGCAGGACGTCCTCGCCGATATGGTCCGCCGCGGCGTCCTCGCCGAACTCGGCGTCCGCACCACCTTCCTCCGCACGCGCCACTTCAGCGGCTTCTGCACCAACAGCGACGACGTCCGGTCCGTCGTCACCGTCCACGCCAACTGCTGCCGGACCATCCGCGCCAAGGTCGCCGACTTGAAGACGGTGCTGGCCGATTGGAGGGGGTTCGTCCAGCGCCACCCGAATCAAAATGAGACGACGGCGGTGAAGAATGGGTTGTTTACGTGGTCGAAGCATGAGGCGTGTGTGCGGTCGTGGGCAATGGGATGAAGATCGATATGATGATGGCAATTTTTGAGAGATAGTGGTAGATAACATATAAGGTCAAACCGAGGAAATACATAGATATGATATGACGATAAATTAATTTGTTGATGTTGGTTATTTGAGGTGGTATATGAGGATGTGGTGGTCGTAACTGGTAGATGGTACTCCTTGACTTCTGCACACAATCCAATGCACATTTTTAATCGTTAATATCTCAAAATATATACAAGCGAAAAGTATGTAAAATATATATTTTAAAACTATACAATTAAACGAATCTAACATTAAACGAATCTAACAGAACCGAACTCGACTATTTTCTTCAAATATATAATTACAATAATATTCAGTCAAAGTTAAACAATGAACAATATCAAAAAGTCAAACATGACGTCTTATATGGAACGGAGGGAGTGGCCGATGGTCTTGCCAGTTGAACTTGAAACAAGTCTACAAACCCTTAACCCTTTTTAATCTTTGGTTTGTGGGCCTGTTATTTGATTCGCCGGTTTTCTATGATTTTTCTTAAATTTTATTTATTTATTTTTCTTTACTAATATAAGTACTTAATCCAGTTTTAAAAAATATTAACGTTTGCATAGTAAATACTATTTATTGAGTAACTTTGATTCGATTTTTTAATACGGTTACATAAGATAAAACATAGTCGAGTGAGATCTTGTTAGATTCGTCTAATCACGTAGTTTTATAATATTAAAGTTTATAATTTTTTAATTTTTTATTTTTCATCAAAAAAAAAGTTTTATAATTTTTTATTTTATAAAATTTTATAATCTTTTAGATATTACTCTTTAAAAATGTGTATTGGTTTGAGTGAAAACAATTAATGTTACTCTCTCTATTCCACTTGAAATGTCTCATTTCATTTTTGCACACAATCCAATGTACATTTTTAATCGTTAACATCTCAAAATATATACAACTAAAAATTATATAGAATATATATTCTAAGACTATACGATTAGACGAATCTAACAAGACCAAAGTCAACTAGTTTTTTAAAATATATAATTATAATAATATTGAGTCAAAGTTGAACAATGAACAGTGTCAAAAAGTCAAACAAGACAATTCAACTGAGACGGAGGGAGTAATATTTTTTGAATACGGAGGGAGTATATGATTGCAAAACACATCGTCTGCTGTGTGACGCGGCAATAATAAATACCTAAATAGTTCTATAAATTTTACTGTTCATAACCTTTTGAATTATTTAAAGTACTCCTAGCTACTAGCTACGACTCTACTCCTGTTCTTTAATAACTGCACAATTTCTGTATTTCACGGAATTCAATAAATATTTTTCGCTAATAATAACTCATATTTTATATAAGTAAAAATTATAAATAAAAATTAATATTCTAAAACTATGTGATTAGATGAATCTAACAAGATATGTTTTATCTTATAGAACTATATATATTAAAAAAATTAATTAAAGTTGCTCAATGAATAGTTGTTATTATGCAAATGGAGCAGATATATGAGAACCGATCGAGGAAGTACAACTTTACTAATTTAACCCAAATAATAGTATTAGTTACATTTAATTAGCAATTTATATTTAATTAGCAGTAGTAAATCAGCCACCACCATGGCCGTCCCCGCCGGAACCACGTACGATCCTATTTGATCTCCTCAAAGACAAGTACTTGCCTCCGATCCCACCCCCTCCCCGAACCCCCCCACTCTCAAATCGATCTTGCCTTCCCTCAGGTATCTGTATTGTAATTTTGTGTTTTAATGTCGAAAAAATTTTCCATCACATTTGTTGAATATTATTGATCGACACTATATTTTGTGAGGTTACGTACGGCTGTAATCATTTGAAGAGTTAATTAGGTTGAAATCAACGTGAAGAAACAAATTCTGCAGGTCAAGAAATTGGAAATTATTCCAGCCAAGTTTTGCTTCCGGCGAGCTGCGGTATATAATATGGATTGTGAATTCTTAGCTCAGATTTATGATCCGCATGTTGAGTGGAGTTGAGTGCGTATAGAATCCGTGATCCTCATCGTCTTCTCCCGCGGGCCAATTTTCATCCATGCATTCTCTACATCAGGAAACTTGATTTGGGGATTATTCCACAAGTTTCAGACGTCAACAGTTGGAAACTCGTGTCGGATATAGTATAATTTTAGGGTTTTCTTGCGATCGTTCGAAATTAAACTTATTCGCGTGATACGTGAATTGCCATCTGTAGAGCGTGGGTACGGTAGAGAACTTATATTATGGGGAAGTGCACAGAAGAGCGCGCGCTGTAATAACAAGTGAAGAGCACTGTAGAATAGTTAGGCTAATTACATAAAAATTGCTAATTAAGTGTGATTAGAATTATTTGTACTAAAATTAGATAATTTATAAGAATATTTTAAACGAAGATTATAGGGCACAAGTCGTTTTTTTTTAAAAAAAAAAATAAATATTGACACTCATGTGTCGGCAAAATTATGTGGAGTCCAACCCACACATGCACAAATTACAAAGGGGCCGGGAGGGATAGGGGGCATCAACACTAGACCAAATCCGGGTGGTGAGAATTAAAAAATCAACTATAAGGGTATGTTTGGTATAGGGAATTGGGCATAGAGAAAAGGAATTGAGCCCAATTCCCTTGTTTGGTAACATAAGAGAATTGATTAATGAAAATTAAATTAATTCTCATTCCCTAGTTTTAATTCTCTCTCAAAATAAAGAGAATTGGAGAGAATTGTGGGTTGAGCTTAAAATGGTGAAATTAATTCTCCCTTCCTTATCATCCTCATTTGCATCTCTCCGGTTTTCACACTTTCTTCTTTTTTTTTTTCTTCCAAAATTTGATAAATATTTTTTATTTTTATTTAAGCATCTTTTTTTATTATTATAAAAATATAAAAATTATAGTTGAGATATATATTTTATTTATATTTTTATTTATAATAAATAGATAATATAATAAATAAATATTTTTAATCAAAGAAAAACACATTTTAATTTCATTCTTAATTTCTATGTTGAATTATCTAATCAACCAAGCAAGATAATTGATTATTTTTTCTATTTCTCTGTTGAATTCTCTGTTTTACCAAACAGAAGAATCAATTCTCTTTCTATGGTCTAATTCTATTTCTCTGCAATTCCATTCTCTGTACTAAATGCACCCTAAGGTTGGAAGTCATGAGACATCACCAATAAACCATCCTTAGGTTAATATAGGGGTAATATTGGAAAAATATGAGATAAATATGTAAAGTGACAATTATTTTGGAATGTTTTTTGTTTCTAAAAAGACAACTAAAAAGAAACGGACGGAGTATATGTTAGAATATACTTCCTCCGTTTTTATGATAGTGCAACAAACACCCAATGCATGCAGTCCAATGCATATTTTGAACCATTAATAACTTAAGTTCGATGTAAGTAAAAATTTTAAGTTTGATATTTAAAAACTACATGACGAGACGAATCCAACAAGATCTCACTTGACTATGTTTTTCCTTGTATAACTATGATAAAAATTAGAGTCAAACTCAAAAAATAAATAGTAGCAAATAGTGCTTTGTTGCACTATCATAAAAACGGAGGTAATACTTGTTTTTACTCATTTAATAATCAGTAATATATTTTTTTGGCACATGCCATACAAATTATAAAATGGATAAGAGAATGGATAGAGGATCGAACCTATGCTAGAAGCAACCAGACATATACCACTTAAACAAGTCCTCATCCCAATACTTAATAATAAAACATGTATAAATAAAAATAATAATATAAAATACAGTATATATTAAAAATCTAACAATATCTCATTTAATTATTTTTAATAAAATTGAATAAAAATAATAGAAAAAAGTCACACCAACCATAAATATTGAGACAGAGAATCACATAGGTCATACATAATCTAGGTCTTGGGTTCCACTGCTTGGTGCGTACCCTTCACAATAATTTCGTACTTTCGTTTCAAGATATTCGGAACTTGGATCTATCTAACCCATAAATTTAGGCCTTCCAAATTCCCACTTTTGCACCCTCATTTCTGGTTCGAGTGATCTGAAACCCTAGCGACACAATTCCCAAACTTCGAATTCGAATTCGGAATGGCGACGCTGAGGAATTTGAAGATAAAGACATCAACCTGCAAGAGAATCGTGAAGGAGCTGCACTCGTACGAGAAGGAGGTCGAGAGAGAAGCCGCCAAAACTGCCGATATGAAGGCCAAAGGCGCTGACCCCTACGATCTCAAGCAACAGGTCTGCGTGCGCTGATTCATTTGCGCTCTTGTTTAATTTGTTCCCAGTTGGACACCGTGTGTTTCTGAAATGGATCGCGTTGGTAAAGCTTGTTAATAGCGAAATGTATTGCCCTGAGATCGTTTGATTATTCGCTCTAGGATGCTTTTGATTTCTGCCAAATTTTAGTCGCTGCAAATTTTATTGTTATTTTTGTGCTCGTGTTATTTGTGGGGGCGGCCTCCTGTCCAGATTTGTATAAGATCAGGATGAAAGTGTTGGGCACTAGTTATTTTTGTTATTGTCTTTCCCCTGCTTTGTTCAATCTAATTGATGATTTGCAGAGCTGGAGTTTGATGTGAGGTTTGTTAGTAGGGGTTTGGTTGCTTTAAAGATTTGTCGATTTGCTAAGCCAGTGTTTTCTTGATACCTGCCTTCTCTTTTAGCTGGTGATTGGTGCTGTATGAATTTGTACAGGAAAATGTGCTATCTGAATCAAGGATGATGGTTCCAGACTGCCGCAAGCGCCTAGAGGCTGCTTTAAGTGACCTTAAAGGCACTTTGGTAAGTGAGGATGTTTTATGAACTTGTCATTTTCTGCTGATGAATTATTGTTTGGTGATACTGTGATAGGCTGATAGCGCCATAGCAGCTTCTTTTTAGCTGAGTTGTAAATCTAGGCAATCAAAGTGATGTATATAATTGAATGGAGCCAGCCAGTTAAAAAAACACAGAGAGTTTGTTGATTGATCATTCCTTATCGTTTAATTTGATGTTGGCATACATTGCTTTTCATCTGACATGGTGGGATGAAGCATTGAATGACGATGAGATGCTTACAACTATAAGGGTAATGGGTTTTTCTGTTTAATACTATGCACTTCCTTTACTTGTGTCCCTTCAGTGTGGCATCTTTGGTGAGTTTATGGAATTCCCATGCTTTCTTTCTTATGTGTATGTATACAGATTCTAAGATGGTTTATTGATCCAACACAAACTTGTTTGCTACAAATGGCTGCTTCATATGCGACTTTTATTTACTACTTCACATTAGGCTGTGTGGATTGCATTAGACACACAGCAAATGTTTACTTTACTGGATGGTCATTGCAGAGGTTCACTTTCCTGGTTGTTGTAACTTAAACATGCTATCTAACTGATGCAGGCTGAGCTAGAGGAATCAGGCCAAAATGATGGTTTAGAAATTGATGATGCTCGTAGCACCATTGCAGAGGTCGATCAACTCTTTCACTCTTCCGCGGCTTAGGAGCTTGCTCTCGACTTTGGGTTCTTTTTCGCGTCCTGAACTTGTTCGTATAGTATCAAATCGGACCATCTGTTTGCCATTTCTTATGCATGTACTATTATGAGGCTAGCATAATTCATCTTTGTTTCGATGTTATAGAGGGTGTTTGTTTGTGCATTTTGGGACAGATTATCTGATTATTACATTTGCAAAACGCAAATAATCAGTTAATCCTGTTTGTGTACTAACTTCTAATAATCTATTATTTGCGTTTTGAGGGAATGAAAACGCTATTTTCTTGCAGCTACAATTTGGTGCTGCAAGAAAATTGCGTTTAGCTAAAAATAGATTTTACCATATTGTTGCTTTTTGAGGTAATGAAAAACGCAAATCCAAACACTTTTTAATGATTATCAGATTATTGCGATTTGAAACAACATAAACCCATCCAAAAACTTAATTTTCTACAGCACGTTTTGTTACCGCAATTATCTGATTATCCGTTTTCTAAACGCTGCAGCACTTTTTAAAACGCATATTCAAACACCTCTTAATGTGATCTAGTGTGCAGTTTTGTGAAGTTGACTTAGTATCCTTATTGATGCTGAATTTTCCCTGTCAACTAAGAACTTCTCATTTTTCTTTCCGGTATGTCTCATTGTAAATGTTGCATTTTTAATTTAGAAAATAATTAAATAATTATCCCAAATTTATTAACATAACATCACATAATAAATAAATAAATAAATATTTTAAATCTTCTATCGTCAATAAATTCATTCATATTCAACATCATCATCTCAAGAAATAAATCAATTAAACTTTTTAACCGACCATAATCACATAAATTATTAATGTACTTTTTATTTTAAAAACTAGCGAACACTATATGTCTACTCCCTCCGTCCCATATTTATCTTCTTACTTTCCGTTTTTGGACGTCCCACATTTATCTTCCTCAATCAAAAAAGGAAAGTTTTTTATGAAAATACCCTTATGGGTCACAATATTTACAAGAATACCAAAAGACAAAAAAGGTAATTATACACTAAAAGACAAAAAAGGTCAATTATACCCTTAAAAAAGTACACTATAAAATAATAAAAAAACATCTTTCTTAAACTCCGTGTCTACAGTAACTAAGAACTTAAATATGGGACGGAGGGAGTATATTACATACCATGAACAAGCTGCATTTAGGGGACGAAGGGAGACTTAAGAGAAAATTATTTACTATTACCATTTAACACATTTCTATTTCTTTTTCTTAACAGTCTATACATGCTAGGAAAAGGGTGGTGAGACCTGTGTCATATAATTACAAAAGAACAAAAGGGAGGCATAAGGGACCGGGTAGGAATCAAACTCTCAACCTGAAAGTTGATAGTCGGGAGCTTGACCACTTAGATCAAGTCCCAATCCCTCACATTTCTATTTATTAAGTAGTACTATCATTTTGAAAATTTTTAGTTTTAATACCATTTTAAGTTTTAATTTGATATTTAGTATCATAAAGTAAATTTTTTTAAAAAAATTACCATACATTTTTTTTTTTACTTAAATCTTTTAATTTTTTTGTAAGCAACGGGTGAAAAATACAGTATTACAGTATTTAATTTTTAAGAAATTAAATTAAATTACAAAATGTGACCTGGGCATGCAGTTGTAAATACAACCGTCTTGCCCAAGCTCTCATTCATTAGCTATAGCATAAACTGCATAGCATAATCCATTGAAGCACCCAAACTCTCACTCTGTAACTGTCATTCCCTCTCATTTCTCAAATCCGAACTCCAGCGATGGATATAATTGTTAACCAAGAATTTTCGTCGATTGATATTGATGAAGAATGATTACAAGGATTGAGGAATGGGATTACAGAAACTTAAATAAAAGCGTAAAGGAACAAGAAATTACGGAATGAAAGAAAACAAGGAAGAACTTGCAGAAAGAAAATTTGCAGAAAGTAAAAATATTAAAGTGCGATTCCTCTAGGGTGTGTGTGAATGTCCGACTAAAACTGGTGCCACTCATATATATAGACGCCTCAACCCTAGGGTGGCTGCACTGTCTTGGAGGCTATCGGATCTTCTCATGAGGAAACTCCTTGATCCACTCACTGTGATGGCGTCAATTATAGGTAATGTCTCCTTGATTCATGTGTGTCTTTATGTCGCCAGCTCTTCACCACCATTAAGTCATCGGATAAATCCTGAACTAGATGGCGGCATCTCACCATTCGTCGTTATCCGGATAACTCATAAATTGGATCGGGCTTCTTAATTGGGCTTACCTAAATGGGCCTTTGGATTGGGCCACTCGAAAAAACTGATTGGGCTAAATTCATTGGGCCTAATTCGTTGAGCCTGAAAGATTGGGGTTAACAGATGCCCCCCTCGCGCAATTTGTCTGATTAGCATTTTAAGACAAATCTGTGCGTTTGAATCATCAGCCTAGCCCATTAGGCCCATTCCCAAAAACCCTAGTTGGCTTCTATAAAAAGCCACCTATTCCTTAGGTCAAAAAATTTTTTGGGCATTTTTTTTTTTTTTTTGGAAATTCTTCTTCCCTTTCTCTCAAACCGCCGATCGCCATCATCCTTGAAGGAAGGTTTCCACCCGTCAAGGTGCGCCGCCGCTGCTTCAGAGAATTGCCGCCGTGTTGAGTGCACCAGATTCGTTAGGCTCGACGTCTCCGCCGCCGGGCTGTTCAAGCGCCGCCGTTGCCTTGGATCGCCGCTAGGATCCGGACTGAGGAGAGTCGACGCCATCGCTTGGATCCGCCAGCCTTGACAGGAGGGCCTCCAGCCGCCAGCGAACCCTGCCACAGACGGGCGCTGCCATTCTCACCAGCCGCCAACTCATCTCGTCGCTGGCTCGAGGAATCCGCCGCCAGCTTAGGAGAACGCCGCCAGGTCATCTCGCCTCCAGCTCGAGGAACCCGCCGTCAGCTTGAGGAAACCGCCGCCAGCTCACCCGGCCGCCAGCCCCTGCTGCGCCGCCAACGCCTGCCGCCAGCCTCCACGAGCCGCCAATCTCGTCCGGCCGCCAACTACCTCGGAGCCGCCAACTGAGTCGCCGCCAGCATCTGGCCGCCAGCACTTCCCTCACGGGCCGCCAGCCAACCTCACCCGGCCGCCAGCATCTCCTCACGGGCCGCCAGCCATCTCGCCGGGCCGCCAGCCATCTCGCCCAGCCGCCAGGCCGCCAGCCTCACCTTGGCCGCCAGCTCTTGCGCCGCCAAGCACGGGCCGCCAGCATCTCTCCGGCCGCCAGCCTTGATCACTTGGGCCGCCAGCTTCTTCTAGCCCGAGCCGCCAAGGGACGTCTGCAGCACCGCCACACCAACTCAGCGCCGCCAACACCGAGAGAAGAAACGCCGCCAGATCAAACACCAGCTGCCAGCGCCTTGTCGAGCCGCCAGCATTGCCCGGCCGCCAGCATCGCCCGGCAGCCAACATTGCCCGGCCGCCAGCTTCGCCTTGGCCGCCAGCCATCCAGCCTGCCGCCAGCATGCCGGGCGCCAGCCTCGGTTGAGTGTCGCCGGCCTTGCGCTCCGGCCGCCAGCATCACCCAGCCGCCAGCATTGCCCGGCCGCCAGCATCGCCCAGCCGCCAGCATCGCCCGGCCGCCACCCTCGCCTCGGCCGCCAGCGTGGCACGTGCTGCCGCCATAGGTCGCGCGCTGCCAAGTCCGACAGCCGCCCTAGTCCTCGGGCGCCATCGCCTCATGCCCAGGCACCAGCCTCAACCAGAAACTATTCGGCCTCCAAGGCCGCTGTTGATGGCGTTCCATGGCTACTATCCAGGGTTTTTACCACCCAAGGTTATTGCATTGGTCACCACCCTTAGTTCGTCTTCCTTTTTATCATGTTTCAATTTCTCAAAAGAAGTCCCGTGTGTTGGTAGACGCTTCTCATCTTGTTCCTCAAGGAACTTTTCCAAGCGGGCCGCTTTCTCGGCCAGCTAGGCAAGATTAGTGGAATCATGCACAATTAAACGTTTTTTGAGTTTTGGCAACATATTCGTCACTGCAATATTGGCTATCTCCCTATCAGGGACTGCTACAGTACATCGACCCTTAAGCCGCTGTAATCTGTTAACGAAAGTGTTTGTCGTCTCATCGGTAAACTGTTTAGCACTAGTAAGATCTGCAAGACTAACCTGTGACAGAGGGGTATAGAATCTGTCGTGGAACGCCCGCTCAATCTCGGCCCAGTTTTGTATGGAGTTAGGCCGCAGAGAAGCAAACCATGCGAAGGCAGGTCCAGTTAGGGATGAACTGAACAACCTTAGCTTCAGCCAATCATTGGCTGCTGCCTCGCCACATTGGGCAGTGAATCTGCCCACATGTTCCACGGTGGACTTGTCGTCGTCCCCGGAGAATGTAGTAAACTCGGGCATTTTGAAGCCCTTGGGATATGGCTGCATGGTGTCTACCCAATCAGGGTATGGCTTCTTGTATGTGGACCGTTCCATCGGCCTTAGCTGAATCCCAAAGTGTTGCTGTATCATATCTGCTAACACGTCGGGTGATACCACTGGTGCCTGTGTGGGAGGCATCGCGGCTTGAGGAGCCATCGCAGCCTGAGGAGGCACCGCGGCCTGAGGAGGCATCGCGTCCTGATGAGGCATCGTGGCCTGAGGAGTATGAGCCGCCATGGCGGCTTGAGGCGCCGCCACCTGGTGGGTAGGGATGGTGGCAGGATGAGCCGCCATCTGTTGAGCAGGTATGGCGGCCTGAGGTGCCGCCATATGAATTTGTGGGATGGCGGCTGGGCCACCTTGAGTCGCCACTTGATATAGTGGATTGGCGGCTGGTGTGTAGATATTGGCATGTGGTGATGCTGCCACTCCAAATGGTGTGTGAGGCGTCGTCACATGGCGTGGTACCCCAGGGATCGCTGTGTAGCTCGATCCAGTATTTGGCATCAAATAACTTGACGCAGCATAAGTCGGCATGGGAGATGCCGCATATCCAAAGTTCTGCATAGGTGCCGCATGAGTGGAAGCATATGGAAATGGAGGCAGACTGGCCAGCCCTGTGGATTCAGATAACAATGGCGGCTGGCTGAGTGTTGTCCCCCAAGTCCTTTGGCCGCCATACAGCCCCGGACCTGTAATGTTTGCTGGCATAGTCATGCCACTTGAGGACCCTTCCTGCTGAGTACGCCGGGATCCACAGATTTTATCAGTTTGATCGGCCATGGCAGGCCGCAATACATCCATAAGGTGCCTCGTAAGTAAAGGCATGAATTCAGCCATCGATTCAGTCATCGATAGCCGTATTTGTTCCGAAAAGGTTGGGACTTGCATCATCCCCTGCGGTAGTTGGGAGGTAGTCGCCGTATTATCGACGTTCTCAGACGGTGTTCTTACTGGAGTTTCTTCATGTAGCGACATTTCTCCAAATCTTTGTGTTAAATCCCTCACTACTCGTCCAGATCTAAGTTGCATACACTTCCAAGCGGATATGGTTTCCACTTCGCGTCCCACTGGGCGTGCCAATTTGTTAACCAAGAATTTTCGTCGATTGATATTGATGAAGAATGATTACAAGGATTGAGGAATGGGATTACAGAAACTTAAATAAAAGCGTAAAGGAACAAGAAATTACGGAATGGAAGAAAACAAGGAAGAACTTGCAGAAAGAAAATTTGCAGAAAGTAAAAATATTAAAGTGCGATTCCTCCAGGGTGTGTGTGAATGTCCGACTAAAACTGGTCCCACTCATATATATAGACGCCTCAACCCTAGGGTGGCTGCACTGTCTTGGAGGCTATCGGATCTTCTCATGAGGAAACTCCTTGATCCACTCACTGTGATGGCGTCAATTATAGGTAATGTCTCCTTGATTCCTGTGTGTCTTTATGTCGCCAGCTCTTCACCACCATTAAGTCATCGGATAAATCATGAACTAGATGGCGGCATCTCACCATTCGTCGTTATCCGGATAACTCATAAATTGGACCGGGCTTCTTGATTGGGCTTAGCTTAATGGGCCTTTGGATTGGGCCACTCGAAAAAACTGATTGGGCTAAATTCATTGGGCCTAATTCGTTGAGCCTGAAAGATTGGGGTTAACAATAATATAATCAAAGATCAATTAGCCCGTAGGTTTACCAAAAGAGGCATTGTGCCGATCTTCGGGATCGGCATTTTAGCTATATGAAATGAAAAGAAATGCTCCACCATTATTTAAACTAATGCAAATCCTAAAAAAAACTAATTTTAAACGAGTGAAGTAGCTTCGCACAGTAAATACTAAAAATCGAAATGTGTTTAATTTGTTAGTTTGGGATTTTAGAAGTCAAAACAAAAGCAAGAACTAGCCTTTTCACTTTCCCAATACCACCAACATGAAACCTCCAATTACAGAAGTTCTAATTTGTTTCTTATGTTTTCCTTTTGTTGGTGTAGCCGTGTAGGCTGCATTTGGGAAAAGACGCTAGCGATTAGTGTTTAGCTTTTAAAATATATACTAAAAATAGCCTGAAATCCTATTTATAGTAAACACTAATTACAATAACTGCCAAGTTTTAATCTCTAATCTCTAAACTCAGAACGCTCATCTCCCCAACTTTTAACTTTCCAAACTCCAGACTCTAAACTTTAATTTAAAATTGCATTACCAAACACCATTATTCAAATTTGTTCCTATTTATTACCATTAATTCCAAACTCCAGACTCTAATCTCTAAACTTCAGACGCTAAACTCTAATTATTTCCCAAACATACCCGTAGACTCTATGGGGAATATGTTACTTTGCTGATTCAGTATTTGTTGAAAAGCTGAATTATTACATATAAGTGCTGAATATTCACTCAAAAGTGTTGAATAAATATTTTACTCCTAACTAACTAAGATTAAAAGTATTGATTCAGCAATTTTGAGTAACAATTCAACATTTCATTTTTAAGTATTAGTTCAGCCAAATGCTAAGTTTCACCACACATTAATCAGGTCCAACTGAGAGTACTTACATTGTCATTAGTTTCAATAATTATAGGTTAATGATTGGAAGGTAGTCATTATTGCAAAACATAATTGCAGAATTTTAAACGTTGAACGTAACATGTGCTTACCAAATTGTCGTGGTTGTAAAATCAAGGAAAGGAAACATCATCACAAGGAGATTTGGTTAATACTACTCCCTCCGTCTCATTTAACTTATCTTGTTTGACTTTTACACACAATTCAATGCACTTTTTCAATCGTTAATATCTCAAAATATATACAATAAAAAATTATGTGAATTATATATTATAAAACTACATTATCATACGATTCTAACAAGACCCCACTCGACTATTTTTTTTTCAAATATATATTTACAATAAAATTGAGTCAAAACTGAACAATGAACAATGCCAAAAAATCAAACAGGACATATTATGTGGGACGGAGGGAGTATTTATTACTATTAGTATTATTATTATTATGAATATAAGGGAGTTGTCTTGTATTCACCAACTCCCATTAGTACGAGGTTTTTTAGGGTGTTCAAATGCAAAAACGGTGAGGGTCATGTCCAAATCAAACAATATAATACTAATAATGAAATTAGGGCAAGGATCCCAATCCATAACAATTAGTATTTTTGTTTTTTCATGAGCAAAAGGAGGGCTGGAGCCTTTATTCCAAAAATTGTTTACACAAGCCGGTTGGGTCATCCTATAAAATTTCACAGGATCTCAAGAAATTGTTCTACTTTCAGTTGGGGGGCTAAGCCCCCTAAGCAAAGCATTTGCTGTCTGCATCATTATTGACTTGGTCTATGACTATGATTTCGTTGCTGTCTGCCTCTACCATCAACTTAACTTCATTAATTAACTTTAACTATATTTTATTTGCTCCATATTTATTTATTTTATTAATTAATTCTTACTAAATACGGTAACGTTAAATACGAGTGGCCTACCGTTGAAAGAGGCCAAGAGGACACCGACTTCCAATTTAGTGGTTCGTACGTACTCCCTCTCTTTCTAAATAAGTACTCCCTCCGTCCCACCTTATTTGTCTTATTTGACTTTTTAACACTGTTCGTTATTTAACTTTGACTCAATATTATAGCAAGTATGTATTTGAAAAAAATAGTCGAGTTGGGTCTTGTTAGAATAGTAAAATCATGTAGTTTTAGAATATACTATATTTTTCATAATTTTTTGTAGTACATATTTTGACATATTAATAGTTGAAAAAGTGCATTGGATTGTATGCAGAAGTCAAACATTACAAGTTAAATGGGACGGAGGGAGTATAACATAAGGAAATGATACAGAATTTAATGCAAGGAACAAAAGTGCTTTAGTGGAAGTTTTTTACCTTTAAAAGCATTCCATATATGGTAATGTAACATTTATTATGAAACACAAAAAAAAATATTACACTTAAAAAGAAATGGAGGAAGTACAATTTTTCGGATATGGCTTGGGTGCAGAATGTTGCATATGCACCATGATGCCCCAAGCCAAATAAATGATGTATAACACAAAAATGATGTATACATTGATGTCTATGATTTGTTCCATTTGATAATGACTCAAGCCAAATAAATGATATATAACACAAAAATGATGTATACACTTTCATAAATGATGCTTATAATTTGCTATTTTTTAATACCATAATTTTTAGAGCATCACTCATCATGGAACACCTATAGAATTTGTGTACAGTTGTACAGAAACCGAACCGCAATTTTTCATTTACAATTTACAATTTGTAGTAGAAGTATTTGTAAATCATAATAATACAATAGTACTTCTTCCGTTTCTAAATAATTGTAACATAAAAAAAATTATACGGGATTTAGGCCCTGTTCTTTAGGCCTTAATTTTTCTAGTCTGATATGAATTTATAAGACCTGGTATGGTCTGATCTGAATTTGTCTGGTCTGGTCTGAATTTTTCTGGTCTGGTCTGATTTTATTTTCTGTATATTATTATAATGATTTGATCTGATCTGATCTGGTCTGGTCTGATCTGATCTTATTTAGAGGGTGTTTGTTTGTGCATTTTGGGACAGATTATCTGATTATTGCGTTTGCAAAATGCAAATAATCAGTTAATCCTGTTTGTATACCAACTTCTAATAATCTATTATTTGCGTTTTGAGGGAATGAAAACGCTATTTTCTTGCAGCTACAATTTGGTGCTGCAAGAAAATTGCGTTTAGCTAAAAATAGATTTTACTATATTGTTACCTTTTGAGGTAATGAAAAATACAAATCCAAACACTTTTTAATGATTATCTGATTATTGCGATTTGAAACAGAATAAACTCATCCAAACACTTAATTTTCTACAGCATGTTTTGTTACAACAATGATGTGATTATCCATTTTCTAAATGCTGCAACACTTTTTAAAACACACATCCAAACACCCTCTTAATCTGGTCTGATAATAAATAATAAGACCCGAAAATAAGTCATAGGGACCTTAATGTAAGGAATAAAAATATTGTTTCTTCGCATATAGTTTAGACTTTTTGTACACAAACTACAAAGCCTCTCTGTGTTCCCTTGAGTCTTATTAACACTCGTCTTTCTTGGCTGCCCCTATTCTAATCCCCATACCTTATTCATATACCATACCGGCACCCTTCTCCATTCTTAGGGTTTCCCTATTCCCCTCCCCGAAATTCCTACACAAATCATCAATTTATTCAGGATGCCACCTAGAGCGAGAGGCGGAAAGAGGGCTTCGGCCGGGCGCCGACTTGTCCGTGGTCGAGCCGCGCCCAAGGTGGAGTCGAATATCAATGCCGATGAGGAGGAGGAGGTTATTAAGGATGATGACGAGAAGCTGCAAGTAGCGATGGAGGAGAGAGAGAAGGAGACGGTCAAGGCGGTGGAGGAGAAACCCCCCGAGGAGGGTATTAGAGTTTCACCCCTGAAGAGTAAGTGTATTATTATATGTGTGTGTGTGCGCGCGCGCTTAATTTCGTTAAATTGGAGTAGTATTTGTTTCTTGATGCGCTTTGGTGTTGCTTTGTTGGTTATGATTTTTGTTATGTCTATGTGGATTGAGTGAGCGTTTGATCAATGTGTGAATCCTTTGTTCTTGGGTTGGGTTATGCGAGATTCACTCAGTGTTTCTGAATTGAGTGGTTTTACTGCAATTTTATCTAATTCTGGCGGTGTTTATATGCTCTGGAAGACCGTGCACTTCCTCTGTTATTCCTTTCTGTGGTGTTTTAATTTGCTGTATCTTGAGTCCAAATCCTTTATTGTGGTCTGCATAAGGTGCTTCTCCATTTTCTTTTGGTTCATTTGGAGATAACTTTTGCCTTTTTTTTTTAAAAAAAAATATTTTGGATCTGTTTTTTTGGGCATTATTTGTGTGTAGTAGCGGGAAGTTGTTTTTACTAAGAAATGCCCTATTGAGCTGTTGTTGGATTGTGCTTTATCATTAATTCAGTAAAAGATGACCACATTGTTCAGATGGATCAGAGCTGGCTAGAATATAATTGGAAGTTCACCGGAACCAATAAAGTTGCTTGTTTATGATTCAATTTGTCATAATGGCCCTCTTTTGTCATACTTCTTGTCAATGGAAAGTATTGATGGGTACAATTGTTAATGACGTGCTTTGGCCCACATAGCATTCCTTTATGTGGATCATGTTACATTCTTCTGTTGTTTTTAAGCTATTTCTGTATGCGATTTCGATACCGGGCACATCTTGCAATCCCATGTTTTCTGGTGCCATGGTTTAATGCCTTTCCAAAAATGACAACTATTTATTATAGATGCCTTTCAACAGATCACTGCTGTTTACGGTAATTAATTTCTATATTTGCACTTTACAACATCATTTTACCCTGCGCTGCAATGTTTATTCGTTTGTTTAGGGTCTCTTTTTTGAAATTATAAGTTTAATACTGGAATTACAGTAATTAAATTCTTTATTCCTCATTGAATCCACCTTTTTTAATGTTATCTTTGTAGAGTTCTAATAGTTAGTTCGGGTGATGAACTCCATCTCTGGACCTGGGCATTATTCATATGGTTATTTCATTCTTATATTCTTTTTCCAATTAAAATGCAGTACGGAATTTTGATATTGTCTGTGTTTCCAATTCTAAATGGTACTAGAGTTATACTTATAGATGCTCTGTAAATGGTACAGGGTGGTGATGATTATACATGGCTTTCTTTTGAATCTATGAAGTTATGCTGAGTGTGGTTGATTAATAGAGATAGTATGAAGTGCATCCTTCTCTCAAGAGCAATTTTTAGTAATACTGAACTGTATCTTGGACATTGAAAGTTTCTTTATCTTGTTGAGGAGGTTTTCTGTTTTCCTAAATGAGATAGAGTTGCCTAGCTACATTTGGATGTGGAAGTACAAGTTTGACTGGATTCAGGTTGTTGTATCACTTTGCTCTTTTCATGAATTTTGAATTCTTGGTTTGAGTTCACATGATTATAGGAAAAGAAAATTGCAGTGGAATTACATTCCCCCCTATAAAGTTATGGTCTTCTGGTGGTTCCGCTAGATCAATATAAGATTATAAGGTGGGAATCCTTCTCAAACACAGTTTTTGAGCAATACATTTCTTGGACAGTGCATGGTATCATTCTTCTTAGTGTGGTGGATCCTAAATGATGAGAATAAGCTCTCGCATATATTTAATGGTTAAAGGACAATATTAGTACAGTGGATTGAGATTAATGATTATTGATTTTCAATTTATGGATGAATTTTGAGTTTTGATTGAGTTCACATGAAAGATGGTGCACTATGCTTTGGATGAAGGGAGTGGGCAATCTATAGACTAATTAATTGTAACCCTTAATGTATTCACATAACAGTTCCTCCTTGATTCCATGAGGTCTAGCTATGTGGATAATTATCTAGTAATCAGTTGATCCTTCAAAAGGTTGAACACAGTTCCCTTGTCTTCCAAATGCTGTATTATTCTTTAGACATATTGTATTTCAGCCCTGAAGATTGATTTTGTGCTAAGTATTCCTATCAGGAGCAGCCATTTCTTTTACATAAGTTGATTTAGCTGTACTTGCCCGGAAAACCACATTTTGGTGACTAGTCCAATTATATCATTCTAGTAAACTAAAATATTGGCTAGTCATTGTTACAAGTTCTTCCAACATTTTGTGGTGTCAATATGTTCACTGTCCTTTGGATTGTATCTCCCTTTTTGCCTGGCAGAGGATAATCCTGCAAAAGGACCTGTTGATGATTATGAGAAAGATGAAAAGTTGGATTTGGATATTAATGAACCTGAAGAATATTATGATGAGAAGGAGACTGAGCCAGATCCTCAGGAAGAGGGGTATGAAGTAAGGGAAGGACTTGTGGAGGCAGATGTAGAGGAAGAGGAAGTCTATGTGGTTGAGGAGGAAATAGAAAGCTTCCCTGATGAATTTGAACCTGGAGAGGGTGATGAGCATGTTGAGGAAGGGGAGGCACATGCTGGGGTTGTTGAAGAGGAGCATAAAGAGTTAGTCAAGGAGAGACGCAAACGGAAGGAGTTTGAAATATTTGTTGGGGGTTTGGACAAGGACGCTACTGAGGATGATCTTAGGGCAGTGTTCAGTGAAGTTGGTGAAATTACTGAAGTCAGACTTATGATGAATCCTCATACTAATAAAAATAAGGGTTTTGCTTTCTTACAATTTGCAACTGTAGAACAAGCTAAACGAGCTTGTGTTCAGCTGAAAAATCCTGTGGTACTTTCTTAATCCTGTAGTTGTTACTGTCCATTGAATTGCATGTTCCCAAGTCCTGACAACCAAATTCCAGGTCCATGGCAAACAATGTGGTGTAACGCCGAGCCATGATAGTGATACTCTATTTTTAGGCAACATATGCAAAACATGGACACAAGAAACTGTAAGTAGATTGAGTTCCTTTGATCTTTGAAAATGTAAGGAGTTGTTTAATCGTTGCTCATTGCTGTTTAATGTGCTGCCAGTTGAAAGAGAAACTGAAGCATTATGGTGTTGAGAGTATTGAGGATTTGACATTGGTTGAAGATACAAATATTGATGGGATGAATAGAGGCTTTGCCTTCCTCGAATTTGGCTCGCGATCCGACGCTATGGATGCTTTTAAGCTCTTGCAGAAGAGGAACACACACTTTGGAGTGGATCGACCTGCTAAGGTTTCTTTCGCTGATTCCTTCATTGACCCTGGTGATGAAATAATGGCCCAGGTACTTGATTTGGTTGTCCACATAAATAGTATCACAAACCTATTTATTTCTTAGTTTAGATTTTATATTTATCCATTACTTGAAGTTTGAACCGCAGCCCTAGTATGGGTTCCAGGACAAATATCTAGGATCTTATATCCCTAGTACTCATCTAGATTTTTGGAGTTATGCATCGAATGATGTACTTACTATTTAGTTTACCCGTAACTGTCTGTTTACAAATAACTTGGCGATGTCTTGAATTATCATTGCTGTTTCTTTACTGGGATTTTAAACGAGCAATAAACCTGCCCCTGCAAATAGTACTCTTTCCTATGCACATCCCATGTGCCAAAATTTATGCACATGATATGCTTATTATAAATAACTGTGTTCCAATTTAATAACTTATTGGTGTATCACAATGATTAATTGTGAATTTGTTACTCACATCTTGGACTCTCGTTTTGCAATGTGCATCACTTTATGTGCTTGAATACAGGTGAAGACTGTGTTTGTCGATGGTCTTCTGTCTTTCTGGAAGGAGAGCTATGTTAAAGATCTTCTAAAAGAATATGGGGAAATTGTGAAAGTTGAGCTGGCCAGCAATATGCCAGCTGCTAAGAGAAAGGATTTTGGCTTTGTCACATTTAATACCCATGATGCTGCTGTCATTTGTGCCAAAAGTATCAACAATGTTGAGCTGGGTGATGGAGAACACAAGGTCAATCTGACATACTATTATCTGGTTTTTCATTTTTGCTTTACTTGTTTGATAAACTGTTTTGGATTTCAGGCTAAAGTTAGGGCAAGATTATCAAGACCACTACAGAGAAGCAAGGGAAAACCTGCTCATGCAGATTTTCGCCCTGGACGTGGATTACCTAGAGATGGAAGGGGTGAATGGAGTGGGCCTGTTTCACGCACCGTCCCTTCTCATGGTTCCAGAGGCCTTGGACTTCGCCCTTCCCATGTTCTGGATCGAGGGTTTAGAAAGCCTGCTAGTGTTCGAGATAGAAGGGAAGTGATGGCTGTTCCTTCAAGGAGCAGGGCAGTGCCAGTTCCTCCAATGCCTAGGTCATATGATAGGAGGGTGGCTGGTATGCTTCATCCTCATCTTATGCTAGATTAGAAATCTGTGTTGTCAGCAGTATTCTACTAATTCTCTTTTTCTCTACAGCTCCACCTTATCCAAGGAGTGGCCCCAGGGAATATGATCACCGGGAGGAGCTTCACGGAAATAAAGTTCCTAGGGATTATCATTCAAGAGTTTCTTTTGATAGACGTGCATCATACAGAGATGAGTATTCTCATGTATCTGATTATCCAGATGAGCCAAGAGGTGGTATGTCGCGTTCTGCAGCTCGAAGAGCATATGTCGATGATAGTTACAGTCCAAGGTATGATAGGCCGCCTATGGCTTATCGTGACGGGCATAGGCATGACTATGACTCTCTCTCTGGTTCCAAACGCCCATACACTGCCTTGGTAATTTTCTTAAAATATGCTCTCCATCTTTTGCCAAATCTTCAATGCCAACTGACTTTGAGAGTGGGTATGTTAGGACGATGATCCTCCACACTATACTGAGACAGGAGTGCGCCATTCTCGCTCTCGTTTAGATTATGATGGTACAAGTGCTTCCCATTATGCTGATGCTTACAATGATAGGTATGTTAATGATGTATACCTTGTTTGTCTATTTGATGTGTTTCATATTAATTTGACCTTCATTGCTTTTGTGGTAGGATTGGTAGGTCGACTCTAGGATACGGTGGTAGCCGAAACTCCATGTCAAGCTATGATTCCCATGGTTATTACAGTGGGCGTAATGATTATGGTGGAGGTACGCTTTGCCTTTTTTTGAATTCATGCAATTCAAGATGTACATTAATTGTTTCTGGGTAGAAACAGAAGCAAAACAATTTGAATTCTAATGCTGTTTTTATCACTTTTTCTCGTGTCACAGGATCTTATGCTCGTACTGATGATGGTGGCAGCATGTATTCGTCGAGCTATAATAGTGGTTACATGTCTCGTGGGAGTGATGTATGTTTTTTAAGTTTGACCCCTTTCCTCCTAATATTTACAGTAACTTCAAGGTTTCAAACTGCTAATGAGTGTTTGATCTTGGTGTAGGTTGGTTCTGGTTCTGGTTCAGGTTCTTACTCGTCGTCACTCTATTCAGGACGCGGCCATACCTACATGGGAAGCGGTCGATCTGGATCGTACTATTGACAAGAGGCCACCATACCATAGGCTGCAGTGTATTGTTTTGATGTTAATGTTAGATTTCCAGTTGCACTATCTATTTGTTTCTATTTGCAGGTGAATAGTATAATATCTTAATAGATATGGGGTTGGGTTTGTAGGGATGCACACACCAGAATGCTTTGGTACAAAATTCATGGTTTGAGCTTTGGCACCTTTTTCTACTACAGCTACTACTATTATTCTGTTACCAAATCCATGGTACTATTGTGAAATAAATACTATGGCACTGAATGTATTATGTATTGACCATCGAGCTCTAACATTTAACATTAACCTGGGAAAAGGAGAAGTGGTGGGAAATCCTTCATAACCGAAATCTCAACATAAGCTGAAATATTCAATTCCGATGTGGGATATATATATATATATATATATATATATTTATATATATTTCTATCAGCTGAAATCTCATACTTATATACTACTATTACATACTGCTACTACACAACCAACACCATTGTTTCATAAAACTTCACGTACTTCAAAATACTAGGGATATACTTGTTGATTTTGCTGATTTGACAGACTTGATTGATTCAATTGATTTTGTTGATCCGGCGAACTCTGTTGATTCGACTGATTTTGTGGATCTTGATGATCAGGCGGACTTTGTTGATCCGGCTGATTTTGTTGATTTGGGTGACTGGTGCTGCTGTCCTCCGGTTTTGAGGATTTAAAACACGGTGCCCACCATCGTAAAAGCCATAACCCCAATGGAATCAAGAGGATGGGAATTTTAAGTCCTGTAGGCAGGGTCGTGGCACCTACGGAGCAGCCATAGGTTGCTGTCAGGGACCATGCTGCTGCCCTAATCTCCCTTCTAAACGGTAAGCTACCCGTCAGGAAGTGTATAAGATTTGTCGATGCAGAAAGCAGAACCGTATTGGAAGCCAAAAACAATGCCTGAGTACAACTGTCCCCATCAGGAAATATATGGGATGGGAGATTGATACCTGCTTGAAAAGCAACGGTGACAAACAATGCAGCGACAACCAGCAAGGCGTTGCGCAGGTCGCCTGCAGAGTCCCTTCTCCAGTCGTAGTTCACATATTCGATCCATCTCTGGAACGTTGTTGGCTTCTCGCGGGGCGCTTCATATCTGGATTCTTCTGGCATTTGGAAAACCGACTACACAAATATTTCTATTTGTTCATTCTCTTTAGGGACACTGCAAAATATTATAAATAATAATGCAAGAAGTAGGCAGTGAAAATTGTGTTGAAGTTTCTTCATAGGTCATAGTAATAATTAATGTCCGTCATAATCATATATGGGGACAAATGTTGTGCCGGCCTGGGCCTCCTTGCCTTCGTCACTGGTCTTTCTGTGTTGTTTCTTTTGTTTTTGTTCCTCAGGTTAATTCCAAGATTGGTCATTTGGTTGTAATAGTTGATGGTGTTTGATGTGTGTTTTATGTCCTATTGCTTGGGTTAAACTAATAAATTAGACGTTGATTATAATGATGTAGTCCGAGCTATTTTAAAATTTAAATATGAGAGCACACTAATTGGAGTTTTAATTATCAACAGGAAAAGGGTAGCTACCAAGCAGTTCGGTTGAGTGAGAGGGAATAGGTTTGTATCCACACTAGACTCTGGATATCCGGAGCTGATATATGGATGTATTAGATGTGCTTTTTTTAATCCCAGGCATCAGATTTTTATATTCTATTTTCTTTTTATAATTTTAATAATTTATTTTTACCTTTTATATACTGCAGTAATTGGGTATATGTTTCCATTATTTTTGGCTTAAATGGTGCCATAGTAAATGTTGGGATATCCTTTGGTAGGTCAAGATTTTTATCCACTTAGAAAGAGAATTTGAATATTTTTTTTAAATATGTTTAGAGAGTCCATATGATGGGGACTTAACTCAAATGGTTAAGTGGTTTGACTTTCAATGGAAGGATGGAGGTTCGATTCCCCACGAGCCTATGTTGAGGGTGTTGCTTGCTATTAGCTAATAAACATATGATGTGTTTGAGCGTTCAACATGCTATGCTTGGGTTCACTAATTGTACTATACAACACCCACAGTGCTATTCTCTACTTCACCCATGTTGCTCCCCTATATCTCACATGTTGTATACATTTGTATCATATGATGCATTTGTACTTTATAAGTTGTGTGTAACCTCCATTTATGATGGTTACACTATATGTTGTTTCTTCGCTTCTGTTGTGTTAAGTTTATAGTGAGAATGTGCTAAATACACATGCCAACCATGCTTTTGATACAAGTCAAGATGTTGTAGTATATATTTATAATATGATATCTAATTCTAAATGTTTAACTTACTTGTCCACCACACCCACAGTATGTGTTAAAACAAGATATCATATTTTATACTCCCTCCTTTTTAGATAAATTGAAAAGTTGAGAAATATAGTACTATTTACACATTCACATTTACTTAAAGTTTTATCATAGCTATAAAAATTAAAATATAGCCAAGTGGGATCTTGTTAGATTCGTCTCGTCGAGTAGTTTTTAAATATCCAACTTTTAGAATTTTTACTTGTACTGAATTTGAGTTATTAATTAATTAAAATGTGCATTGAACTACGTGAACTGTATGTCCGTTTCAATTTTTTGAAAACGGAGGAAGTATTTTTATTACCAAGCAGTTAGTTCGCTAAGTAGTAATCCGCGTTTTCATGTGTGCGCGTGCAAAGTCGTAATACGCGCTTGCATTTGTTGACTAATGTGCCATCAAAAAAAAAAAAAAGTACTTATAATTATACTAGTATATATCAGCATAGCTTGTTGCCTAAGCTTCCATCCTTGGACCTCAGCTGGATCCCTCATTTCATCTTGTATTCTCCTCTATTCGATCTAGGCTTCTACCTCCTCTGGTTTTGATTCTGTGAAAATAAATACCATGTCTAGAAAACGAGATAGTAATTGGGAGAGATCGAGTAAGGCACTTCCGCTTAGAGAACAGTTTGAAAAACAACTTGGCCGGGCGGATTCCTGGAGTTCCACTTGTTCAAGTTTCATCTCCGACACTGAAACCTCTCAATTCTTGTTGAGTCCTAATTTTCGACTCAGTCCTCGGTCATCCCGTATCATTCAAGATCTCAAGGACGACGACATTCAACAGACAAAGTTCTTATCGACAAATCAGGTACCCGACCACTACATACGCAATGTTCATCATCCATTATTAGTTTATTATTTACACATGGCCAACCTTGGATTCTTAATTCAGATCATGTGGCTAGACCAAACAGTCGGGAAGAAATGTTACATGATTGGGTCCAGAGAACTTGCGATTTCATGGGGAGATGACACCGAATATTGGACTTGGAAATCAGACAAATCTTCGAGGTTACTATTATACTACTCCCTTCCATAATCCATTCACTAGTTTCTAGTGTTAATACTTCTTTCGAGCACAAAATTATACGCACATACTAAAAAATTATTTGAAATATAAATGCTAACGATTTATATAATAAATAGTATTAAAAAAAAAAAAACTTTGTAACACTTCTGGATAAAAGGAGAGAGTACTTACTCCATCTTTAAAAGTCCCCCCTCTTTGTATATTTTTGAAACATAAACTTTTTCCCCCAATCCATTACTCCTAAAACACTTATGCCCTGTTTGGCTAAATCCATTCAGCTAATTTGTCTCACAATATGAGATAAAATAGCTTATTTAAAAAGACAAAATAACTTAAAACAGTATTCAATCTGCTCGTTTTGAAACCGCTGCAAATAACAGCATTTTGTATTTTAGCTTATTCTAGGCAAAAAGTTAGTCTCAAAATTGTCAAACAGCTAATTTTAACTAATTATTACTCACAGAATCAGTTAAAAGGTAACAGCTAATTCCCACACATGGTCTTAATTCCCCCCCAACATTTTTCTTCGATTTTGTACAGTAACCATTGGGATTATATATTCAAAGAAAGAGAGATGAAGTATATTGGTTTCTCAGTTCCATATATGGTTAGCAATTGTTTGAATTAGCAGGTTCCCGGAGGTTGCAGTGCTTCGTTATGTTTGGTGGCTCGACATTCGAGGCTCGATCAACACTGCAATGTTTTCCCCATCATCATCTTACATAGGCTACTTGGTGTATAAGTTATCCGAGCAGGGATATGAAAACCTTGAATCAGCACACGCAATCCAAAGGCTCGAACATGAATCTGATGGTGAGGCCGAGGGGCGGGCTCAAGTAGCACACCTTGAACGAGGTCTGTATAACAAAGGGAACATTCCAGTTAAGCGACCGGATGGATGGCTTGAGGTCAAGCTCGGAGAGTTCAAAGCCGATGGAGGAACTGATAATAAACAAGTAGAAGTGAGGTTGCTATCAACATCAACGCTAACAATTAAGCGTGGCCTTATTGTTGAATGTATCGAGTTCCGGCCTCATGATGTTGGCCCTCCATTAATGGTCTCAACCCAACTTCTACGACATGGAAAAAGGAAAGTGGATGGAAATGGCTCCAGTCTTATAAAGCAAATTTTCAACACAAGGATTTTCTGATATTCTGAAACCATGGCCTTAGCCACTATACCATAGCCTCGTATCAATTACTTATTGTGTGTACAGTAGTAGTAGTAACCTAATAATGCAACCCATGCCCAGTCCTACTTTCTTGGAATAATGAGTTTGTTGTTCACATGTGTTTGCAACAAATATGGCCACTGGATAGCATTCTCCTCCTCGCATCTAAAGAAGACTTATGAATGGAGGGAAGTAGGAAACACGCACGTGACACATATATATGTACATACAAGTAGTATCCACTTTAAATAAAGAAGAAAGATAAACCAGAAACATGAACAATAGAGAAAGCCTTGCAAATCTTAGTTCCCAACTTACCTTTGTACCCAATGTGGTACTTTATAAGCTGTTTATGGACACGCCGCAATGTTGTACGAGAAACCTTAGAACCGATTCATTCCATGCTGCATTCAGGATTTCTTCATTCAGAACTGTCAAAGATGAGAGTTGTAAGATTTCCCAAACGTTTTGTAACTGTGCCCACTATGTCAAATCTCATTACTTATATCCAGAATCCAGATATAAACCAGATTTAAACTATAAAGAATGTAATTCTTGACCACTTACAAAGTAAAGCAGCAACCATACCACCAATTAACTCTCAATACACCGCAGGAGAAAAAGATGACATAAGTGAACAAGTTTGAGTACACTCAAACTTGTTCACCTATGTCATCTTTTCTAATTCTTTTCTAATAAGACAACTTTCCGTGTTTCACATTTAGTCTGTAAATCTAGTGATCAAACAAATGAAATGCTTTTTTCTAATTCTGAGGAACTTCTTAATATGTTAATACACTCTCCCAAGAGAAGATCGCATACCTTTACTTTACGCTTTACGCTTCAAACTCTTTTCACATCAAGCTTGGGAAAGAATGGACCCTCTCCATGCCAAAATATCTGTTAAGTTGGCCACCTTTCTATGCCATCTCAAGGAAGTTTTGAGATGTCAATCTTACAAGACAAATGCAAAGAATGGACCTTCCCATTTATAGATGAAGCAAGCCAATTGTGAAACTGATGCTTCTCCACAGAAATTAAACCCAATTACACAAACTGGGGCAACGGAAGCTGAAATTTTATAAATTGAAGAACGTTGAATTAAACAATGTACAGATTCAACAAGATAATGCCTCGAAAGCAATAAAAATGCAGCATCAAACTAATCCAACTCAACAAGAACCAAGCATTGCCTAACTTCAAAATCCCTAAGCTAAAAGTCAGCCAATAAAGATAGAGATTGAGGGGCAAAACACCTCTAAGCCTTACAACATGAAACTCCAACTTCCAAGTTCCAAATTTCCATTCATGAGATCAAAGACGAACCAAATAGCAAGAGCATCAACATCAATCAACCCAAACGAACGTTTCTTAATCACATTGCAATCCTAGCAATGGGGTGGAGTTGGATTCCTTCTCGCCCTCTTGCTACTTCTCTCCGACATTGCCTTGGCAAATGCCTCAACAATCTTTTTCTGAGACTCGAGTATCATCTCAGTCCTCTTCAACTCCATGTCCATCCGCATCTCCTCGACCTGCCTAACCATATCCATCTTCGCCTTCTCAACCCTCATAAACCCCTCACCCAACGCCTGTATTGCTGCCACTACCTCACCCACACCATCAACATTACTTTTCCTAGGAATCTCACCTGTCCTCTTTCCCATTTCACCTTTCCCTACAAACGCCTCTTTGAAAACCTTATTTGAAGCAGCTATGTGACGACCAGCGGCATACTTAGGAAAACTAGGGTTAGGGTTATTAGGGTACGGACCACTGATCTCATCGAAATTGGAATACCCCTTCACTGCGGAAGGTCCAACTGCCACCTTACCGGGGATCTTGATCCTAAATCCATTCGTTGCCCCATTATCATCGAGCCGATCATTGTTGAAATTGGCCTTCTGGTTTTTGTTATACAAATCGTTGATGCGCTTAATTCCGTCGTTGTAATCCTCCTCTTCGTCGTCGGACGATGGAGGGGTAGGATTTGGGCCCTTTTCCATGTAGTGCATATTCTGGAAGTGAACCCAGGACGAAGCGAAGCGGCGGACGCCTCCGTGCGCGGCGGCTCGCTGGATCTCGCCGCGGTACCTCTTCCTCAGCTTCTCCATCTTGTGGCGGCACTGCACCGCCGTTTTCGGGGGGCTCGCAGGGCACCGCGACGCCAAATCGTCGGCGACCTCCTGCCAGTGGTTGGCGCGGAGATTGCCACGGCGGAGGGAGTACCACTTATCCTTGTAGGCATCGATCAGGGCCACGGTCTCGTCGGAGGACCAGCAGGGCGGCGGCAATCGGCGGGAGGAGGCGGCGATCGAAGGGAGGGCTAGGGTTGCGGTGGGGATGTGATCGCCGTCGGAATGAGGAGACAGAGAGGAAGGGGATAAGACGGTGGCCATGGCAGGGAATCTAAAGCGCGCGGAGGACGATCGGCGGCGGTTGGGGGCATAATGAAAGGGCGGTGGGGGTAGAGTGTTGTTAAAGGGTTAAAGGAAAGGGGGGGCGGCGGGGGTGGGGCTGAGGTGGAGGATCTAGAGGCCACCGGGTAGGGAGGGGAGACTAACGTGCGCCGGGTCCGGGAAGGTGGGCGTAGGCTAACGAGCGCTGCTGAACCATAGGCGCGGCGTAGGCGCCCCCCCTGGCGGTCTTGTTGTCACTTTTCCACCCATGCTCAAATCCTCCCTTGGTTGCCACAATTTTTGGTTTATTACTTTTTTGCCTTTTTGGTTCATCTAATTTTTCGGTTTATTTACTTCAAAATAAGTTCGCCCAGCATTAGAGTTTTAAATAGAACAAACAGTTCGCGAGTTGAGTTCGTTTCGACACGTGTTCGTTCGTTAACAATTCGGTTGGTAGGTTAAACGAACCGAGCTCAAACACATTATTTGGTTTGTGTGTTCGTTCGTTAAGTTCGCGAACAGTTCGGAATTATTTTTTAATGGAATATATATTATAGAAAATAAAATATTTATCTAATTGTTCTTTCCATTTTTCATTTTTATTAATTTCACGTTTCTTTCATAAATTATATTATAATATACATTACATTTTCACACTTAAGTTAATTCTAAAATAAATAAATTTATTAATAAAATAAATTGTTCGTTAACTGAGCCCGACTAAGTTCGTGTTCGTTCGTTATTAGCTCGTTCGTAAGGTTAAACGAACAGAGCTCAAACATGAAAATTGGCTCGTTAAGATTTTTGGCTTGGTTCGTGTTTGTTCGTTAAGCTTAACGAACAGAGCTCAAACACTTGAAGCTCGGTTCGGTTCGGCTCGTTTACAGCTCTACGCAGCATACACACCATAGTTTTCTTTTTTGAAAAAAATAAATAAAAGGAATGAAAGAAAGGGCACGTTTGAAATCCAACAACGTGATGAGCATATTAGGGATGTGCAAATTTTGGTCGAAACCGAACAAACCGACCAAACCGAACCGAATTTTGCAATTTGGTTCGGTTTTTGGATTTCGGTTTGGTTTTTGGTTTTGAAAATTCAAAATTTCGGTTTTCGGTTCGGTTTTTTGTTTTTAAAAATCCAAAATTCGGTTAACCGAACCGAACCGAAATTTGAATTATATATTTAAAAAAATATAAAATATATTATGCCATTATACAATAAACACAAAATAATACCCCTATTCGGTGACTGTTTGTGTGGATGGGAAGTGAGAACTACTGTTGAGAGTTTTGAGACTTTTATATTTTTTTGTATAGACTGTTTCTTTATTTTGTTATTATATTTCACTAGAATTACCCGCCCGCGCAATGCGCGGGAAGAAATGTTTCTAAAATATTAATGAATTTTAATTATTTAAAGATTCAACAAAAGAATAAATTGTCATCACAATTGAATGAAATAAAATGTAAAATAGTACTACCCGCCCGCGCGATGCGCCGGGCTCGGATTAGTTATTAATATATTTCATGAAAAAGTATTATGACATTCTCATTGTGGGAACATATGTACATAAAGGAACTAACATAAGAATACTAAGAAAAATAACATCACATTTTATTTTCTTTGTTTATAACAAAAAAATATTGTAAAATTATCTATATCGTGAAAGAAAAGAATTTTTATACTATATATTATAAATTTTTTATGTTTACAATATTTAATTTATAATCTTTACTATTATAGGTTGCTCTAAATGGGTCAAGCCCACGGGGCACTGCCCGCAAAATGACCCATACTATTATAGGTTGCCCTAAATGGGTCAAGCCCGCGGGGCACTGCCTGCAAAATGACCCATTTAGAGTCTCATCATTGAATATTAGTTAATATTGTTTGTAAAATTAAATATTTAACATAACGTCACCAAACATTTAAATCATTCTCTTTGGTTGCATATTAAATTTTAAATTGTTATACAAATAGTTGGTATATTCTAGTATTTTCTATTTATTTATCTTTTTGAATCAATTTTTTTCTTATTAAAATAAAAAAAAAATCATCTTTGAATTGAAATTAAAAAAAAAATCAAGCATTTTGAGTTCATTACCACCCCTCTGGGACCTCTCAGGATTACAAACAGGTACATGATTCAGGAAGAAAACATGCCAATTATGATTCATGAAGAAAACATGTACATTTTATTGGATCTTTCCAAGTCACTGAATTGAAATCTCAGAATTAAAATTGAGCTACTAAAATGTTGTCAAGTATTCATACTTTATCACAGAACACACAGAGATCAAATATAAATTCATTGTTGTTGGCAGTGTGAATAAATACATGATATAACAGATATTTGGATGGTTGAGCTGTAACACCCCTGTTTTGGTCACCCAGGCCGGGATGCTACCGCCACACCTTCCCAAGCAAGACGCGAACCATTTCGAGCTCACTTGAGAAGATGCTAAGGCTAAGTTGTACCAATACTTAAAAATAATTTAAAAACCATTCAATAAGTGCCCGAAGGTTTAAATCAGAGTTAAGTCTAACATACATAATTTTAAACAGTGCGGAAGGTAAGGGCCAAACACGGCCAAACATGAGTTTGGGATTCGTAAAAGAATTTAAAAACAAGTGCGACAAGTCTTCGGAAATTCCCATCCCGTAGTGCCATGACTTACTCTGCGAAAAATGGAAAACAACAATTTATCAGTACAAACGGTACTGCGTAAGTTAATGCATAGCATAACAAAATTTAAAGTTTTTAGAAGAGTAATAAAAGATAGGAATTTAATTTTTAAAATAGACGAGTGAATTAATATACGGGAATTCTAATACTTTACCACATACATCATTACCAATGCTCACACGCTTAATTACCAATGTTCATTTTGATCGAGAATAACCATTCTTGGGGAATCAAACCCGCAAGAGCCCAAACACATTATTTTACCATTGTTTGTTTTGATCGAGGACATCCAAATTACCCGCTTGGGCGCTTATGTCCACAAGCCGTCGGTATCAACGATCCTGGGCCGAAGCCTTTTCAGATCAACCCACCTCTGGGACTCGTACCCACGAGGGATGTGAAAGCAGTGACCCTATACAGACCGCTCCGGAGCCCTAGACAACCCATACGGATATATCTAGGAGTATAGACTCTTACTAACACGAAACCACAATATCATATGCGCCGTTTTGGCCACATAAAAAGAGGGGGCGGCCCAACGAGCTCACGCCAAGTGCACTTACCCTCTAAAACATTGGGCATCCCACTCGATCAAAGCTTACAAAGTTTCAAAACCATACTTTTACACTTTACAAAATCACACATGTCCAGATTTCACATATTTCCAAAAATGAGAGCCATTCGACTCATAGATCATCAAAATACACAAGTACGATTTACCGACAAAAATAGTCCTTTGGGCAGTTTCAGAAATCGCATATGGAAACTTAGCAAATCATTTTCAAAAATTCCGAAATTTTTACAGGAGCTAGAACACACCCAAATGAACATTTTTCATAGAAATAGGCTTTTTCAAAATCGGACTCTAAGTGACCTAAAAAAAATGATTTCAGATCCATCTTTTCCAAAAGTGTAAATCCTACTGTTCATTCGACCACAGTCTCTTTAAAAATTCATAACAAATCCAAACTTACTCCAAAAATTATGAAATTTTACAGAGATGATCTAGACACATAAAGAAACAACTTTCATGAAGACCTCAAGCACTAAAAACAATCATAGGCGAGAGTGAACCGAACAATAAAACTGACTACATATATGCATCAAATCTGTCAACTTGTATGCAGAAAATACCAGATCGAATTTGGGTGATCAAAACATGTCCAAAAATTATAAAAATTTACAGAGATCATATTCAAGGTGTTAGGAACATTTTTGATTTAGAAAAGTTTTCCCAAAAACGAACGGATCTAGACGAACAAGGATGAACAAAAGAAACTATCCTGAAGAAACCCTAAATCACAGATTTGACAAGGAATGGATTTCGAGTTGTATCTCCATGAATACTCAACCAAAAGCTCTAAAATTTGAAAGGCACAACACTAACTTACATTAGAGTTGATTGGAATCAATAAATCCTCAAATCAAAGCCTTAAGATTGCCCCAACACTTGCAACACTCTCCAATGAACCTATTTTTGGATGGAGTGCAAATGGGTGGCTTTGGGGGCTGATTAGTGTATCATTAAATAATGAATGGGATTGGGAATAATTACTAGGCATGTCATGGATTGGGAATAATTGCTTAGGCATGTCATGGATTGGGAATAGGTTGGATTGGGAATAATTGCTAGACATGTCATGGATTGGGAATAGGTTGGATTGGGAATAATTGTAATGGGATTGGAAATAATTGCTAGGCATGTCATGGATTGGGAATAAGTAATGGGATTGGAAATAATTTCTAGGCATGTCATGGATTGGGAATAAGTAATGGGATTGGAAATAATTGCTAGGCATGTCATGGATTGGGAATGAGTAATGGGATTGGAAATAATTGCTAGGCATGTCATGATTGGGAATAAGTAATGGGATTGGAAATAAGTTGGATTGGGAATAAGTTGGGAAGGATTGCTAGGCATGTGACATTTCAAATGCCATAATTCCTTCAAATGCCATAATTCCTTGACAAATTTGGTAGTCTAGATACAATCCTATGCCAATTGAAACTTATCCTATAATTCAAATATTAGAAACGGCAATTGAGAGTCATCCTCATTATTGACATATATTAACTTGAAATTTCTAAAATTAAAAGGATTTAATAATAATAATAATAATAATAATAATAATAATAATAATAACAACGGAACGGAATTCATTCGGGTAATTTCTCGGGTATTACATGAGCATCAAAAAATATTTCATAAAAACATATCGACATGAGAAGAAAAACACCTTGTGTCAGCGTATAACTTAATATTGTGTTTTCAAATTTTCTTGATTGATCAATTCAAAAATCAATTGATTTATTTCCCGATTTTAATAATTTAATATTGTGTTCCCATTTTTCTTCCAAAATTTTCTTAATTGATATTTAGTTTCCATAATTTGGGAAACTAAATAATCAATGAACTAAATATAAAGTAATCTTATCCGATAATAATTCCTCCACATTAATTAAAGTAATCACTTGTTAACATTAATTATATTTCTTCATTGAATAATTCCTCTAATCCTTAATTTTCTTCCGGATTTTATTCAAAAATAATTATTTAATATCCATTTATCATTACATTAATTGTGAATATAATATAATTAATGTTAATGTGAATAATTATTGAAGGAATTATTCATAATTGTAATGACCCGATTTATTCAAATTGGAATGCTTAAATTATTTTGGTGATGGGTTTTATTACACTCAAGTCCGGATGGGGTCCTATTTGTGTTAAGTGAGAGTAGAAGGGCCTTTTTGCTAATATCCAACAATTTAAGTAAGTGTTGGGGTCATTTTGAAATTTGTTAAAATTGAAGAAAGGGGAGAAAAGAGAGAAAGGGAAGGAGGAAGAGAAGACCGATCGGTCTCTTGGGAAGAAAAGGGGAGTGAAGAAATCTTGTCCGATCCGACGGATCTTGGTGGCAAATCGTTTCAAATGAATTGGTAAGTGTTTCTCCCCTATTTTCTCTTCCGATTGGTGGTATTTTGGTTGAGTTTTGATGAAATTCTTGATGTTAGGATTTTGGGTTGATTTGGTCGATTGAAGCTTGAAATCGACGAATCGGAGGTCGATTATTGTTGGAAGACATCAGGCAAGGGATTATATTGCTTAAATTACGTGTTTGGGGGGTATTTGGGGTCGGATTCCGGCGAAATCGCCGGAAAAACTGATTGGAAAATCGGAGAAGACGATGAACAGTAACTGCTACAGTAACTGCTACAGTACTGCTACAGTAACTGTACAGTAGTTACCGCGGTAACTCGCGTAGTTACCGCAGTAATTCGCCACAGTATTTACCACGGTAATTTGAACAGTGATTACCACGGTAATTTGAACAGTAATTACCACGGTAATTTGAACAGTAACTACCACAGTAACTTGTACAGTAGTTACCGCAGTAACTCACTACAGTAGTTACCGCAGTAACTCGCTACAGTAGTTACCGCAGTAACTTGCTACAGTAATCGCTACAGTAATCGCTACAGTAATTGCTACAGTAATTACTACAGTAATTGCTACAGTATCGCTACAGTACTGGGCTGCGTATGTCACGCGTTTTACGCGAGCGGGCGCGCAGTGAGCGCAGGAAGGCCCTGTTTAGCCCATTTTTGTGCAATTTTTATTCTATATTAATGTTTTCTTTGCACCAATTATTGTTATGACTTCCCCAAATGTTATTGGTAAACCGTGGGTTAATCAATTAGCCCGTGGGGGTTGTTGAATTGCTTAGGGGAAACTGTTGAATTATTATATCATTAATGCTTTAGCCTAGAGGGCTATGTATTGAATTTCTTATATGTTGGGAAGCATGCGAACCTAGTGTGTAGGTGCTTGAATATCACTATATTTTCATATGCATGTTATTGCAGTGGAATTGACGATTATTAACCCGATGGGTTGTTATAATGTTTATGATTGATCGGGCAGCATTTACCGGTGTTGTTGAGTCCCGATGACCCTGCGGGGTGGATTATTGGTTGTTATTCATGTTGGCCCTTTTGGGCTGGTTATTATAATGCATGGTATTGCATTATGAATGAATGGGCATATTGGAAATGTCCGATCGGGCAGCCTTTACCGGTGTTGTTGAGTCCCGATGACCCTGCGGGGTGGATTATTGGTTGTTATTCATGTTGGCCCTTTTGGGCTGGTTATTATAATGCATGGTATTGCATTATGAATGAATGGGCATATTGGAAATGTCCAATCGGGCAGCCTTTACCGGTGTTGTTGAGTCCCGATGACCCTGCGGGGTGGATTATTGGTTATTATTCATGTTGGCCCTTTTGGGCTGGTTATTATAATGCATGGTATTGCATTATGGATGGATGGACATACTGGAAATGTCCGATCGGGCAGCCTTTACCGGTGTTGTTGAGTCCCGATGGCCCTGCGGGGTGATTATTAGGCTGTGATGCCTGTGATTTGGTTGTGATGCCTGTGATTTGGCTGTTATGCCTGTGATTGGGCTGTGATGCCTGTGGTCCCTGCGGGGATGGTGTATGTTACCCTGTAACGGGTTGGAGTTGATGATATCCTCACCCGTGGGTTCATACCGCCCGGGTTTAGGTTGCCGGCTAGGCATATTCATTTGCATTTGCATATAGGGTAGATAGGTGTATGTTAGGCCATGCATCACGTGCATAAATTGTATGTCTGTGGTTGAAGCACCGGTATGGGACGGTGTGATGATTTATTTATGTCAATTGTATGATCGTGGTTGAAGCACCGGTATGGAACGGTGTGGTGTTTAACTGCTTTATTTATATTAAGCTCTGTTATTTATTATTATTATTATTATTATGGAGCTGTTTTCCCTTACTCCCCGGCACGTAGCCTTGCTCAGTACGTTGTACTGACCCCCTTTGCTTTTGTCTGTTTTATAGATCCTGCTGGAGGCGCTGGAGCATGATTTGGGTTTGGGGTATTGAGAGATCACATAGATAGGAGTATATAGGACGCACTCATTATGCTAATGTGATATTATGTGACTATCTGTGGTTGGTATTTGGACTACTGCTGGTTGAGGCCTGTGAGCCTGGGATTTACATACTGTCGGCCGGTGGCCTTATGTGATTTACAGCTTTGGGCTGGTAGCCCTGTTTGAGATATTGGTATGCTGTTGGGAGGCTTGTAGCCTGGATGGGTCGCTGGGACCGTTATTTGATTATTATTGGGTGACATTTTTATGTGCCTATGTGTTTTTAATTTATTTATAGCTTCTGCATTAAACTGGATTAATCAGATGATCACTTTAGGTTTACCCAGTGTTGTATTAGCTGTTTTAAATTAGCTGGCCACTAGTTTAGAATAGTTACTACAGCGGTAATGCTTGCGAAAATCAGGTTTGAATTTTCGGGGCGTTACAGAGTGGTATCAGAGCCTGTGTGCTCTTTTATCTTATTAAAACTTGTATAGACATAGGTGGTGAGCTATGTGTGGGGTACATATAGCATATAATTGTATTTTTATTATATCTGATTATTTCTGCGCACACCAGGTTAATTCACAGTTGGGGAACTGTGAGGGAACCATGGTACTCCAGTCAGGATCCTTGTTATCTCACAGTTATTGAGGACTATGAATGACTTTTGATCGTTTATTTAATTTTGTCATTTATATATACTGCTTTGTATATGATTGGTGATTTCTGCTAACATTGTTTGTTGATGTTCTAATCTAAGTTGACTGAATAGTTTGGAAAGGCCTCATGGAAGCCTGGGCTATTCGAATGGCGATCCAAGCGGGATCAATCTGTTGAATGGTGTTCAGATTGGTTTTGACGCACCCTCGAGAATGAGATAGGGTACTGAGAAAGTCTCCATAGTGCGATAACCCATTGGGGTGATATAGATAATTGCAGTCCGCCTGCATGCGAAGGATGGTGGAAACCATTTCTTAGTTATGCCAGTAAGGGTATAGTCGGATTTGGTTAGAAAGAATAATGATTTGAAGTGGCATAGAATTGACACTGGGTCAATCAAAATAACATTAGATGGTTCGTCGAAGTTGAATGCCTGTCGCGTGAGACGAGGCAAGGTGACTGTTCTGCATGGCAAGATCGGTAACGTGAAGGGGGCCGATATCACTGGGCGAGTCCGAACTAGGGGACTTCCTAGTATGTCGTCTTTATGTTATGGAAACGTTACGTTGATTGGATAACGTTTTGGCATGTGTGTGATTCTTGTATCGTAGGTGTTTCTTCTTGACTCTCTGGTTGAGAGATAAACCCGTTTCCCTGATATGGGAATTATTTATGTCGCATTTTGTGATACGGTTATTTTGTTTGATTCTAGAGTCTCATGTTCATTTGGGACTCTGAATTTCATTCGTAAGCATGGAGTAGATGCTACCACTGCTGCGAATCTTTCTGCCTTAGTACTGTGCGATTCAGAAGCCTCGTGTTCTTTAGTGGCTTTGCGATTTGTGCGAGAGCATGGAGTAGGACCGTTGGCGTCGTACCACATGCTAGTTTCTTTACCTTCGGGTGATAATATTTGTAGTGATCATTTGGTGCAAGATGCTGTGTTGAGCATCAAGGGTCATGAATTCAGAGGGCTGACCTGGTGGTCTATAGCCTGACTGATTTTTGACGTACTACTGGGCATGGATTGGCTGTTTTGCCATCATGCTGTGATTGATTGTGGTATTTCATGAATATCCTTTTAGGATTCTTTGGGTAAGTGTGTTTCTTACTGACATCCTTTGATTCCACCTGTTATTGGTGTGGTTTCTGTTGCTTTGTTGTGTGACTTGATATCTAGGGGTTGTTCTATTTCCCTGTGGCAAATGAGGGATCTTCGAGCAGAAGTTTCCGCTTCTTCGAATGTTCCTGTTGTATCTGAGTTCGGGAATTTATTTCCCGATAAAATTCCTGGTCTCCCACCTCCTCGGGAGAATGATTTTACTATAGAGCTGATGCCTGATGCAGCTCATATTTCTAAGGCTCCTTACCATATGACTCCTGTGAACTGAAGGAGTTGAAGGATCAATTGAATGAGCTTACCATGTATATTTAGCCGAGTAGCTCGCCTTAAGGAGCTCCTGTTTTGTTTGTTAAGAAGAATGATGGGTCGATGAGGATGTGCATCGATTATAGAGAATTGAATTGAATCACGGGAAAAACAAGTATCATTTACCACGGATTGGGGATCTATTTGATTAGTTGAGAGGGGCCAGTATTTTTAGTAAGATTGATTTGAGATTGGGCTACCATCAGATAAGGGTGGCGGAGGCTGATAGGCCTAAGACAGCTTTCAGGATTCGTTATGCACATTTTGAATTCACGGTCATGCCTTTTGGTTTGACTAACACACTAGCGATCTTCATGGATCTCATGTATTGGGTATTCCATCCCCTGCTGGATGTGTGTGGTTGTGTTCATAGATGATATCCTGGTTTATTCTCCAATGCGTGAGACACACGGGACACTTGAGGGCGGTCTTGAACGTATTGCGAGAGCATATGTTGTATGCTAAACTCTCCAAATGTGAATTTTGGATGGAGAGTGTGTCTTTTCTGGGGCACATTGTTTCCAGTAATGGTATATCTGTTGATCCTGCCAAGGTAGAAGCTGTGTTGAAATGGCAAGCCCCAAACATTGTGGGGGAGATACGGAGTTTCTTGGATCTTGTTAGTTACTACAGTAGGTTTATTGAGGGATTTTCTAGCATTGCTAGTCCTCAGATGAGATTGTTCTGTAACGATGTTAAATTCCAGTGGGATGATGATTGTGAGCAGGAGTTCGAACTTTGGAAGAATGTAATGACAAAGGCATTTGTATTGACTCTACCTCATGAGTCAGGTGAGTACGAAGTTTTGACCAACACCTCACATAAAGGTTTGGGTGGTGTGTTGATGCAGAATGAGAAGGTGATCAATAGAACTACCCGACGCATGATTTTGAATACGGCAGCGGTAGTTCATGTTTTGGAAATCTAGTGGCTCTGTATAAGAAGAAGTGCATGAGTCCCTTGTGCTGGAATGATCCAGCAGATCGGGTAAATATGGGTCTTGAGGTAATTGAGAAGACTACTGTGTTAAAAATAATCAAAGGGATCATATATAAAAAAAGAAAAAAGGGTACATGATATGTTGAGATGGTTGGGAAAGTGACGTATAGGTTGGCGTTGCCAGCGGAAATGGGTCGAGCCCATGATATGTTCTATATTTCCCAACTCAGGAAATTTTTTTTTTAAATCCAGTTAAGATCATTCAGCTTGATGAAGTTGAATTTGATGCTAGTCTTGAGTTCGAGGAGTCCCAGATCGGTTGATTGATGCAAATTATAAGGTTTCGATGAATAAAACCATGTTGATGGTAAGGTGTTGTCGTCTAGACACAGAGCTGAAAATGCTACTTGGAAAAAATTGAGGAGCATATGAAACTGAAGTAGCCAGGCTTTGATTTTTACTTCTTCATAATGAAGTAACATTTTTCCATTGATTGTTCACGTGACTGATTATGCATTTCGGGGACGAAATGATCGTAAGGGGGGGAGGAATGTAATGACCCGATTTATTCAAATTGGAATGCTTAAATTATTTTGGTGATGGGTTTTATTACACTCAAGTCCGGATGGGGTCCTATTTGTGTTAAGTGAGAGTAGAAGGGCCTTTTTGCTAATATCCAACAATTTAAGTAAGTGTTGGGGTCATTTTGAAATTTGTTAAAATTGAAGAAAGGGGAGAAAAGAGAGAAAGGGAAGGAGGAAGAGAAGACCGATCGGTCTCTTGGGAAGAAAAGGGGAGTGAAGAAATCTTGTCCGATCCGACGGATCTTGGTGGCAAATCGTTTCAAATGAATTGGTAAGTGTTTCTCCCCTATTTTCTCTTCCGATTGGTGGTATTTTGGTTGAGTTTTGATGAAATTCTTGATGTTAGGATTTTGGGTTGATTTGGTCGATTGAAGCTTGAAATCGACGAATTGGAGGTCGATTATTGTTGGAAGACATCAGGCAAGGGATTATATTGCTTAAATTACGTGTTTGGGGGGTATTTGGGGTCGGATTCCGGCGAAATCGCCGGAAAAACTGATTGGAAAATCGGAGAAGACGATGAACAGTAACTGCTACAGTACTGCTACAGTAACTGTACAGTAGTTACCGCGGTAACTCGCGTAGTTACCGCAGTAATTCGCCACAGTATTTACCACGGTAATTTGAACAGTGATTACCACGGTAATTTGAACAGTAATTACCACGGTAATTTGAACAGTAACTACCACAGTAACTTGTACAGTAGTTACCGCAGTAACTCACTACAGTAGTTACCGCAGTAACTCGCTACAGTAGTTACCGCAGTAACTTGCTACAGTAATCGCTACAGTAATCGCTACAGTAATTGCTACAGTAATTACTACAGTAATTGCTACAGTATCGCTACAGTACTGGGCTGCGTATGTCACGCGTTTTACGCGAGCGGGCGCGCAGTGAGCGCAGGAAGGCCCTGTTTAGCCCATTTTTGTGCAATTTTTATTCTATATTAATGTTTTCTTTGCACCAATTATTGTTATGACTTCCCCAAATGTTATTGGTAAACCGTGGGTTAATCAATTAGCCCGTGGGGGTTGTTGAATTGCTTAGGGGAAACTGTTGAATTATTATATCATTAATGCTTTAGCCTAGAGGGCTATGTATTGAATTTCTTATATGTTGGGAAGCATGCGAACCTAGTGTGTAGGTGCTTGAATATCACTATATTTTCATATGCATGTTATTGCAGTGGAATTGACGATTATTAACCCGATGGGTTGTTATAATGTTTATGATTGATCGGGCAGCCTTTACCGGTGTTGTTGAGTCCCGATGACCCTGCGGGGTGGATTATTGGTTGTTATTCATGTTGGCCCTTTTGGGCTGGTTATTATAATGCATGGTATTGCATTATGAATGAATGGGCATATTGGAAATGTCCGATCGGGCAGCCTTTACCGGTGTTGTTGAGTCCCGATGACCCTGCGGGGTGGATTATTGGTTGTTATTCATGTTGGCCCTTTTGGGCTGGTTATTATAATGCATGGTATTGCATTATGAATGAATGGGCATATTGGAAATGTCCAATCGGGCAGCCTTTACCGGTGTTGTTGAGTCCCGATGACCCTGCGGGGTGGATTATTGGTTATTATTCATGTTGGCCCTTTTGGGCTGGTTATTATAATGCATGGTATTGCATTATGGATGGATGGACATACTGGAAATGTCCGATCGGGCAGCCTTTACCGGTGTTGTTGAGTCCCGATGGCCCTGCGGGGTGATTATTAGGCTGTGATGCCTGTGATTTGGTTGTGATGCCTGTGATTTGGCTGTTATGCCTGTGATTGGGCTGTGATGCCTGTGGTCCCTGCGGGGATGGTGTATGTTACCCTGTAACGGGTTGGAGTTGATGATATCCTCACCCGTGGGTTCATACCGCCCGGGTTTAGGTTGCCGGCTAGGCATATTCATTTGCATTTGCATATAGGGTAGATAGGTGTATGTTAGGCCATGCATCACGTGCATAAATTGTATGTCTGTGGTTGAAGCACCGGTATGGGACGGTGTGATGATTTATTTATGTCAATTGTATGATCGTGGTTGAAGCACCGGTATGGAACGGTGTGGTGTTTAACTGCTTTATTTATATTAAGCTCTGTTATTTATTATTATTATTATTATTATGGAGCTGTTTTCCCTTACTCCCCGGCACGTAGCCTTGCTCAGTACGTTGTACTGACCCCCTTTGCTTTTGTCTGTTTTATAGATCCTGCTGGAGGCGCTGGAGCATGATTTGGGTTTGGGGTATTGAGAGATCACATAGATAGGAGTATATAGGACGCACTCATTATGCTAATGTGATATTATGTGACTATCTGTGGTTGGTATTTGGACTACTGCTGGTTGAGGCCTGTGAGCCTGGGATTTACATACTGTCGGCCGGTGGCCTTATGTGATTTACAGCTTTGGGCTGGTAGCCCTGTTTGAGATATTGGTATGCTGTTGGGAGGCTTGTAGCCTGGATGGGTCGCTGGGACCGTTATTTGATTATTATTGGGTGACATTTTTATGTGCCTATGTGTTTTTAATTTATTTATAGCTTCTGCATTAAACTGGATTAATCAGATGATCACTTTAGGTTTACCCAGTGTTGTATTAGCTGTTTTAAATTAGCTGGCCACTAGTTTAGAATAGTTACTACAGCGGTAATGCTTGCGAAAATCAGGTTTGAATTTTCGGGGCGTTACAATAATTTTGTTTAATCTTAATCTATCATTGATGTGATTACTTTATATTATATTTTTATACCTTTTTCTGAATATTGACTAAGAATTAGGGATTCATTGAGATAATAATCGAGAATAGAAATAATTTACCTTTTTGGAATTATTTACTAAAAATTATGTATTTAAACAAAATACATGTTCTATAATTTAGTTTCCATTTTATAATTTAATATTGTGTTTCCAAAATTTTCTTCATTTATCAATTCAAAAATCCGTCGATTTGGCTTCCCGATTTTAATAATTTAACACAATAAATTAATATTGTGTTTCTATTTTGTTCCAAATTTTTCTTCATTGATATTTAGTTTGCATAAGTTGGGAAACTAAATATTCAATGAACTAAATATAAATTAATCTTATCCAATAATAATTCATCCACATTAATTAAAGTAATCATTTGTTAACATTAATTATATTTCTTCATTGAATAATTCCTGTAATAACTAATTTTCTTCCCGATTTTATTCAACAATAATTATTTAATATTCATTGATTATTACATTAATTGTGAATATAATATAATTAATGTTAATGCGAATAATTATTGAAGGAATTATTCATAATTTTATTTAATCTTAATCAATCGTTGTTGTGATTACTTTATATTATATTTTTATACATTTTTCGGAATATTGTTAGGGATTCATTGAGATAATAATCAAGAATAGAAATAATTTACCTTTTTGGAATTATTTACTAAAAATTATGTATTTAAACAAAATAGATGTTCTAAAATTTAGTTTCCATTTTATAATTTAATATTGTGTTTCCAAAATTTTCTTCATTTATCAATTAAAAAATCCGTTGATGTGTCGTCCCGAATTTCTTCCCGATTTTAATAATTTAACACAATAAATTAATATTGTGTTTCCATTTTGTTCCAAAATTTTCTTCATTGATATTTAGTTTCCATAAGTTGGGAAACTAAATATTCAATAAACTAAATATAAAGTAATCTTATCCGATAATAACATCCACATTAATTAAAGTAATCACTTGTTAACATTAATTATATTTCTTCATTGAATAATTCCTGTAATATCTAATTTTCTTCCCACTTTTATTCAATAATAATTATTTAATATCCATTGATCATTACATTAATTGTGAATATAATATAATTAATGTTAATGCGAATAATTATTAAAGGAATTATTCATAATTTTATTTAATCTTAATCAATCATTGATGTGATTACTTTATATTATATTTTTATACATTTTTTGGATTATTGACTAAAAATTAGGGATTCATTGAGATAATAATCGAGAACATAAATAATCTACCTATTTGGAATTATTTACTAAAAATTATGTATTTAAACAAAATATATGTTCTAAAATTTAGTTTTCATTTTATACTTTAATATTGTGTTTCCAAAATTTTCTTCTTTGATCAATTAAAAAATCCATTGATTTTTCTTCCCGATTTTCTTCCCAATTCAAAAGTAATCTTATCCGATGATTCATCCACATTAATTAAAGTAATCACTTGAATTAAGAAAAATATAGGAAGATCCTTATATAATTGTAGGAAGATCATTATATAATTGTAATAGATATGTATAAATTAATTAATAATAAATCATACTAATATAAAATGGTTTATTATATAAAAAATACATATTCTAAAATTTAGTTTTCATTTTATAATTTAATATTGTGTTTCCAAAACTTTCTTCATTGATCAATTCAAAAATCCATTGATTTTTCTTCCCGATTTTCTTCACATTTCAAATGTATCTTATCCGATAATTCCTCCACATTAATTAAAGTAATCACTTGAATTAATAAAAATATAGGAAGGACCTTATATAATTGTAGGAATATCCTTATATAGTTGTAATAGATATGTATAAATTAATTAATAATAAATCATACTAATATAGAATGGTTTATTATATAAAAAAAACATGTTCTGAAATTTAGTTTCCATTTTATAATTTAATATTGTGTTTCCAAAATTTTCTTCATTGATCAATTCAAAAATCCATTGATTTTTCTTCGCGATTTTCATCCCAATTCAAAAGTAATCTTATCCGATGATTCATCCACATTAATTAAAGTAATCACTTGAATTAATAAAAACATAGGAAGATCATTATATAATGGTAGGAAGATCCTTATATAATTGTAATTGATATGTATAAATTAATTAATAATAAATCATACTAATATAGAATGGTTTATTATATAAAAAATACATATTCTAAAATTTAGTTTTCATTTTATAATTTAATATCGTGTTTCCAAAATTTTCTTCATTGATCAATTCAAAAATCAATTGATTTTTCATCCGAATTTTCTTCCCATTTCAAAAGTATCTTATCCGATAATTCCTCCACATTAATTAAAGTAATCACTTGAATTAATAAAAATATAGGAAGAACCTTATATAATTGTAGGAATATCCTTATATAATTGTAATAGATATTTATAAATTAATTAATAATAAATCATACTAATATAGAATGGTTTATTATATAAAAAAAATACATGTTCTAAAATTTAGTTTCCATTTTATAATTTAATATTGTGTTTCCAGAATTTTCTTCATTGATCAATTCAAAAATCCATTGATTTTTCTTCCCGATTTTCTTCCCATTTCAAAAGTATCTTATCCGACGATTCATCCACATTAATTAAAGTAATCACTTGAATTAATAAAAATATAGGAAGGACCTTATATAATTGTAGGAATATCCTTATATAGTTGTAATAGATATGTATAAATTAATTAATAATAAATCATACTAATATAGAATGGTTTATTATATAAAAAAAACATGTTCTGAAATTTAGTTTCCATTTTATAATTTAATATTGTGTTTCCAAAATTTTCTTCATTGATCAATTCAAAAATCCATTGATTTTTCTTCGCGATTTTCATCCCAATTCAAAAGTAATCTTATCCGATGATTCATCCACATTAATTAAAGTAATCACTTGAATTAATAAAAACATAGGAAGATCATTATATAATGGTAGGAAGATCCTTATATAATTGTAATTGATATGTATAAATTAATTAATAATAAATCATACTAATATAGAATGGTTTATTATATAAAAAATACATATTCTAAAATTTAGTTTTCATTTTATAATTTAATATCGTGTTTCCAAAATTTTCTTCATTGATCAATTCAAAAATCAATTGATTTTTCATCCGAATTTTCTTCCCATTTCAAAAGTATCTTATCCGATAATTCCTCCACATTAATTAAAGTAATCACTTGAATTAATAAAAATATAGGAAGAACCTTATATAATTGTAGGAATATCCTTATATAATTGTAATAGATATTTATAAATTAATTAATAATAAATCATACTAATATAGAATGGTTTATTATATAAAAAAAATACATGTTCTAAAATTTAGTTTCCATTTTATAATTTAATATTGTGTTTCCAGAATTTTCTTCATTGATCAATTCAAAAATCCATTGATTTTTCTTCCCGATTTTCTTCCCATTTCAAAAGTATCTTATCCGACGATTCATCCACATTAATTAAAGTAATCACTTGAATTAATAAAAATATAGGAAGGACCTTATATAATTGTAGGAATATCCTTATATAGTTGTAATAGATATGTATAAATTAATTAATAATAAATCATACTAATATAGAATGGTTTATTATATAAAAAAAAACATGTTCTGAAATTTAGTTTCCATTTTATAATTTAATATTGTGTTTCCAAAATTTTCTTCATTGATCAATTCAAAAATCCATTGATTTTTCTTCGCGATTTTCATCCCAATTCAAAAGTAATCTTATCCGATGATTCATCCACATTAATTAAAGTAATCACTTGAATTAATAAAAACATAGGAAGATCATTATATAATGGTAGGAAGATCCTTATATAATTGTAATTGATATGTATAAATTAATTAATAATAAATCATACTAATATAGAATGGTTTATTATATAAAAAATACATATTCTAAAATTTAGTTTTCATTTTATAATTTAATATCGTGTTTCCAAAATTTTCTTCATTGATCAATTCAAAAATCAATTGATTTTTCATCCGAATTTTCTTCCCATTTCAAAAGTATCTTATCCGATAATTCCTCCACATTAATTAAAGTAATCACTTGAATTAATAAAAATATAGGAAGAACCTTATATAATTGTAGGAATATACTTATGTAATTGTAATAGATATGTATAAATTAATTAATAATAAATCATACTAATATGTTTATTATATAAAAAAATGCATATTCAAAAATTTAGTTTCCATTTTATAATTTAATATTGTGTTTCCAAAATTTTCTTCATTGATCAATTCAAAAGTCCATTGATTTTTATTCCCGATTTTCTTCCCAATTCAAAAGTAATCTTATCCGATGATTCATCCATATTAATTAAAGTAATCACTTGAATTAATAGAAATATAGGAAGATCCTTATATAATTGTAGGAAGATCCTTATATAATTGTAATAGATATGTATAAATTAATTAATAAATCATACAAATATTGAATGTTTTATTTTAAAAAATACATATTATAAGATTTAGTTTCCATTTTATAATTTATTATTGTGTTTTCAAAATACGAAAAAATTTATATGGAAAGATTTAGTTGCCAATACAAATAAACAAATTATAATAAGATCCTTATCGAATTGTAATAAATATGTATAAATTAATAAATTATTCTATTGATATTTAAATGTTATACTTCATAGAAGAGATTTTGGGAGGGAAATTAAACATAAGAGATTTACATTTAAGGTGAAACAATCATTGGAGAGATTAATTGAGAATATAATTAATTTACCATTTTGGAATTAGTGACTAAAAATTGAGGACAAATAAATTACATTAATTATCGATTATTTAAAGGATAATTTATTAATATCAATTGATTAATCGAGAATATAAATAATTTACCTTTTTGGGGGAATGATTTCAATATGATTTCAATAATATGGAAAATGAGTATATTTTCAATAGTTCATTTCAAATAAAATACTTATCTTACACAAAATATAGATTTTGCCAGGCATTGTGTTAAACTTGTATACATTTCTCAGTTGAATGAAATACAAAAGTTTGCGAGAAACAAATGGATAAAAATGAGTTGGACAAATTTCAGACTATATTTTATTGAATGAAACACCAAAGATTGTGAGAAACAAATGGATAAAAATGATATAGACAAATTTTAGACCATCTCTTATTGAATGAAACACAAAAGATTGTGAGAACCTAATGCTACAACAACTAAATTCATCCAATTATTTACACTTTGTGGAACAAATCTCTCCATAAAAACAGTAGCCAAATAAATCTTTCCCCAAAAGATGAAGTGAAATGGGAAGTCATCGATTATTTGACATAGAAAAAGATGTCGCAACAATTGATTTATTCTTGTATGGTTATGAATAATCCTTATCTCTTCATCTCTTCAAAATGCTCTTCATCATTTGAGTTTGTACTCTCGTTTTCCCAATAACTGTCACCAAAACAACAACAAAAGAGAACAAAAATATTAGCAAAATAGGGAAAAATAAACATGAATTTGAATAATAAAAGATAGAAAATGGTGAGGAGATGTATTTGTTAAATGGAACATTGAGAGAAATGTTAAATGAAGATGTAAGGATATGAATAATCTTTATCTCTTCATCCCTTCAAAATGCTCTTCGTCATTTGAGTTTGTACTCTCGTTTTTCCAATAACTGTCACCAAAACAACAACAAAAGAGAACAAAAATATTAGCAAAATAGGGAGAAATAAACATGAATTTGAATAATAAAATATAGAAAATGGTGAGGAGATGTATTTGTTAAATGGAACATTGAGAGAAATGTTAAATGAAGATGTAAGGATATGATTTTGAGGGGATTATAATACACACATATTTATAGGAGAATGAGATAAATGAGATATAGGGATTGTTGGAGCACGGTCCGGGGCAATTTTGTAATAATCAGCGAGGTGGAGCACGGTCCAGTGGCAGTGCGGTAAATATTTCAGTGTGTGTGTGAGAGTGTTAAAAAGTGGTTTTTGTGAGGGGGAAAATTTTGGGCGGGAATATGTGTGTGTGTTAGACTATTTTGTTTTAGATTATATATAGATTTGTGTGTAATTCGAACAATGCAATTTGGAATGGTTTACTATTATGCACTCATAGTTATATGTAAATATGATGTTTTTGTTTGACAGGGCAAATTTATAGGTTTGAAAATGGTAATAGTGATGTTTTGATCAAAAAATATTTTATTTTTTAGAAAAGCAATTCGGTTCGGTTCGGTTAACCGGTATAACCGAACTGAAATATTTCGGTTCGGTTATTTCGGTTTTCAATAATTTTGGTTTGGTTTTGGTTTTTAGAAAAAATTCGGTTTTGAAGTTTGGTTCGGATCGGTTAACCGAACCGACCGATGCACACCCCTAGAGCATATGGTAGATGATAATTTTAAAGATACCATTCAATTCAATATACTCAAATCTAACTTGTTATTTATAGGTAGTTATAGACAGTTATTCTATATTTTTACTATATTATCATTTATTTTATATAAATACTATTTTTTGTCATTTATTACGAGAGAATTTAATTGAATTATAAAAATATAAATTTATGCCCTCATTTCCAAAAAAAAAATATAAATTTATGAGTTAATTATCCAAATCTTGATTTTTCTTGGGAACTTGAAGAATTATACTACAAAGGGGTGTTTGGGAACGAGTAATTGTACTCGGTATTTCAGAAATGATCATTTGTTTCCAAGCTAAATGCATACTGCTGAATTATGTACACTAATTTGATGGACTGCATCCATGAAATACGCGTGACAGAGGGAATATGTTCATATACTGATTGAGTTTTTGTTGAATTGCTGATTGTCATTTATAAGTGTTGAATATCAAGTCAAAAGTATTGAATAAATATTTTCAATATCAACCAACTAATGTTTTTCTGCTGAACAACCTATACATACTAAAAAAGCAGTGGTGCGAGCTCATACCATATAAATTACAAAGGGACAAAGAGGGGGATATAAGCCGAGTGGGAATCGACCCAACCCCCAACCTAAATGTTGAAAGTCATGGGACTGGATCACTAGACCAAGTTCTCATCCCAATATCTCTAATATTAACCAACTAATGTATAAATTCAGTATTTTTAATGACAATTCAGCAAATTTTAATAACAATTCAACACTTCAAAATTTTTGGCTTATTACTATTGGTATTAGAAACAAGATTTTTTTATTAAAATTGGGGCTATTTAATAAATTGAAAAGTCTTAAAAAAAAATTAATAATAATTTCCAAAAGGGCGAATTGCGCAAATTGCATAATAAATTAAATTAAATGTATTAGGAAAAAGATATTTTTCTTAAGGAAAAAAAAAGTAATGCAAAAACTAATTTTATCTCAAAAGGAATTTTGTTGCGAGTTTAAAATACAAATTTCTAATCAGGAATTTTAAATAATGTTTACATAAATAAACCTATAAATATAAAAGGTTGGCAGAATCTATTGGATGTTTGTCCCACAAATATATATATATATATCTAATATATATAAGTGTGAGACCTTATGAACAGTAACTTTAAATGTGAAATTCCTTAATTGCCCCTTTGTTCCTTTTCTTTGCTCATTCTTTCCTTTCATTATTTTCTCCAGGCCCGTTCTTTCTTCTGGTGCGCCCTTTTGCGAGCCAGATCTCCGGCTTCCTCCCTTAATTTCGTCGTGACCCAATCGCCCACGCTAGCCATCTTCGCCCTTGCGCCTGCGTCGTCGTAGGAGTCGCCTTGCTTCCCCGCCCACCCTTTCCTACTGTGCTAATTTCCCCGAACATCCAATTTCACGCCGCCCTAATTTCCAGGGCCTCATTCCCCGTTGCCCTCTCCGCTGTCGCAGCCCCGCCGGCGCCGCCCCCATCGGCCAGAACAGCGCCTCGCCTGCAATCCCGCTGGGCTTCCGCTCGACTCCCGCTCGCGTTCAGGTATAGAGTCGTGCAGCTTCGTTGTTGAAATTGGGGATTTTCAATTTTCTAACAAATTTTGAGCTTGGGGATTTTCAGTTTTGACCTGTGCAGAGTTCAATAATATAAACAAATCCCAAGTTTGAAATGCGATGGTAAGGTTTGATTCAGTTTGAAATTGGGGATTTTCAGTTTTGTTCAAAACTGAAATGCGATGGACTTGGGTGTGCAGAGTCCATAATCCGCTCGACAATTTCAGTTTTGAAATTGGGGATTTTCAGTTTTGTTCATTCAAACAAAACTGTGTAAAGGGGATTTGTTTATGTTGTTGGGAGAAGTCGATGGTTAGGTTTGATTGTCACCTCATAACCAAGAACTGACACTGGTTTTCAGGTATAGAGTCGTGCGGCTTCATTGTTGAAATTGAGGATTTTCAGTTTTGACTTGTGCCTTCGGGCTTTCACTTTGAGTTTCCTGTTGGCTTCCGCCTTGCACTCCCGTCCTTGTTAGTTTTGTTTGAATCTTGTATTGATGACTTTTGGGTTTATGGCGTTCCAATTCTGGGCTTTTGTGCTTGCCAAATTGCGCCATGGGATTTCCATTATCACAAAGTACTTGAGGCCGTTCTTACTAGGATTAGAACCGTGGGTCTGTTCTTCGTGTGCTTCAATTGAAGCGAATGCTTCATTTCAAAAAGTCTGCATTTTTGATAATTATTTGATTTTGCCCAAGTGAAATTCACCATTGCTTCTATGCAGGGGTTTGGCCTGTAACAGTTGATTCAATATTACTACATTATTCAGTGCTTTTTAACTGATTCATAGATGTTGGAAACGTTTTTCCCCCTGTCATAAGAGATAGCAGCTTCACATTGTGTTTTCCTATTATCAGTTAATTTAAGTATGAAAGATCAGGTATTCAGGCTAATTTAAGTATAAATGATCAGGTGGTATTCAGGTTAAAACCATATCTCAGGCATTCATAAGTCATTGGTTATTTTCCTTTTCAGTAGGTGATCTTTTTTGTTTTGAATATTCCTTGTGTTCTACCTATTCTTTAGTGTATATTAGTAGTTGGGTAGTCAAGGTTAAGTCATAAGGTGGCTGTTGAAGCAAATGACCCTGGCTTGATTCTCCTTTGGGTGACATGAAAGGATGCTGGCAATTTAATCAAGGTTGTGATACATTATTACAACTTTGTGGTAATCAGAGTGCCCAAAATTACATGGTTTGTGCTCTTGAATCTTTTAATTATGTTTTGATATAGTGTCTCGTAAACTATTGTATCAAGCATGCATAATTGGTTTATTACCCATCAGATGCAACTCTTGAAATCTGCCCTTTGTTTAGGAAATTTTTTTATTCAGTCGCATTCCCATCAGTTGCTGCTTCCTAGCATGAATAATATGCAACTTACTATTACATTCTCAGAAGATGAAGTTCAGGAGGCACTGTTTTCCATGAAAGCTTTAACTTCTCTAGGCCCAGACGGATTTCCTCTATTTTTTATTTTTCAGGAATATTGGCTTATTTTTAATTTTGAAGGATGATCTTTCTGTTACTGCACTCGGTTGAATTATGAAACTGATGTAGGAGAATTTAATCATCCATATCTTGCTCTGATCCCAAAGAAATAAAAAAGCTTTTCAGGTTATTGACTTCGGAGTTCAGATCAATTGCAGTATGTTATGTTAGCTACAAAATAGTAGTAGCAACCAAAATGATTGCCTCTCCTTTTGCATGCTATTATATCTCCCCCATGAGCAGGCCACTTTCATCAAGGGTTGGATTATTTTGATAATTCACTCAACGATTCGGACGTCTTTCGACAAAATTGAATGGATTTTTCTTAGGGCAATAATTTTAAAACTGGGTTTTCATATGTTTGCGTTATACTACTACTTTAGATTCATTTTGTTTGTCTCCTTTTCTAATCTCATGAATGGACAGCCTGGTACTGCGTTTCCTCGTACCTGTGGAATTATACAAGATAGTGATTCTTTGTCTTCAATATTGTTTGCTATTTACAGTACTGATAAGTCTCTCAGTATGTAACCAACATATTACTATGGTAGGATCATGACCTGAATGATTTGGCCCAACTATCCAGATATTAGGTACTCTTCTACTGGCTTTCTTCATATAGAGGTAAACAGACTATGTGTGCTGAACTGCTGCCAGTCACTGTGGGTTCTGTTGATGCCTTTCTTTTTCTCTATTTTACTATTTTTTTTTTTTTTTTTTACTTTTTGTACCACTATCATTTGATGGCTTGATTCACCTTGCATATGAAAATTGACTATGCTATGGAAGGCAGTCGTCTATTGTTAAGGACAAAAGAGAGAAACAACAAAAGGTGGGCCGTTGTTGCTTTAGAACTATTTGAATACTATCTGTATAGAATTCTTAGTTCATTGTTGCACCTTGGATTGAGATTGGTCTTTTACGTGATGATATGAATATGCAATTATCAATATCTTTGTTCTTATTTTGAAAATTGTTTTAAAAGTTATTGAGTAAATTTGATACTTTTACTGTTGAACTAAATGGATGATGATGGTTGCCTAGGCTCAGACAAAGTTATTGATTGAGATGTCGAAATTCTGGACTTCACAAATGGGTATTTGAATTGCTTTCAAGAGTTTAATTGCAGAGATAACGATGCAGCTGATTCTTTCAAGATTGATCTTAAGTGCAACGCTTGCATAGATGGCATAAGGTTTTGAATCCAGAACTTTTTTTACTGGACTCAGGAGGTTGGCTGCAGTATTTTATAATTTATCTTTCTTTATTTGGTGATCTTGATATTCTAGCCTGACCAACACGACTCTAACTTCTTTGTTGTTTGGTTGCAGGAGCAACACGACTTTATTTATCTGTCTTTATTGTTTAATTCACACTGTGATTTCTATCTTCTACATTTCATTTTGTACATTTCCTATGGTATGTGAATCTTCATAATTTGCGCTTCTCCATACAAGTGTTTATCACTGGAAGTTCTAACACTGCTTCGCTGTGTTGTGAGGTGTTGTCTGATGGTCTGTATTTTGTGATGTGTTTCTATATGCTTCAACCTTTTTTTTCCTCACTGGACCGCGCAGCGTAGCTCGCGCCCCTGCACGGTTACTAGTATATATATATATATATATATATATATATTGGACGTTTGGAAGTTAATGGATAAAGGATCTTGGAACACATAGGGTTCGTTTTGCACGTTGAGCTGTAGCTGCGAGCTGTAGCTGTTGGGAGCTGTAGCTATCAGTTTTTGCATAAATGTTCGATAGAAGTAGTTGTAGCTGTAAAAAATTGTAATTTGAAGAGAAAAATTAATTAAATTTGGAAAGTAGCTTCCGAAAGCTCCCAAAAGCTACCTCTTGTAGCTTCTAAAAAGAACCTTCCAAAAGCTCCTAAAAGCTAATGTACAGAACGGAGCTTTTTTTTTAAATAAAAAGCTAAAGCTACCAAAAGCTCCCACAAGTTGCGTGCAGAACAGACCCATAGTGAATTTGTTCGCTCCAAATGAATCCATTAATACTTTAATATTGACTAGTACGCAATTGTGTGATTTCCAAAAATTAATAATTTTTTAAAATAATATATAATTTTCTAATGTATTTGAAATTATTTTGTTTTTTTTATCTGTAGATGTATCTAATAAAGATTTTAGTTTAAGTGATCTATATATTTTCTTACATTTCGATATATTTTAAAGTAATAATTAATAATTAATCTACAGAATAACTAATGGTACTCAACACAATTTAAATCTTTAAATTGGTATTAGAAATATAAATTTTCCGATAGTTTTAAAGTGACATACTGTAGTAAATAATTTATAAAAAGACAAATTGGGCAAATTGCAGACTAAGTATTAGGAGAAAGATAATTTTTTTTTTAAAAAAAATAAGTAACGCCAAAACTAATTTTATTTCAAAAGGAATTTTTTTGCGAGTTTAAAAGAAGACAAATTGCAAATAAGGAAACTTCCATGTTTATACTTACTTCTAAAAAGAAATCTATTAATATAAAGGCGGCTGGAATATTTTAGAGACGTTTAGAATCAGTTAGTTAGTGAATAGGAAATTCCAAAAGCGGATCCATCAAATGATCAATGTACTACTACTACTAACCTCGGTTTTTAATGAGTATACCACCCTCTATTTCACACTATTTAATAAATATTTTTAATTAATAATAACTTATATTTTATATAAATATAAGTAAAAATTATAAATATTTAATATTTTCAACACAATTTAAATCTTTAAATTGGTAATAGAAATATAAATTTTCCGATAATTTTAAAGTGAAATACTGTAGTAGATAATTTATAAAAAGACAAATTGGGCAAATTGCAGACTAAGTATTAGGAGAAAGATAATTTTTTTAAAAAAAATAAGTAACGCCAAAACTAATTTTATTTCAAAAGGAATTTTTTTGCGAGTTTAAAAGAAGACAAATTGCAAATAAGGAAACTTCCATGTTTATACTTACTTCTACAAAGAAATCTATTACTTCATATGTTCTCAAATAAATGCACCCTTCCTGCATTTCACGCAGTCCAAGATATATTTTTAAATGTTTATAACTCAAATTGTGTATAAGTAAAAATTATAAAAAATTGATATTCTAAAACTATGTGATTAGACGAATCTAACAAGCTCTTACATGACTATATTTTTTCTTATATAACTATGTCTAAAAAATTAGTTAAAATTATCCAATGAATAGTTACTACTATGCAAATGATTCATTTATACGAGAACGAGGTAGTAATATAAAGGCGGCTGGAATATTTTAGAGACGTTTAGAATCAGTTAGTTAGTGAATAGGAAATTCCAAAAGCGGATCCATCAAATGATCAATGTACTACTACTACTAACCTCGGTTTTTAATGAGTATACCACCCTCTATTTCACACAATTTAATAAATATTTTTAATTAATAATAACTTATATTTTATATAAATATAAGTAAAAATTATAAATATTTAATATTTTAAAACTATGTGATTAAACGAATCTAATAAAATTTTACTTCAATGTATTTCATCTTATAGAATTATGTAAAGAAAATTGATTAAACTTACTCAATAAATAATTATTATTATGCAAAGGGAGCAATTAAATGAGATTGGAGTAAGTATATACTAAGCAAATTTATTCGCAGAAACAAAAACATTGATTTTTTTTGGAGGAGCCATTAAAGGGGTGGTAAAGGGTGGTGGGTACTCATGTCACACAAATTATAAAGGAAATAAAGGGGGGTTAGGTGGGGATTCGAACCCTCAACTTATAGGTTGGGAGTTGGGGATTTGACAACTAGGATAAATCCTCAACCTCTAAACATTGATATTTTAATAGACTAGTATCGTGTGATTTCCAAAAATTAATACTCTTTAAAATAATAAATTATTTTCCGATGTATTTGAAATTATTTTGCTTTTTATTTGAGCTTCTTTACTTTTCTTTCTTGCTTTCTTTCTTTTTTTTTTTGTCTATGTGTTTACGAATAATTTTTTTAGTATAAACGAAATATAATTTTATTATATTTCAATAAATTTCAAAATAATAATCTGGAGAACATATATAAAAGATTCCAAATTTTATTGACATATCATAGTTAGTAATGATATAATTATTTTGATATTTTACTAGGGGTATATAATATTATCATATCAATAATTTTATGTTTAAAATTTATTTCAAATTTTGTGAAGAAAAAGTTTCAAAAGGACCTATGCTAATATTTTTTAAATATAAAAGATTATTTTATTTTGTATTGGAATATATTTATTTAAAATAGATTAGAGTAATTATTTAAAATACTGCCTCCGTCCCAATAAAAGTGTGTTGTTTGACTTTTTGACACTGTTCATTATTCAACTTTGACTCAATATTTTTATAAGTATATATTTGAAAATAATAGCCGAGTTCGGGCTTGTTAGATTCATCTAATCGTATAGTTTTAGAATATATATATTTTACATAACTTTTAATTCTATATATTTTGAGATATTAACGATAAAAAAATGCATTGGATTATGTGCATAAATGAAACATGACATTTTGAATGGGACGGATGGAGTATATTAGAACAAAATTAATAATTTTACTTTTAAAATTAATTGAAAATTATGAAAAAATAATTTTAAAAATATGAACCCAATGTATACATAGAGATTACATTATTAAGAACCGTCATTTAATTTATGCAAAATAACTGAATGATGCTTTACATATTTCAACTCTATATATACCTATAGTATAATATGGCATTCTAGTATTATTAGAATAGCCTTTTCTTTCCGCTTCAAAATGGTAAAAGTAATTTGATTTTTTTTTTTTTTTGTTAATTTCAACGTATACCGGGTATCTCCAAGTAACATTGGGTCCAAAACTAATTTCTCGAATATCGAGTGGATATTAAAGGATTTTCTCTCCTAGAACAGAATTGTCATACAAAATACTTTGGATTATTAATTAATTTATTATAAATACGCAAATAGATATATACAATATGATAGATTTTAATGGAATTGGCTAACCCTTCAATTCAGTCGAATTTTTTAAGTACTCCCGATGGGTTTTTTTTTTTTTTTTTTTTTTTTTTTTTTTTTTTTTTAAAATGAGCTAAGACAAAGACGAAGACGAAGACGACTTGGAATGTTTTAAATATTTAGAGGGAATTAAAATCAGTCATAGTCCTGATTGGCTCCTCTATTGTTTCCCTATATATACACTACGTACCTCAATTGGTAATTAAACATCACATTAAATAAGAGTAATAATATACAGTATAATGTCTGGAGTAGTAGTAGTATCGGAATCTGGAGGCCGAGCTGATGAAAAAAGGAAGCCGAGAAACTGGAAGGAGTGGATCGGATACGTACAGTATGACTGGGAAAGGGAGTCGCCGGCCGAACTCCGCAACGCTTTGCTGGTGACAACAGCGCTGTTAGTCACGGTTGCATTTCAGGCAGGTATCAACCTTCCGTCCCACGTGTTTCCTGAAGATGGAGAGGGCAACGACGTCCTTAAAAAAGTTTATGTGATTTTTAATTCTATACTTCTGTGCGCATCAATTAATGTGTTGCATTATCTCGTCGGTGGCTTGCCTTTCCGGTTGGAAATGTACGCAGCATTATATGCTGTGCTGCCCACCTACGGCTGCTCCATTTATGGTACCGGTTTGAGTTTAGTGTGGAAAATTTCCCTTATGTTAATACCCACTGCTATTCTTGCTTTAAGGTTCGTCATAATAAACGTCATAATAAATAGTATAAAGAAGTGGTCGAAGAATCACGACCGGACTTAATTAGCTGCAGGATGATGATGATTGGCCTGGATCGCTTAATTGCTGCACTGCATATCATCTTCGTCGGTGTTTATGTTGTTGTTATTGTTGTTGTAAGTTGTAACTTGTAATACTATATGGTTTGTTTGCTTTCTAGTCTGCCCGTCTCCCAACCCATGGGTTGGGGGTTCGATCCCCATCCGGCCAATTATCCCTCCCCTTTATTCTCCTTTGTAATTTGTGTGGTTTGGACTCCCATATATTTTTGTCGACACATAAGTGTCACTGTTTACCCAAACTGAGTGGATCTAAGTGGTAATTCCTCAGCGGGGCGGATTGTTTGTATCGTAATAATATTATTATGAAAGTTTAAATAATACAGTATAATGCATGTTGTTTATCGTTATTTTGTTAATATTGATGATGCATTCTACTATATATTCTAAGTAGTATATAGTAGCTCATATTTAATCGAATAATAATATGAATATATATTGAAGTTCATGTTTAAGCCCTAACGTGTTACTATTATACTTCGTATTACTAATAATTATTATAGTGTTTGACAACAAATACCTTAAATAAAAAAAAAAAAAAACACCAAAATTCAAGGATCCCCACTCATTATATCCATTCCCCTTATTTTCAGCACTCAAAAATTAGTAGAGAATTTAAAGAAACAAACAACATTAACGACGACAGCCAACCAACTATTACTCTTCCATTCCGATCCTCCACTTCGATGCTGCCACCATAATTCCAAATTCCAACAATCCCACCGCATTAATTCAACAACGATAAGATAAAGATGCAGGCGTCCAGATTCGATCCGTACGAACACGTCAAAGTCGCCCTCAACCCCGACGGCTCCCTCACCCGCTACGTCAAACTGCCCCAATCTCCCGCCACCGGCGACCTCCTCGAATCCTCCGCCGCCATCGCCCACGCCGTCCTCAGCAAGGACGTCACCCTCAGCCCCGACAAGAAAACCTGGATGCGCCTCTACCGCCCCTCCAGAACCCGCCCCGGAACCAAGTTACCGATCATCCTCTACTTCCACCCGGGCAGCTGGATCCAGATGAGCATCGCCAACACCATCCTCCACGAGAACTGCAACCGCATCTCCTCCGAGGTCTCCGCCGTCCTCGTCGCCGTCGAGTTCCGCCTCGCCCCGGAGCACCGCCTCCCGGCTCAGTACGAGGACGCCCTCGACGCCGTCGCCTGGGTCGGGAACCAGGCACGCGACCCCGACGGCGACCCCTGGATCCGCAACTTCGGGGATATGGAGCGGTGCTACCTGTACGGCGTCAGCTGCGGCGCCAACATCGCCTTCAATGCGGCGCTCCGGCTGAAGGAGATGAAGCAGGGCCCGCCGGTCAAGCTCGCCGGGACGATACTCAACCAACCCTTCTTCGGCGGGAAGAAGCGGACCAAGAGCGAGCTGAAGCTGGCCACCGACCCGTTCTTCCCGCTCCCGGTCCAGGACCTTTTCTGGGAACTGGCGCTCCCGCCCGGAACAGACCGAGACCACAGGTGCCCTAAAATTTTTACCCAGTATTCGCTCCGTTTTCTTTTTTTTACTTGCCGTACTATCTTTCACACATTTCAATGCATATTTTGAATCGTTTAATAATGTACAAGTAAAAATTCTAAAAGTTCCATAGTTAAAACTACACAATAACGAGACGAGTCCCGTTTGGTTTTATTTTAACTTGCATAACTATGATAAAACTTTAAGTGAAAGTTCTAAAAGTTCCATAGTTAAAACTACACAACGAGACGAGTCCCATTTGGTTTTATTTTAACTTGCATAACTATGATAAAATTTTAAATGAAAGTTCTAAAAGTTCCATAGTTAAAACTACACAACGAGATCAGTCCCGTTAGGTTTTATTTTAACTTGCATAATTATGATAAAATTTTAAGTGAAAGTTCTAAAAGTTCCATATATAGTTAAAACTACACAAGGAGACGAGTCCCGTTTGGTTTTATTTTAACTTGCATAACTGTAATAAAATATTAAGTGAAATTGTACGTGACAATATCAACTTACTAAGTGTTGCAACAATTCTAAAACGGAGGGAGTAATTTTTAAAGATGATCGCCCCCCCCCTTTATATATTTTTAAGCAATCTAAACTTATACAGGTATTGCAACCCATTTGTTGACACGCCGATGAAGGCGAGGGTGAAGAACCTGGGGCGGTGCTTGGTGATCGGATTCGGCGGCGATCCGTTGATCGATCGGCAGCAGGAGTTCGTGCAGATGCTGGTTGAAAGAGGGGCGCAGGTGGAGGCCCGGTTCGACGACGTCGGGTTCCATGGGATTGATATGATCGAGAATAAATGGGCCACCGCCATTCTCAAGTTCATCAAGGAGTTTGTTTGAATTATTTTTTTTCACATTTTTTTGGGGTATGATATATGATATAGTACAGTGACATGAAGTATATGTGTGTTGAATAACTATGTTGTAGTTAAGGATAAGTTGTACTGTATTAGGTTTTAGGGATCATTGAAATATATATATGGTTCAATTATGCTACATTGCAATATTATAAATGTGAAACAAGTTTAATTTGAAACATGAAACAAAAACAAAGCAGGGTCATAATGCATCTATGGGTGTCCATATACATAAATACGTATATATATATATATATATGATATGATCTGATATACTTACACGATGGAAAATGTGTTATTACGAGGATGGATGATCAGAAAGAGATGAAACAATAGTCGTGGTCGGAATTAGAGTTGTCGTCGGAGGAGTTGGGGGAGTGGTTGTGTCGGCCTTCGTAGGTTGTAATGACCATTCGGCAATCCTCTGAGAGTCTTTCTACCCTTTTCTTCACTCGACAATTGTTCTGAGTGCATTTATAGTAACTTCTGCAAAACATATCTATAAATTAGTAACTCCTTCCATTGCCTGATTTTGCCATTATTCCTATATCGATCTTACAAATTAAAATTACAGACACAGCTGCATTATTGCTAAACCCTAGCTAATTAATGCTGGCTATTGTGTTTATAAAATATAAATAAAAAGTGATGATGTAAGAAAGAAATACTTCTAAATTGGAAATGAGTGGAATAGTACTATTGCAATGATATATTCTAGCACTATTGTAGCCACTATAATTATCTAGCTAGCATGTCTTCATATGTACTTGCAATGTACTCCACTCCCCCTTAAACTTAATAGACATGTTTTTTTGGTAAACAGTGACACCCATATGTCGGCAAAGGTGTGTGGGAGTCCAAACCACACAAATTACAAAGGGAGATAAAGGAGAGGAATAGGGGGCCGGGTGCGGATTGAACCCCCAACCTATGATTGGGAGACGGGGGACTTGACTGTTAAGGTAAGTCCCCAACCCCTTAACTAGACATCTTTGATTTTGGCATGGAAATTAATGCAATTAACATGTTTAATATCTCAAAATATATAAAAACGCGCATGAAAACAAAAAAAAAAAAAAACAAAAACAAAAACAAAAAACCTTAAATTTATACTACAATATGAGGTTAATAGTCAAAAAAACTTTGATTATTAAAACTTTCAGTTCCATTAAACTTTTAATTTATTTGCATATATTTCAAACAAAAGCTAGCTAGCTAGGGACATTAGCTAGATATATACACACATCCGGTAAATTTGATATAAAAAGGAGAGGTGAAAGTGTGCACATAAAAACGAAGAATCTATATCTAAATTATTTTCTAATTTTCATTATTGATATAATTCAAAATAACTGTACCGTCATCAACTCATCATACATAATAAATTTTTTTAAAATAAATTTCCATAAAATACATGATTTATCTCTCTTCCTTGAATTGTATATATGCGAATATCACACGACATTTTTAAACCTCGGGGGCAATATACCTTTTAAGTAATATTTTTTTTTAAAAAAAAAAAAAAAAAAGAATGAAAAAAGGAAAAAGTGATCTATGTGTATGTATATATAGTGTGAAGCTGGTATGGAAATTAAAAGATTATGGTATGCATACAGCATACCTTGGATGAAGGCTATTCTTGACAATCTTCTGTCCATATTTTCTCCATTTGTAACCATCATCAAGCAAATCTATATCACTTCTTGTCTGAAAGCAAAACCTTGGCTCTCTCAGCTTTCTCCTCACAGCTTTATTATTGCCCTTATTGTTCTTGTCTGAAGATGAACTCCTCCACCTACAATCATACATAACAATTTTTTTAGACATTAAAATGTGCCTACTACATCCCATATTATGCACAATAATAACCTTTATATTTTGAACTATATCCATATACCTACTTTTATACATAAGTAATAGCCAACAATATTGAACCCATTAGTATATCATAGTATACATTATCCAATTTCCCACGTTCGGCCTCCAGAGGAGTACTATTACTGATTAACAATCAGAATAATTAATACTCCCTCCGTTTTTTTTAAAGGTTATGTTTTGGCTTTTTTTTAATGTTCATTGTAGCACTTTGAATTCTATTTTTGTTATAGTTATAGATGACAAAATATAGCCAAGTGAGATCTTGTTGGATTCGTCTTTGCTGGATTCGTCTCAACTTGTAGTTTTTAAATATCAAATTTTTAGAATTTTTACTTATACCAAATTTGAGTTATTAATCGTTGAAAATGTGCATTGATATACGTGCAAATAAGAAGTGTAACCTTAAAAAAAAAAAAACAAAAAAAAAACGGAGGTAGTACTTCTATTACTCAATTATTAAGTACATAAAAGAAAACTAAGTCATAATATTATCAGTCGTCTGTGGTTGGGCTTATCTCCATCTTTCAATTCTTAGATAATTACAAACTCCAATTTCAGGTATCAAATATATAATGATGAAAGCAGGAAATTATTGAAGTAAGAAAAATTAAGCAGAATATAAATTTGCAGAGACGACCAACACAGCCACAAACATACAGACACAGATTCTGTGAGTTACTAATTGTGTGATGCAAGAAGATTAATGAATGAATAGATTCATATGTTGAAAGAATTAAAGAAAGGGCAGGAAAAGGTAAAGCACTTTTATGCTTCAATTCCCCATCTCTTTCTTTGGACATTTATAACATCATCAGCTGGAGTGTTGGAGATCTTCCTTGGTGGAATAAATTAAAGATCCTACAAAAAGCCCCTCTACATACTCGATTATTCCCTCTCCATTCTATTTCTACTGATCTTTACAGGTTGGAAGTGTTAGAAAAAAAAAGGCCTGGGGATTCTCTAGGGTTTCTAGTAATTTACCTCCCATCATTGTCTCAGAATTTTGGGGAACCAAAACACTTGCAGAGAGAGGCCAAAGTGACAATAAAAAGCTAGTAAAAGCAAAAGTGCATCAACAACAAATTAAAAGGGGCTGTAATGATGAACACACATACATATATCATACCATGAATGCCCTCCTCCCATCTGCTTGTCTGAATGACCACTGCAATTCTCATCATCAGCATCTTTAGAAGGATCCAAATCTGATGCCTATAACATCAAATAATAACACAATTTTAAACTGAGGAATAATAATTGGAGTCTTAATTAAATCAAACACACACACACACTAAATTAATCCTAAAAGCAGCAACAATCATGATGAATACCTGGGGGTGATTATTGGACAAGGTGGGTTTTTGCAAGATGAGTTGATCAGCATGGTTGAGCTCCAACAAGGATTTATGAGGAGGAGCAGATGTTTCTGTTTGTACTGTAGTAGTGGGGGAGTGGGAGGGAGAATTGGGGAAGGAGGTTGGAATTAGAGGAGGATTATTGGGGTGTTGGAAGTGATGATGAAGAAAGCCCAAATGGGAAGAAGAAAAGGGGGGGATATGGTGGAGAGAAGAGTGGTGATGAGAGTAGTTACTGATTATGGGGGGCAAGGGCAATAAACCCCTTTGATCATATCCTTCCATGTTTCCTTTCTTTCAATTAGTTGCTGCTGTGATGTGCTGTGCAGTGGAGAGAGTTTGTGAGTAGTGGAGTTTGGGAATAATATTAATATTGTGGGATGTTATATTATTGCTTATTGCATGTTTGGAGGAGGACAAGCCTGTGGGCCACCTTCAATTCCTTCCTTTCATTTCCACTCCATATATAATACTACTACTATTATAGTACTCCCTCCGTCCCATTCCAAATGTCCTACTTACTATTTTTGGATGTCCCATTACAAATGTCTTCTTTCTATAAATAGAAATAATTTTTCCCTCCAACAACTATGTGGACCCCACCATATACTCACAAACCAACTCTACCTTAATTACAGTGCCCAACAGTAACAAGACACTTGGAGTGGGACGGAGGGAGTATTATTAACATACTTCCTCCGTCTTTGTATAACTGTAACATCGATATATAAAGTTGGTACTATTCATACATTCACTTTAACTTAAAGTTTTATCATATTTATACAAGTTAAAACATAGACATGTGAAATCTTGTTAGATTTCTCTCGTCGAGTAGTTTTAAAATATCTAACTTTTAGAATTTTTACTTGTACCCAACTTGATTTATTATTGGTTTAAAATGTGAATTAGACTGCGTGCACTGTGGGTCCGTTGCAATTTTTAAAAAACGGAGGGAGTAATTACATATTGGAGGGGATTTGTACGATGATTATGTATATGCGAACATGTTGAATATTTATTCATAAGTGCTGAATTTTCATTCAAAAATTAACTAACTAGTGTTTAAACTTAGAAATATATATTCAACACTTTTGGAGTATCAATCAATACATCTATATACGCTGAATTTTCTAGTAACCAAATTGCCATGTAATAATAACCTTGTGAGTTTTAACATATGTTCTTATAATAAATTGAAATCATTAATTGCATTCTATCTAGTACTTATACTACGTAATGAGTACTTTTTTTTTACCACGAAAATTCACAATTAGCTCCACATAAATTCACAATTAAATACTCCCTTCAAATTTTGTTGTGTATCACATCATATTATCCCCAAAGTGTCTAGCAATTCAGGTTCAGTCGCAACTTATAACATCTGGATGTCACGACATGTTGATTAATTACACAGAAAATTACTAGGAAAGCCACGAACAAGGACTTTATTAATTACCGACTTCCCAATATTAATCATTTATAGAAGTATAATCTAATTTGCAGAAATGATGGATATATAGGAGTATTCAAAATGAAGAATTCAGAATATAATTAGAATCGGTAAAAAAAAAAAGGCAGTAAAAAGTCGAGGCCGGGAATACTGAATTAAATAGTGTAGATATAGCTAGGTAGAGGCAAGGTTTTAAATGTAGGTTTCGGTATCTATATCCGACATATAAATTTAGGAAAATTTCGAAAATATTTGTAATTTTTTGAAAAAATTAATTTGAGTTTCTGAGATGATGAAAATGAAGATATTTCAAAATTTATCATCTCTATTGTATGCTAACAATACTCATTTAATGATATCATCATATGCTAGTAATATTATTGATATCATGCACCATGTTGATTGATAAGAGACTTAAAATTGATAAACGAGTTAATTGAATGACATCATCAATATATGTTGAAACATAAATTTTAATTTTTAATTTCTTAAAAAATATATTTTTAAAATTTAAAAAAATATATATTTTTAAAGAAATTTCGGGAAATTTAGGTCAAATTTCGGGAAATTTCGGATTTCCGGCGAAATTTCGATGGAATTTTCGCAAAAAAATATTGCATGTGAAATTTCGCTTCGGGATGTCCTGAAATACGAATTTTGCGTCGAAATTTCGGGAATTTCGCGGATATTTAAAACAATGGGTAGAGTTAGAGTGATGTTAACAGTTTGGGTGGAGTATGAAGATGTAATAATTATTAATGTGCAGTGAATCTGAAGAGTGAAGAGTATCTGAGTGTATGTGTATGTTGTGTTTGTCATTTAGGGTTGTGCAATTCTGCATAGAATATTTTGAAATTTGTTGCCTCAGTGGTTTTGACCCATTATTACTACTCTTATTATTATTGGTTTTCCTGTCACTCGCATAATAGAAAAATGTTGCTCGTTCAGGTGGATTTACATTAGTATATGTGTGTAGGATCATCAATAGATTCTGTCTGAAACATTGGGTAATAATTAATAGATGGATTTATGGAAAAAAACCCAAATCCCTAATTGACTGCTAGCTAAAAGAGGGTTTTTTTGCACTCAACTTTTCACAGTTTTTATTGCTAAACGCATCAAATTCGGTAAGCTATTATTGAAGATTTAATTAATTTGATATACTGATAAGTTGTCATGTTAGAAAAATCATCATGTGATGAACAATTTAACATACTTGAGACCAATTGTTTAGATGGGTTTTCTAAGTTAGATTAAGGGTCGATTTTGATGAGATCTTGAGCTGAATATAATTAGCAAAAGATGGAATTATTAGGGATGGATTTAGGAGGGGTATAACCTTAAAAAATGTGTTATGCTGCTAATTTAGTTAAACAAGACAGGAAACCCTAACTAATACTAGTACTATAAGACACAGAAGCTATGTAATGTAGGAACTGTTATAGAGTAATTATTAATATTCGCAAAACATTGTCATTAGAAATTGAATTATGGCGAGAGATTTGATGGCCCAAATTAGTGTTATTCCCAGACAGGAAAATAGAATATATTTAGTGCAGCAGTTGTGACATTCTTAGAAGCAATTGAGTATAGAGTGGAGTGGGTCCTGGAAAGTTTCATCAATGTCAAATGCTGTCGTCGTCGTCGTCGTCGTCGTCTCTACTCTGCAGAAACACCACATCAAAGGCCAAAAAATAAATTGATCATTATATTATTGAATTTTTGCAATTATATATAGGGCCAAAAAAATCCAGCAGGGAAATCTGCTTGATTGAAATTATTGGTGCAGATAAACGCAATTGTGTTGTGTCCAGTCGAGTCAGACCACCCAATTGCCTGCAAAAGATGCAAAATATAATCATAATTCCCACACATGCAAACACCCAACACATTTCACAATATTTCTTATTTTCATATCATGGCCTGGTGGATGATGTGGACCTTTTTCGTCATTTTAATTTTTAAATTCTAATTCAAATAGCAGCTACATGACACCTAAAAAAATTCAACTCCATTGTTTTAATAGTATAGTAATAAACCATATATATATGTGGACCTTTTTGTTGAGTTTAGTAGTCTTCATTGTTAAATTTAATTAATGAAGACGATAATTGTATTAGTTACTACAGTTCTTGACAATTATCACTTTGATGGTCATTCCAAAAATAAAGTTGAAAACTTTTTAATTCCCTTTTGGATTTCTTTCGGTTGAAATGTGAAATGAGGCCAAAACTTTTCACTTTAATTTTTCGTCAATCAATAATGCTAATAATACTATTTTACTTCAAAAATGTGTTACAAGCAATAAAGCAGATGCATGTCGATCGACTTTTATCCATATATCCTAAAGAATTAATCTTTTTAATTTAGTATTAGTAGATTGTTGTTGTCCTAACAAAACTCTTGTGCAGATGACACTGTCCTGATAGCAGTTCTGGGTTTGTTGTAACTGCTTCTCTGTAACTGCTCCTTGGCAGTTTTGATTTCGCCCGCACAAGCAGTCTGTTAATCGATCATTGATTCTACTCAGATATATATATTCCCTGTGATTTGATCGATTGTTAGTATTAGTTGAGTTGTAATTCATTGTTTGAGTTTTTACTCTTTGAGAATAGTTTTGTTTTCTCTCCAAGATTTCATAGAGTTCTTTCTAGAGAGTTTTTAGAGTCTTGATGGTTCGTTCTTCATCGAATGGGATTCTGTGATCAATCATCAAGATCGTGCTTCACATTGCTTCAATTGGCATCGCCGAATTGAAGAAATCTTTCCTCAATCAAGTTTAGGAGGTTGATCCTTGCGAGGAGCCTCTGAAGGATCGAAAGGAGCAACTCAGTGTGTCTTCTACACCAAAGTTCTGAAATCTGAAGGATTTGGCAATCAAGAAATCAGATTGGACGGGTTGTCCAGCAATCGGAGTTGTGGGGGAGTCCAGACTACGATTGTTCTACCGGAATTGTCGTCTCGGTAACAGGGTCTGTTTTTTGGTTGTTTTTCAAGTCTTGTTAGGTTTAGAATTTTTGAGTGTTAGTGATAGAACCTGGATTGGCATCCCCCAGACGTAGATCCGTTTGGATCGAACTGGGTCACCAAATTCTTGTGTTCTTGTTTACATTCTGCTGATCACTATGCACACACATATACACATATAATCTATTTACTCGTAGTTTTAACAGCAAACCAACGACAAGCTCATAGTTCAAGATAGTAAACTGGGACCAACACTTGGTATCAGAGCGGCGGACTCTGACGAACTAGAGACGATTTTGATAAATCTTGAAAATGAGCAGAGAGGGTGCATCTATTTCTAGGCCACCATTGTTCGATGGCACAAATTATCGATACTGGCGAACTCGAATGAAAATCCATTTGATGGCACTCGGAGATGAAGTCTGGGATGCAGTCGAGACAGCCTGGCAACCACCAACACGACCACGAGCTACAACTGATGGATCTACAGATCCTCCTGGTAGTCGACCAGCAACCAAGGCTGAATACACTCAAGCAGAAAAAGACGCCAAGAAAGGAAATTATACAGCTCTTAATGCAATCTTTAGCGCCATGGACGAAACACAGTTCCAACTTGTTACAAATCACACACTGGCCCATGATGCATGGAGGACTCTGGAAGTGATGTATGAGGGTTCTGAAGACGTTCGAGCGACAAAGCTACAGCGAGTTGAGACAATGTTCGAAAATCTGAAGATGAAGAAAGATGAGTCGATCTCTGTTTACTATGGAAGGTTCAAGGATATCGTAAATCAAGCCTATTCTTTGGGTTTGGTGTACGATAATCAAAAGCTTGTTCGAAAGATGTTAAGGACTCTTACCAAGAAGTATGCTCCGAAAGTTGCAACACTGGAAGAATTGGATAAACTGAATACAATCACTTTGGATGGTCTTGTGGGGATTCTTCAAACCTATGAAATGAATCACCTAGAAGAAGAGTCAATAAGGAATATTGCACTCAATGTAGAAGAGGATTCTGGTAATTCTTCTGAAGATGATGTATCTTATATTACCAGAAAAGTAGCTAAGATGTTGCAAGAAAGAAGAGCCAAACAGTTCACCAGACGTCAAGGTCGAAGTTCCAATGATGTTCAGACGACGGACAGATTACCACGTAAAGATTTCAAAAAGAAAGATAACAGTAAGGGTGATCGATTCAATTCAAAGAAGGACTTTGGCAAACCTGATAAATTCGGATCAGTAATATGCTATGAATGTGGAGGTAAAGGACACATTCAATCTGAATGTGCTACTACCAAGAGAATAGAATTGAGGGAGAAGAAGGTATTCCAAGCAACTTTAAGTGGTGATGATCTTGAAGGAACTACTGATGAACAAAAAATAGATGATGAAGTCGTTGCCTTCACCTCAAGAGTTGCAAGCCCTACAATTGAAGGTATTGTCAAGTTCATATGTTTCTCCTAACAATTGTGATTCTGATTCAGGTGAAAGTGATGACGAGTATGATCAACTACTTGCTGACTACAATGAACTCAAAGAGGACTTTGAAGTTGCTGTCCAGGAGAACAAAAAATTGTTGGGACAACTAACAGATGTTGGTATTGCATATGACCTTGAAGTTGAAAAGAATGAAGTCATGCAAAAGGAAAACAACACTCTTAAAGGCAAAATTCTTGAAATGGAGAAAAATCTTGATGATCTCAAAGTCAAGAATGATGAGCTTCAAAAGGTATCTAAAGGTAAAAATAACTTGATGAAGTTCTTTCTATGGGAAAACGTGTTGGTGATCAAACAGGGTTAGGATATACAAAGCAATCTACACCATGCAAAACAAAGTTCACGAGTGGAGGATTTTTACCCCCAACTCATGAAGAATCTTATGCTGAAGAAGATTGTTCGTCCAGACGTAGACGAGACTGTCTTTATTGCAATCTGCCTGGACACACAGCTGATACTTGTATGCGAATTTTGAGAGATCTTATGAATGGAAGACCAGTCGTTTGGCCTGATCAAGAACTACGAAAGAAATTCAGAATGCAAAAGGTATGGATACCCAGAAACAAAAATAAAAATAAGAATTCTGTAGCTTTGCTGTTCTTTCGTTACAGGCACATCAGAGAAACGATCAATGGTATTTTGATTCTGGATGCTCTTGTCACATGACTGGAAGGAAAGATCTCTTAGCAAATTACATTCAAAAGGATTGTGGAGATGTCATTTTTGGAGACGGTAAACGAAGTAAAATAGCTGGTTTTGGTAAAGTAAAGAATGGACTACTTTCTAAACTTTCACGAGTTTACTATGTTAAAGGACTAACAACTAATCTTATCTCTATTAGTCAACTTTGTGATGAAGATTTACAGGTCTTATTTACCAAACACTCATGTAGAGTTTTTGATGACCAAGATGAAAGCATATTGAAAGGAGGTCGTTCGAAGAATAATTGTTATATCTTAACTGACGACACCTCACAAGCCTTGCTTACCAACATTGATCAGACTAACTTGTGGCACAAACGTCTTGGACACCTAAACTACAGATCTTTGCACAAGCTAAGCAACTCTAGCGCAGTTCGAGGGTTGCCGAAGCTATCACAAAACGACCAAACCACTTGCAGAGATTGTGCCAAAGGAAAGCAGACTCGTTCAAATCACAAACTAGTTGATCAGATTACCACAAAGGATTGCCTTGACTTAATTCACATGGACCTTATGGGACCTACCGAAGTCGAAAGTCTAAATGGTAAAAGGTATATTCTAGTTTGTGTAGATGACTATTCTCACTTTACTTGGGTTTATTTTCTTAGGTCAAAAGATGAATCATTTGAATATTTTGAGGCCTTGAGCTTACGTTTGATGAATGAAAAGCAAAGGAAGATTACTCGAATTCGAACTGATCATGGTAAGGAGTTCGAAAATCAGTCGTTCGACCGTTTCTGTGATGAGCATGGGATTGCACATGAGTATTCTGCCCCCAAAACTCCTCAACAAAACGAAGTGGCTGAACGAAAGAATAGAACTCTACAAGAGATGGCAAGATCCTTATTACATGCAAGTTCGATGAGTAAGATGTTTTGGGCTGGAGATGTTAATACAGCCAATCATATTGCAAACCGTGTGTTGCTGCGACCACATACAAATACTACTCCTTATCAATTGTGGAAAGGTAACACGCCTACGGTAAAGTATTTTCATATATTTGGTTGTAAATGTCATGTTCTTAGAGATAGAGAAAACTTAAAGAAGTTTGATTCTAGATCTGATGATGGCTATTTCATTGGTTATTCAAATACTTCAAAAGCTTATCGTGTGTATCTCCTAAATGCTAAGAAGGTAATTGAAAGTACTAATGTTGTTTTTGAGGATTTTGATCTTATAGACAACAGGACTGATGATGATGATCATCTACCCCAACAAAATCATGAACCTATTGTTGAGAATGAACAGGTCATTCCTGAACAACAAGAAACAGAACCAGATAGTCCACCTGAAGTTGAAACTACAGTGGAACAGGAATCTGAGGAACAGCCTATAGAAAAAGTTCAAAGCAATAGAAAAGGACCAAGGGTTCTTAAGTATCATTCTACTGATGATATCATTGGTGATCCTACAGCACAGAGGCAGACTAGACATAAAGCTATAGATTTCAAGGAGCTAGCTGGTTTCAATTGCTTTGTGTCAAAGATAGAGCCTAAGAACACTGTCGAAGCCTTGAAGGATGAATACTGGATCGCTGCCATGCAGGACGAACTACTTCAATTTGAAAGAAATGATGTTTGGGAGCTGACAGAACCACCTCCAAATGTCAACGTGATCGGTACTAAATGGGTGTACAGAAACAAAACTGATGAGAAAGGCAACATAGTCAGAAACAAAGCAAGACTAGTTGCACAAGGATACACTCAAATTGAGGGACTCGACTACGGAGAGACGTTCGCACCTGTTGCACGCATGGAGGCTGTAAGAATTCTTTTAGCTATTGCTTGTTCATTGGATATAAAGCTGTACCAGATGGACATAAAGACAGCCTTCTTAAATGGGAAGATCAAAGAAGAAATTTATGTTGCTCAACCTAGTGGATTTGAAGATCCGGTGCATCCAAATCATGTCTATCGTGTCAAAGGTGCTCTATATGGATTAAAGCAGGCACCTCGAGCATGGTATGAAAGATTATCAAAGTACCTTGTTGCTAGTGGATTTAAGAGAGGAAAAGCAGATAAGACGTTGTTTGTCAAGCGTCAGGACGACCACTTAACTGTTGCTCAGGTATATGTCGATGATATAATTTTTGGTTCGACATCAACAAAATTCAGGGATGAATTTGTTAATTCGATGAAATCAGAGTTTGAGATGTCTATGATGGGTGAGCTGCACTACTTCTTAGGACTTCAAGTTACACAAGAAGCTGATGGTATCTTTCTAAGTCAAGAAAAGTATGCTAGAAATATGTTAAAGAAGTTTGACATGGATAGTTGCAAAGTAATCAGGACGCCCTTAGGACAACAGGATAAGTTTACTAAGGATGAAGCTGGGAAGCCAGTAGATCAAAAAGTTTACAGAAGCATTATTGGAAGTCTACTTTATCTTACTGCTTCTAGACCCGACATTTCTTATAGTGTGGGAGTATGTGCTCGATTTCAATCCGATCCTAAGGAATCACATATGAAAGCAGTGCGGAGGATTATGAGATATATAAAGGGATCTTTACAAATGGGGATTTGGTTTTCTAGACGATCTACACTTGATCTAATTGGGTTCACAGACTCAGACTGGGCTGGTAGTTGTGACGACAGAAAATCTACAACTGGAGGTTGCTTCTACTTAGGAAACAATCTTGTTAGCTGGTATTCAAGGAAACAAAATATCGTAGCTCTATCCACAGCTGAGGCGGAATACATTGCTGCCACATGTTGCTGCTCCCAACTTCTTTGGATGAAGCAACTACTTCAAGACTACGGTATTAGTAAGGATAATTTTTTAGTTTTCTGTGATAATACTAGTGCTATTAACATATCTAAAAATCCTGTTTTACATAGTAGGAGTAAGCATATAGATATTCGATATCATTTTATACGAGATCTTGTGGATGATGAAATTTGCAGGTTAGAGCACATTGGAACACTGGAGCAACTAGCAGACATATTAACAAAGGCATTAGATGGAGAAAAGTTTGAAGGCTTAAGAACTATCTTAGGCCTTTCCTATCATAATTAAACACTTAAATAATTGGGCCTAATGATTTGCAATGTGTTAAATATTACCTTTGCAGGCCCAAAAAGAAACAGGCCCAAAAAAAAAATTGGAGAAGCCTTATCCGGAACACCATCATCACGCGCGGGAGACTGGCTGACGTCGCGTCGGCTCTGCAACTGCTGCAGACTGGTCACGTCGCCCACGTTTTACGAAAACTGTCCTCCGCCCCTTCGATTTCCGGCAACGCTCCTCCTCCATTAAAAGGTCGTTTCTTCCCTTATTCTTCATACGCCTTTACTACTGATCTTCTCTCTTCTTCTTTTTCTTCCTGCTCGAAACTACTATTTTCCTCTAAAGCACAAAAATGCCCAAAAATGGCGATCATCACCGATCTCGATGACTCCACTTCCACCACTGATTCAACCACTCCTCCAACTACTGCCCCAACTCTGTCCTCGCAACCCATTCGCCTAAACCCTGAAGCTATTCAACATATGGTTGCGGAAATTTTGAAAACTGCCCAACAAGGAACCCCTTTACCCCCAAATTCCACAAACCCTAAAGCCACCAGTTCCAATCCTCCTCCTACATTTGTTCTCTCCTCCGAAGGTGTCGTTCACGTTAGTTCCTCCAATCCACCCCCAACTGCCACTCACGCTGAGCCTATGAATGTCGCACCTCCATCTCCTCAACCACCAGTGGATATGGCAGCCGTGGACGAGATTGTCCAGGAACTAAATGCTGAGCACGGTGACCCACCGTTGTCGCCATACGCACACCAAGGCATCCACGATCTCACTCAAGAAGAGATGGATGATATTGTTGAGTCGCACCAGGGCCGCAGACGTAGAGCAGCTTCGCAAAGTTCTCAACCACCGCGGAGGTCTTCGAGGAAGAGAAAGGCTCCTACTCCTCAACCTACTCCTCAGCCTACTGCTCAACCAACTCCAGTGGCTTCAGCAGCAAAGAAACCTCGAAAAGCCCCAATTTTGTTGGATGTTGAGAAGGCTTTTAATAAGAAGTATTTTACAGAGGATATGCGCAATTTTTCTCACGAAGTGCTCAAGGAGAGAGATTTCAAACCGGAGGAAGTGTTCAAGCACGCGCACTACACCACTCTTGGTTTCTCGGACTACCTTGATGAGAGGCATCTGTTGCACTGGGCACAAGGTCTTACCCAATACTCGCCCTCACATGTTCGGGAGTTTTATGCCAACCTCCATCCTGAAATTCTCAACCCTAATTCGACCTGGTTTGGTAAGATTTACATACGTGGCAAATTTCATGATCTGACTCCATCTGTTCTTTGTGCGTTGTTAAAGCTATCTCAGAACGACGATCCTAGTGATGGCTTGGAACTTATGCCTGAGGATATTAACACTGTGGCCTTTGAAATTTCTAATGAGAAAGTCAAGGAGTTTGGACGAAGCAAGTTCAGTGTTGTTCGTCTCACTTTGAAATACTATTGCCTCTATCAATTTTGCAGTTCCAATGTTCTTCCAACGAAGAATCAGTCCCAAATTAGTACCAATATGGGTAAACTTCTTCTTGCATACATCGTCATATGGGACTAATGAATTTTGGCTATTTTCTTTTGAAAGAAATGTTAAGGTACTCCAATGGTCGCATTAAGATTGGTGCTAAACTCCCCTATCCGACATTGATCACGGAGTTCCTTCTCTCTATTGGTGTCAAAATCAAAGAAAGCAAAATGGTTGCTTTGAAGAACTACAACCCTCCACCGACCCTTTTATTCATGGACAATGATTTCAAGCATGCTCCCCTGTCCGGCCCTGCTTTGGTGAACTCTCTTAAGAGTCGACTACTTCGCCAGAATGAACGCTTAACTGCATGGAGTCAGGAGGCTATGTTGATCAAAAGGGAGAATATGAAAATTATTTCTTCACTTCCATACTCTTTTGATACTTCTAACGTGCAGGCTGGTGATGTGGATCCTGATGATGAGGAGTGATAATCCATCATGGGGGAGATATGGTGTTGGTTGGTGGATGACTGATTTGGTTATGGCATTGGTTATGACATTTTTAAGCAGTTCTAACTGCTTGGTAACTATTCCTGAAAAACTCACTTTTTGATAAACTTGTTTTGGTTAATGTTTTGGTTTGAATGAACTCTACTATGGATGGTATTTTATGTTTTTATGGATTCTGAACTTTTGAATATCTTTTTAACTATGCGGGTCTGTAATAGTTAGGTAACTTTGATTACTGCTAAACTATCTTTTGCTATCTGCACTGGTGATCTTTTCTGAATGTTTTGATGGATGTTGTTTCTAATGCGTTTAAACTACTCTGTGACATCCTTCTTATTGATCATGTTTTGTTATTGGTTTACACTGTTTACTTGGTCTCTTGTACTCTTTGGACCTAGATAGTTTCAACACCTTTAGGTGATGGAATTATCATCTCCACAAGAGTGGGGGAGATTGTTGTTGTCCTAACAAAACTCTTGTGCAGATGACACTGTCCTGATAGCAGTTCTGGGTTTGTTGTAACTGCTTCTCTGTAACTGCTCCTTGGCAGTTTTGATTTCGCCCGCACAAGCAGTCTGTTAATCGATCATTGATTCGACTCAGATATATATATTCCCTGTGATTAGATCGATTGTTAGTATTAGTTGAGTTGTAATTCATTGTTTGAGTTTTTACTCTTTGAGAATAGTTTTGTTTTCTCTCCAAGATTTCATAGAGTTCTTTCTAGAGAGTTTTTAGAGTCTTGATGGTTCGTTCTTCATCGAATGGGATTCTGTGATCAATCATCAAGATCGTGCTTCACATTGCTTCAATTGGCATCGCCGAATTGAAGAAATCTTTCCTCAATCAAGTTTAGGAGGTTGATCCTTGCGAGGAGCCTCTGAAGGATCGAAAGGAGCAACTCAGTGTGTCTTCTACACCAAAGTTCTGAAATCTGAAGGATTTGGCAATCAAGAAATCAGATTGGACGGGTTGTCCAGCAATCGGAGTTGTGGGGGAGTCCAGACTACGATTGTTCTACCGGAATTGTCGTCTCGGTAACAGAGTCTGTTTTTTGGTTGTTTTTCAAGTCTTGTTAGGTTTAGAATTTTTGAGTGTTAGTGATAGAACCTGGATTGGCATCCCCAGACGTAGATCCGTTTGGATCGAACTGGGTCACCAAATTCTTGTGTTCTTGTTTACATTCCGCTGATCACTCTGCACACACATATACACATATAATCTGTTTACTCGTAGTTTTAACAGCAAACCAACGACAAGCTCATAGTTCAAGATAGTAAACTGGGACCAACATATATCATGATAGCGTTCTTTTTCATGTGGCGGGCTCGTATATATAAAAACTAACTATTGAAGGCGCATATTGTTTGTTAATTATTTAATAAATTATAGTATATGTGTGTGTAGTTTTATTCTAACATGCTTATGTGTGCTATGACTCTGTATATAGTAGGAGTATATGTTTACAGACTAGTTATTTTGAGATGTTTATGATTTTCTTTTAAAGAAAAAAAAATAAAAGAAGAAGAAAAATCAGTTTATTAATCCAACGTTTCAAGTTTATTTTTCTATATATATACAAAGTTCAATGTGGAAACGTTGTGTTACATCTAATTAATTGTCTTTGCAAGTAAGTTAAAGCATGTAATTTTGATTGTGAAAGGAATTAATGAGTTGAAAGGCAGAGGAATACAAATGGAGCAATCTCATGATTGTGGGATTAAATATTCAAAAAAGGTAACAGATAATGTTGTGCAAATGGGGAAATTAAAGACGATCAAATATAATCACACAAGTAATGTGATACTACCTCTGTCTCAACATTTTTGTTACGGATGATTTTTTTGCACTATTCACTATTTAACTTTGTTTCAAACTTTTAGTATAGTTATGTAAGAAAAAATATAGTCAAGTGGGATCTTGTTAGATTCGTCTAATCTTGTAGTTTTAGACAATCAACTTTTTATAATTTTTCGTAGTACACAATTTAAGTTATTAACCATGAAAAATGTGTCTCGGCATTTGTGTCGAAGGCCAATGTAACAAAAATAATGAGACAGACGAAGTATTGTTTATATGGTGAATTCTATGCAATAATCAATTAGCTTCCAAATTTCATCATTATATATACTACTCTACTCATGTGGCCTCTCAATTTTTCCTCTTGTCTTGTCACTTGTTAATTATTGTGCCCTGTTTAAATTATACTCCGCTTATATTGCCTTCCAATTCATTATTGTGTGTACGACAAATTATAAGTACCAAATACTATGTGTAATTAATTGTCTTAACACAGATTTGATAAAATTGAATGAAATTTGAATTGCTAAACAATGATTGAATTTGTTCACTACTAAAATTTAATTTCAAAATTTTCATAAGATTCAAATTCATCACTTAATATTCGTCAATCAAGTTATTTGAAGATAGATTTTTATAAAATTTTCATAATATTCAAATTTTCATTGACTCGATAAAAATTGAACAGCGGGCATATTTAGGAGCATATAGCGGATTCAATCAACATATTCTCTCACAATTCTCTCTCCGAATCTGCTATCTGCTAGCGGATCTGCTGACTCCCAAACTACCAGAACTCCGGTATGCTTAATTTGGCAGACGAGACCAAAATATCTGCCCATATAGTAAAGGCCAAAACCTTTACGCACAATTTCCACCATCACCATGTACATACTACAGACCAATGAAGCAATGGACTAGATCACGAAAGAAGATACAAAAATCATGTCTGACCTCATCGAAACAATGATGTGTTCCTATAAAACCGTGTGGTAGCTGTGTATTAGTATTACATTACCCACCACGACTAAGCAGGCTGTAGGACGGCAACTCTTCCAAGTGCGTTATGTCATCTTGGAGAAGCTCCCTCTCGAGCTGACGACGTGTGGCTTTCATCACGGTCTGGATTTGTACAATGCAACAACAGAGATTAATTTGCATGATTTTACAAATAACAGAAGGATTCTGAAGTTGGAACAGAATTAGTGCCAGAAATCAAGTTGCTAATTATGCCATAAAAATGAAAAAACACGAGCAACTTCAAGTAGACAATTTGAGGTGCCCTCCGTAGCCTAAAAAGTAAGAACAACTCCCAATGTTGAATGCCCGTTTTATGGGGAATTAGGTATAATAAATATAGAATTAATGAATGATACACTCCATAGGGGAGGTAGAACGGTAGAAGCTTCGGGGATTTTATAAGGTGGAGCCAATTTATTTCGTCTACTGGTAATATTCAAACCAACTACAACCACATATGGTAAAAACTCACATTGAAATCCATATAAGAAGCATGCATGGCGAGCCACTGATTGTCCATTAGCTTGAATGCAATACAGTATAGAAGGTCAAATGCTGATTCATTTTCTGCTGGGCATGCAGGGATAAGAATTTGACAAGAATCAGAAAATAGAGTGGCAAATAAATTATGTTCGATAATGTCAGTGAAGAAGATGCATAAAGTGTTTACCTGTAAGAAATTTCAAGAAGGCTGCACCCACGAACGTCCGGGGCTTTACTGCAAATTATGAGAAAAAACACAAGCTGACTCACAGTTGTAAGCAATTGCTTTACGGATTAACTAGAGCATTCATTATATAATATACGTTTAGAAGTATTAACGAGTTCCCAAGTGCAACAGGGTTACAGGGCGGAACAAGGAATGCTGTTGACGTTGTTCTAGCATTTCTTCATCCACATCACTGACAAACACGGATCATAAAGGGGAAAAGAATTTGACACCACCGGAAACAATACCAAAAATCTAATATTATTCGACGTGAACTACAGTAGTTGGGCAATAAACCTCCAGTATAACTGGAGCCTAATCAAAATGTAGAAATTACTGGTTGAAAAGAGACTCTGAGGGTTCAAATCTATTAGGCCCAGATGGATTGAGGAGGAACAAAAAAGCAAAATTATTTGGAAGTTGATATGTTAAAACTCAAAACATCCAACAAATCACCTGCTTCGAGATCAAGCATCTGGATAAGCATGAATGTGATGTTGACACCAGCTACAGCAAATGGGTATTCCCACAGTGCACGGTCACCTTCCTGCTTCCTAAGAAGATCCTGAAAAGATTTCTATCGAAAAGCATTTGATAAGTTTCCAAGTTGAACAATGCAAGAGTTAAATGTAGATAAGCCAAAACTACAGATCCTCTAGACACAGGCACCAAACTAATATGTCAGCATCCCAATATCCTAAGCCATGTGTAAATTAGTAGAGCATAAGAATTCATCCATATATTCTCGTGCAGGTCGAAATTATGTGAGATTCATTTCATCTCCGCTTAAGAAACTAGAACAGCATCCTTAATAAATAAGTACTACTTTATTTTCTCATATGCACCTGTGGTCCTAAAGCAAGACCAAATACGTATCATTTTCCACTTGTGCCCACTGTGTGGAGATATACATGCCCATCCATATCAACTTGAGTGGGCAACAGTGTTTGAAGTGAAAACACTGAGAAGACAGAAAATAGATATTCCAACAAGTCTAAGTCGACATCTTTGAATCTCTTCACACCAAAAGATTGCAGTCTACATAGAGAGAAAGCTTTGCACAACATAACCTAAACTAGTCAAACTCTCAAGTGACTGAAGAAACTAGCATATTTATGAGGGTAACTCGTGTTAGAAAAGTTAAAAGAATTAGATGCGCTGCAGCAACATACAAAAATCATTACCACAAGCAGAATTCAAAAGCATACAAAATACAAATAACAGAAACCATAGATGAGAATCATAAATCATTACACATAGAAGCAGGTGGGCTGAACATAAATCACAAAAAGGGTAGGCACCGGAGAACAAGCTTGTCCATTCACATTCCCAGAGAGAAATAGAAAGATAGAAAGGGAAAGAGAGATCTTACCGGAAAGTTCCTAGCGAAGTACAACAAATTTTCAACTGAAATAAAACCTCCACCCCTGAAAGTACATAAAAAGAAAAAGATGTTGGCAGCTACAATCAACACTTTGATAAAGTTAAGTAGGTTTTTTCAAAGGGATTCAAGGAATGTTCATGGATAGGTATAAAAATACCGAAAATCCGTTGATGGATCTTTTCCTTGCCAACCCATCTCCTTCCACTGCTCTGAAATTAGGCCATGTAGCTCTTCCTCGGGAAAAGCAGCATGCCACAATGCCCAGAGGGTTTCCTATCAAATAGAAGAATGACAAGAACAAAAGGTGCAAGCTAAGTTTATAAAACTAAAAGTTCAGGTGAGGGTGCTCAAATGCATGTGGGATAGTAGTTTGGCTATGTGCATAGCAGCTGTATGAACAATACCTGATGTTCTGGATTAGAACTATCATAGGCAACATATAACCGATTTTGTAGTCTTTCTAGGCATTCTTCCTGACAGAAAAAGCAGTGTAAACATCAGGTATATGTGTAAGCAGGCATGGAACAGGAAATCAAAAAAGAGTTTCAGGCCTTGGGAAACTTAGAAATAGTATAATATGCAGATCACATGTGTGTATGTTTATCCACTCGGTTGAAAATTAATACATTATCTCTGCTTGAATGAGAAAAATTTTCTTTACCAAAACCATACTCTTCACTTTGAATTCACTGTGTGCCTACTGCCTAAGGCATTATTAATTATCCCAAGCCTAATTTTGTTATCACAAGCCTAACTAAATTAAAACATCAAATTATGAAGCAATTTTGAAATAGCTTTGTAAGCTTCTGTTTCTCACTTCAAAATTGGAATGATCATTTGAACACCACCTTATTGGAAGATTTTAAGGATTCTCACCTTTTTGGAAGTCCAAAATCAACTACCACACACACCATCCAAAGTGAAAAAATTCAACCGAAAACTTCTAAATATTATATAATGAAGCAGTAAAGCAAGACGAATGGCGTGGTCACCAAAACAATAAACGCAATCATACCAGACAGACCCTACTCACAGCAACGGGCTAAAAGATTCACATATCAAGTTTCAAGGTTGCTGAGTGAAGAGATGAAGGGATGGATGCAGAAAGACAACAGTACGACTCATTCCAGAAAAAGCATACGAACTTGGACCGGTCAACCAATGTCAAAGTCAATGGCCCCAGAGTCGAGCAGGATTATTGGGAAGAATTAGCAGAATAAATGGCAAATGACAGGAGGACGGACAGGGAAAAGTCAACAGGATGCAAAAAATACTTGGTGCGACAAAGGTTTGCCGCACCAACCAATCTCCTCGCACCACGTCACTTGGTCGCAGCATGCAAGAATCCATGCGAACAGCTACGTGGGAGAAACCCTTGGTGTGAGGAACTCGTCGCACCACCACTCCTTGCACCGACTCATCCGCACCACCTTGGACAAGCCTTCCAACCTTGGTGCAAGGCACCACTCGCACCACCACCACCTCATTGCCCCAGGCCTTCCTTGCACCACCCACAGCAGCACCAGTTGACGGCACCTACCTGCTCGCACCAATCAGTTGTTTATTTCCTTAGATTAGTATTCTAATTACTGTATTTAGTTGTTAATCAATCAGGTCCAATTTTATAGGACTTCTCCCTCATTTGTAATCATTTTTGAATCATCATATGTAATTACCTTCATTGTTAAAGTGTCATCCGAGAGTGCCCTCTCAAACACCTTGTGAATTCCATTGGTCAAATTCACCTATTGGGACCTTGAAGCTAGTCTCAATGGATTCAACTGGAGCAATGGATCGCAGGAGAGGATGTGCCTAATCGTTGGGGTGTTTTTCACATCCCAATTTCATCCATTGTCACAGTTTGCTTCACCTATCCTTAATTTTCAATTTTTTATTCTTGTTTTTCCGATTGACGTTGGGAAGAGATCCATGGCAAAGAGCTCACCAGTGCCATGCCATATTGGATCCAATTTATGCTTTTCAGATTTAATGGGTATATAAAAACTTACCTATTCTTGTTACAAGAAACTCTTACATAAGATAATGGTCACAAAATGTACAATAGAGAATCACTCAAATGTTCACATAATATGAAGCACCAGAGCAAGAAGCTCAGAGTGCCACACCACATTCAATTGACTGTGTTGGCAATGTGTGGAGTAAGTTCACATTACAAAGCAGCGACCAAGCCAAATATTACCTGATTTGGTGTCAAATCAAATGATGGACGAGCTTCACCTTCTCTTCCCTGAGCACAAACACATGAAAGACCCCGACCAATCCATGCAGCTGATCCTGCCACAACCTCCGCTGTACCAAAAGAAAAGGATTGAAAAAGTTAAATAAGATGCTCTATATGTAAAGATTAAACGATTGTATATGATAAGCTAATAGCAAAACATGCTTGTACACGAAGCACGACCTAGATTACCATATCATATTCTGCATAACAAAGACAAAGCATACTACTATCTTAGGTCTACACTCAACTCAATAAAGAAGAGTGACTTCATGTATTCTCATTCAAAAAGCCCACAATATAAATAAACCAGAAATAGATCTTCTATGTAGCAAAATACTGGATGTAGTGATGTACTCAAATCATGTGACAAAGCAAATATTCTGTTAATAGCTACTTTAACTTTGAGAATACAGCTGCAACTGGCAAAATAGATACATTTGCTTGCAAAACCAAACATATATCTACAGGAAAAAATAGGTACTAATACAGACGATCCAGACAAGCTAAACCAGGTGAAGCCCTTTTCACTTTTAAATCACTGAACCCACAAAAATGTCTATGCACAGGTCAACAGAAATTGACCACTATTACTGATAAAAAAGGTAGCTGTGCTAAAAGAGATGACACAGAAAGTCATTTTATCAGATCCTAGTTCACCAGTTTCAACTTTCAAACATCACCTAAATACTCTCAAAATAGAGCATTATATCAAACAAGGAAATAAATAGTGTACACTATCAGAGATAGTCTATCCCCTGAAAAGTCAGCACACAGTTGGAGACTTGGAATTATCAGCGAAATTGAAAATTATCAGCGAAATTGAGTCTTCAAATAACATGTGCAAGTCTCGCAGTTTATGGCTAGCATTGCATATATACAAATTAATTGTAGAAAAAAAAAATGCAACACTAAATACATGTTGAAAGTTCAAATTAATTCGAGAATAGTAAACAAAAAACACCAACCAAAAATCTGAAAACAGGTAGGCATCAATACACTTGATATTTTCAATTCATAGATCCAGAGCCTCGTAAAGGAATAGTTGCCCAGTGTTACACACCGAAATAAAAACACGCACGCATGGAGGAAAAAAGCGGACGGAAATGAGGATTTTATTGCATAGTGTGTTGCGAAAATGAAAAGCGAGAGAGTGGGGTGTGAGGGGCAAAAACGAGTAAAAACAAGTTCTATTTATTTTTTCTCCAAAAGCAGAATAAAAAAAAGGAATATTACCAGAAGTAGAATTGCAAGCACTTTCCCGATGAAGTCCCTGCGATATTCGCCTCACCGCCACAAAAGTTCCATCGCCGCCGCCTCTATCATCCATTTCCTCAAGTTTACCTAATACTACTCAGCAATCAAACGTGCTGAAAATCGAATTCGAATAAACGATAATAACAACACGCGTCAAACTCATAATCGTTTCTCAACAACAGAAGAATCTCAAATCCACATAAAGCGAGACCTGTTATCAAATGCTCAAGCCGATTACTTGGTGACGCTTGTAAGCTCCGCGACGGAGCGATCGAAGTTAGAACGGTAGCTGTATCGGCTCAAACATGCAATTAAATCGATTCATACGCAGAGAATCGGAAAATGAACAGGGCATTTGCGGAGGAGCTAATTGGTCATTGCTGGCAGTGGCTACAGCCTGCATACGCATAGTTGTCATCTCCCACTGTCGAGGCCTGCAGAGGAAACAGAAACGGGAAACGGGTAGAAATGCCACCAAGTCCCGGGACTGCATTTTTGGGTATATCCGCACCGTTCAAAGCGGACAGCCGCATATCAACGGTGTGGATGAAGGACCTTCTAAGTGAATATTTTTTTTTTTTTTTTGCATTACCTAAGTGAAGATTATAGATAAGACTTTTATTTTATTTTTATTTTATTTTATATACCAATAAATACATACATCTAATAACAATTTAATAGGATTGCCCTTGCAGATCCTCGAGGGATTAGTCTTGGGTCTAATGTGGCCCGAGGATACACTGGTATTCACCTAAAAAAATAACAACTCTAATCAATATTCTTGATAAATGAAAATATTATCAATTAAGTAATTTTTTTAAAAAAAATCTTCAAAATATTAATAGGTTGACAATGCATATGCCCCAATATAGGTTGGTCATTGGTGTGCCCTTTCCTTTTTCTCTCTTTATTTCCAAAAAATGTGTCGTCTAAGGCTTGGGTGATTGATAATTTAATTAATAAAATAATTTAAGCTCAAGTTCAAAGGGAAGCAAATACTATCTCACATGGGTTGTTTGGCATTGGATTTAGTTGTGGGCCTTTCCATTATTATGGACCCAATGTGTTAACACTAATAGTTTTGTGCTTCAAAATTAAGAAAATAAATTTATTAAAAAAAAAAAAGATGTTATAGTAGTGAATGAAGAAAGAAATGAAGTATTTGTTAATATATTAAAAATATATAATTTATGCGTTCACATAATATAAAAATTAAAATTTAAAAAACATAACCACCATTAATTAACATAGCCTTAGAAACATTGTATGTTTTGTTGGGGCCAATCAACATTGTATATTTTGTTGGGGCCATGCAACATTGTATGTTTTGTTGTTAGTTGTGATTGTGAGTGTAATAAACCCAGTCTTGTCCGCATTAAAACCCAACCCAACAATCCCAAACTCAAAATTAGTTATACAATGGTCCCATTCCCACCTAACGACAATTATTTATTTTAAAAAAAAAATTATATCATGAAATTCTATAGGGGTGATAATTATGCCATATTGACACTAAGGTACAATTATAAGGGTTTGTCGTATTTGTTTGAGAATTTGATTGTGAAAATAAACCGGTCACAACTGAAATTGAAGGGTTAATTCTTTTATTGGGTCTTTGATGAAAATACATTTTGTAGGCCCCATAAAACTGCAAGTCCATTTAGGCCCAAATATTTTAAGGTTGGGCCATTTTGCAAATATAGCCCAATCATTTAATCAGTACTTTCATTCTCCAAGTCTCGCCAATATTTTTTTATTTTCTTTTTCTTTTAAAGAAAATAAATAAATTGACAATTGGTCGTGAAAAATGAAGTATATAGAACTTAAAATTTACAGGAATTATGAAACAATTCGGGGAAATCAAAATTAATAAATAGTCATAAATATATTTATCTGGTTATTATTATAGTGTTATTTTGATATGTGTGTGAATTTACAGCATGGTGTATTTGTGACATGTGAACCTCAACTCAAAGTTTTGATTAGATGTATACCTTTTATTTTTCCTTTATACTCCTACTATTTGGAAAATAAAAATTAAAAAAATGTGTGATAAAACCAATTGTATAGAAAAAAAGCAAATAGTGGACCAAACCCTTTTATGTGAGAAAGGAATCACACAGAGAAACCAATTTAGCTTTAAATTTAATACTCCCTCCGTTTTTTAATAAATGTAACATTTGCATAGTTGTTACTATTCATTGAGTAACTTTGTTTCAATTTTTAACACAGTTGTATAAAATAGAACATAGTCAAGTGAGATCTTGTTAGATTCGTCTATTCGCGTAGTTTTAGAATATCAAGTTTTTATAATTTTTACTTTTACACAATTTGAGATATTAAGCGTTAAAAATGTGTATTGGATTACGTGAAATGAATTAATGTTGTAAATTTTATAAAAAGGAGGTAGGGAGTACTTGTTCATAGGAGTATACTAATACACATGACTTTCTCTAATTCCAATGTTCCAATCAAACTTGCACTTTTCATAAAGCAAAAGAGAGACACATTGGCCCACACACCCTTAAAATGCTTGCACAAATATATTTTTTATAAAAAAAGAAAAATTAAAAATAAAAATAATTTAGGGGAGTCAAGTGCTTTTATTATTTTGTCTTTTGTTTCCACCCTTCTCAAAGCTCATTAAAGATTAAATCGATCGGGTCAAACTTACGTATCCTTCAATCTTCTAATTCTATTATAAGGAGTCCACATTCTTGCCAGCTCGTTTTTTCCATTATTGTTTTTATTTAGGTACTACTATCTCCGTCTCGGTATTTTTGTTATGGATGATTTTTTAGCACTATTTACTGTTTAATTTTAATTCACATTTTTATTATAGCTATGTAAGAGAAAATATAGTCATGTGAGATCTTGTTAGATTCGTCTAGTCTTATAGTTTTAGACAATTAACTTTTTATAATTTTTTGTTGTACACAATTTAAATTATTAACAGTTAAAAATTTATATCGGCATACGTGCTGGGTGGGTCAGTGAGACGGAGGAAGTATAAGTTATGACATGAACATTTATTCATGTCTATTTCTTGGTAATGATTGTATACATATGGGGCTCTTATTATGAGTGTATAATATGAAATTTACTATTTTTTTTTCTTGAAAATATTAATAGACGCCAAAACCAATTATCTTTTCGGGTTACAAAAACCAATTATCTTTTGAAAATAAATTTCATATAAGTAAATATATATATATTTTTTAATGACATATGGGTATTAAAATTTCAACTTAAATATGGGTGTATTTATTGTAATATAGAAGTATGATGTACATGTTCTTTTGCTTAAAAGTTGCTGGAAATTCATGCTATAAAAATTATAAATAAATAAGTCGAGAATTTAAACCCACAATCACTAAAATATAAGTGGTCTATCATCCCATATGCAAGTATTTGTGTTATTGCTGTTAGAATATACTATATATGTATTCAATACAATTATTCATTAGAAATTAATATGGTATCAGAGTTGTATTTCTTCATTTCCCTTATAAAGATCATCTCGATGGGGTGTTAAAATATCATACATTGCATATATATTGGGATCTACCTTATTTATATGAGTAGCAATTGGTTTTGGACTAAAACCCCAAACCCTAAACCACATATTCATCATTTTTCTAACACTTGCAAAAAATAAATATGATAAATAATTAAATTAGAACGGACTGGGTTATTTTTTTACTACAAGAATATATTCTCATTTAAGTGCTGATATCGATTTTTTTTTAAGGAGGCATTTAAGATCTAGGAAATGTATGGTGGAGCCCATGCCACATTTATATTCTCATTGAAGTGCTGATCTCGAGTTGTTAATATGAAGTATATATATAGTATTAATCACAATAATATATGTGAATAGATAAAAATATTAAAAAAATACTAGTTGGCTAATCATTTTTATTTGTTGGTAAACGATGGGTAATCATTTTGATCACTAAGTTTGTTGCTTTCATGAAATTGGTGACACACATGCCAACTTGACTACTAGTTATATTAACTCATAGTGGTACTCAATAATAATAACAATAATAATAATAATTTATGGGATCTTAATCACTAGTAGTAAGTAATTATGCGGCCAGGCATTTAATTTGTGCGATTTTAGCCCTTTTAGAAGGATAAATAAATAAATAAATCAGTGAGACCATATTTGTATGTATATTAATAATAACGACATCAACATGTACGAATGTACTACTTGTCATTTAACAACATCTATTTCAAATAGTAGGAAGGATATGCATATCTTATTAGTGAATTTCTCTTGTGAAAATGATAATGGTGTAATTATATATTAATAATAATAAATGGACACCAACAGTTGGCTTGAGTGGATGGGGGCTCTAGTCGCTTAAGCAAGGTCTCGGGTTCGAACCTTGTGTATGCAAAAACTGCTTTGGAGGGGCGCCCTTAATTGCCATTAGTCTTGGGTTCAATGTGGCCCGGGGATACCCTGGTATTCACTTAAAAATAATAATAAATGGATAAAGTGGTAGGGGCATGCTCTTTTTTGGTTTTTGCAGCTAAAGCTGGTCAAAGGTATTCTTTATTAGACATATATGGTCTTCATTATTATATGTAGTACAAAAATTAAAATAATAGAAAGTAATATATATATATATATAATTATATATATATTTTAATATGCCTATATCAAAGTGGATGGTGTGCTATATAATGGTTCTAGTTTTCTATACTATCACTTATATTAAATCAACTATAGTTAGATAATGGAAATTTTTATTATCAATAAACTCTTTTATTCTTTTTTTTTTATTATAATTAAGACATCGATTATGAGCTACAATACTACCTTATTCATTATTTGAAAAATAGTACTCTATAATAACGAAATAATATTTATATAGTTATATGATTATATAGATGTGTATTAATTATCTTAAGAAATGTTTAATGGATATTCATATACTATTGATCTTATCTTTATAAGCATGTTGCGAATCATCAGATGAACATCCCTCGCCTTTGGCTATTAAATAGTCTGCAACAGTATTCACCTCTCACAAAAGTATATATGTATACAGTAGGAGTATTTTATTGGTTTATGTGTTTTATATCATACTTCCTCCGTTTTTGATAAATTGAAACGTTGTGAAATTTGGTACAGTTCACACATTCACTTTAACTTAAAGTTTTATATAGTTATACAAGTTAAAATATAGCCAAGTGAGATCTTGTTAGATTCGTCTCGTCGAGTAGGTTTCAAATATCCAATTTTTAGAATTTTTACTTGTATCGAACTTGAGTTATTAATGATTTAAAATGTGCATTGAACAGCGTGAACTGTGGGTCCGTTTCAATGTTTTGAAAATGGAGGGAGTATTTCCTATAGAACTCGAGAAAATTATTTTATTAAAAAGCTTTAGAAAAATTACCAAATCTGCTAACGAATTCCGTGAATATTATAGAAATCAAGCTTTTAATCCAGGGGGCTGTAATTCAAGGAAAAAATAATTATTAAAAAGGGTAAAATCAAAATGACCAAATTTGGCGAAGAATTCTATGAATATATTATGGAGTAGAAATTAAGTTTTTTTTTTTTGTATCACAGGGACCGCACAAGCGTCGACAAATGTAAAAAGCTTAAAAAGCTACAGAATGGAGGTGAAGCTTTGAATCAATGGCAAAAAATCAAAAGGAAGAAATTGGGTGGCATATAGTGTTAAACACTTGCAACAACAATAATAATAAAGATAATAATATTCCGACCGGTGTGCCAAATGCCAAACTGCGTAATTTTGTCCATACTATTTAGTGTTGCGACATTGTTTGAAGCACGCTTCATTACACGTCTTTTTCCCTTTCATTTCATTGTCTTTATATTTTCTTTCTCAGAAACATATAATATAATATACTGTATAATTATAACCACAAGAAAATCCATTCGAATTTACAAAAAATAATACAGACAGTGTTGGTCCAAGAGTTGAACACTCATTGTTCATATCATCCCACATTGAAAGGAAAATGTTAGGATCACTTCAGTGTTTGTCAACCCAATTTTTTTTTTTTTTGCGGAACAGCCTATACAGGCTAGAGAAGTGGTGGGGGCCCATGCCACACAATTACGTTTGTCAACCCAATTTATGTAGCAGGGGTAAAATTATTAATTAGGATTAAAATTTTAGTTTATTTATTTATTTTTATTATAAATAAATAAATACATAAATATGTGTGTACAGAATATACATGGACAAACATGGTAACACACAATAAGTAAGAGGTTCACTCAAAAGCTAACCAATCATTCCTTGTATTTTTACAGAACAACCTATACAGGCTATGAGAGATGGTGGGAGCCCATGCCACACAAAGTACACATAGATAAAGGGGAAGAATAAGGGTCGGGTAGGGAATCGAACCCCAACCTATAGGTTGAGAGTTGGGGGACTTGACTACTGTGGTAAATCTCAATCCCCCATCATCCCTTGTATTGAAATCCTACTTTCCATTTAATTTGGCAATAAAGTTACTCCATATACACGAGTAATGACTGTATCTATAGAATGATAACTCCCCTCATCTAAGTGATGTGTTAACATGGCTGTCATCAGTCTCCTACAATATAAACATCACTTATACCGTCATAGCCATCACTCCATAAATACAAACATCATTTTTAGGGTTGGCGCATCATGACTCAATTGGTGTCATCCTCTCTCCAAGGGAAGGTTGATAAAGGAGGTCTGGGGGTCGAACCCAACCTCAACAACCCACCAGAATTTAAAATCTGGAGATGAGTTGGGGTGTATGGTCTGCATACCTCTACACGGCTTAGGCCGCTACGTCAGGGTCGAGACTGGGTTGCCTCCCGACGGACTGTGGAGGAGGTCCAGGTCCGGCTTGGGCCCCGGTCGGCCGTGTCATAAAAAGATGCAGCTAAGCCATCACCTAAATTTTGCATTGTTAGTGTTATGTTACTAATTACCTGAACATACACTAAATAAGTGTGCGATAATTAATTTTATTTTATATGGTTGTTTTTTTGAAAAATACTAATTTTCATGAGCAAACATAATTAAACGCCATCCGGAATTGAAATGTGTCGGCACTGTCATTATAGTTTTTGTTTTTTAGCATTATTATTATTATGATTGTTGTTTTTAGTGCAGAAGCAATCATTAAAATAGCAATATTGTATTTAGTGTTAAATCAACAACTATTTGAGTACCAATACCAATACTATGCGCTATGCACTATGCACGGTGTACAAGCTGTAACGTGTCGCCACATATTTCAACAAAGTATAATTTAAATTCAACAATTTTTAGGATTATTAAGGAACTTATATTTTATTGCATTGCAGTCATTGAATATAAACACTACACTGAACTTATACATATGTGGAATACCATCGCCAAAATGGCAGTATGTATTCTATGGCATTCGATGTATTTTTAGCGTTAACTTTAATGTGCAATATTGTTGAATCTTACTACGTATTATGTTATTGTTGAAATATGTATTAATTACATTAAAGGGGTTGAAAATGTAGATTTAAAACAATATAAGTTTTTTTTTTTTTTTTTTTTTCCGGGAGAAGCCATTGAAGGCCTGGATAAGGTGGTGGGAGATCATACCACACAATTACAAATGAAACAAATGGGAGGGATGGGGGGCCGAGTGGGGGATTCAAACCCCCAACCTATAGGTTGGGAGTTGGGAGAGTTACCACTTGGGTAAGTACCAAACCCCTAAAATAATATAAGTTTGAAAACTAAACTTTATAACTAAATAACTTTGTCTAAATAATTTTACACAATTCAAAAATACATTTATACAACTTTATTGATTAAATACAGTATGAGTGAGTAAGTAGAGTATGAAAAATAATTCAGTACCAAAATAATATTCCAATTGGAATCTCAGAACACATACATGTATGAACCACAATCCTTTTTCAAAAGTTACAAATATCTCCACTAATGTAAGAAATAAGAATGGGACGTCGCATTTTTTTTTTTTTTTTTTATTTTTGTGTGTGACAGGACGTCGCAAAACATTTGATGCTTCTAAACAAATGCAAAAAATTTTCGTTCAGAATATACTCCAATTGTTCTTCAAAGTTCAATCCAAGCATCGGTCTACAGTAATTGTTGTGATTCGATTTGTCATAAAATATGGTAAAACTTAATCCAAAAAAGTAAAAATTTAAACGATGTTGGAAGTCAAGATTTTACTCAATAACTCAAAATCTCTTCCCAAAATAAAATCAAACTTATTATTTGCGTACAAAACTTAACCCGATATCTTAAATATCATTGTGTACTTGACTCATGAAGTCATATTTCTATTTTTCCGAACATGTTAATATAATTCATCATTTTATATAACATAGTAGGAGTATAAGAAAAGATTTGTTAGATTTATTAATTATATTATGATTATGATGTAAATGCAGTGGAAAAAGAGAGATAAAAAAAAAAAAAAAAAAAGAAGAGGAGAAAAAAGTGGAGAAAGGACGTGACAGAGGAGGGGCAGTTGCCCCCTCTGAAAAGGACGTGTAATGTCACATGTGGTCCCACTTTGGCCCCATTAACGGTCCTCTGTCCCCTCCCCACTTTCTTCTTTCTTTTTTTACCATCCCGTCCCTCCTCTTTCTTCTATTACCATTTTTACTATTAATACCTCTCCTTTTTTATTTATTTATTTTTATTTTATTATTCTTGTTGTATATGTCTATATTACCCTTCTGATACTGCTTTATGAAAAGTGTGTGTTTTTTAGATCAATACTCAAGATTAGGGTTGCAAAAGAATCAAATATTTTTGTTTCGATTCGTGATTCGATTCGAAATTATTCGAAATTCTGATATTCGAATAATATTTGATTCGATTTGATATTCGATTAAACATTTTATTTTATATAAAATAGTATATAAATATGCAAAATAACTTTGTTAGATAATTTAAAATTTATTTTTAGTGAATATATTTATTAATTAATATGAATATATTTATATATGAAATTAAAGTACTAAATTTAATATATAAATCGAACTAAATATTTAATTTTAATAATTAAAAATTAATTTTTTCAATATTAAATTACCTTATAGAATAATTCGATTCGATTCGAAAGTATTCGTGAAGCTTAACAAATCAAATCGAATACTGCAGTATTCGGTTCGATTCGGTTCGTTTGCAACCCTACTCAAGATTGTAGCGAAAAATACTCCCTCCGTTTTTAAATGATAGCTACATTGGTGAGTTTGATACTATTCACACAATCACTTTGACTTGAAGTTTTATCATAGATATACAAGTTAAAATATAGTCAATTGAGATCTTGTTAGATTCGTCTTGTCTTGTAGTTTTTAAATATCGAACTTTTAGAATTTTTATTTGTACCGAATTTGAGTTATTAACGATTTAAAATGTGCATTGTACTGCGTGCTGGGTTGGTCAGTATATTACTCGTATATGAATACAAAAGATGATTTTTAGTAAATATTAAGATGATTGTATATACAGGTGAAACAAAATAAAATAGGAGTATATATAATTCTTTTTGGGAGGAAGGAAAGGGCGATGAAGAGTATTTTTAAGATTGTGTTGTATATTGTGCATCCAAATGGCAAATTACGTTGGAGAAGGGTATTATCGTCCTTTCAGCTTCGTCTCCACATTATCCCATCCATGCCACTCCTGGGATCTCAAATCCCCACAAATCCACACCATCCATTTCCAGAACTCTTCCATCATCAGCGGCGGAAATCCACCCCCGTGTCCAAATACCGGGACTTTTTCTAAAACCCTACCCTCATTTTCCAACAGCGGAACACGACTCCAAAAGAATAGAAGAAGAAATTCTCACTGAAAACGGAAACCACCAAAAGCCACAAAACAAAGGCTTTCTTCACTAATCACTCTCCCACTCTCCCAAAAAAAAATTTCCCATTTCCACATTCTTCAAAGTGAATCAGTCCATTCAAATCAAAATTCCTCGTCCCCTTTTCTGCTGGCTGATGCGGCAAGATTTCAACAAAGAGGAGCTCCTACTGTCGCCTTGTCTCCTCACCCCACCTTTTGATTTATTCTTGCATTCCCAATTTCCTGTGTTTAAAGAATAATCAATCGATGATTTCTCTGCCCCTCAAGGTATATTGTTTGTTGCCGCTGCCGCTGTTCCTCCTCCATTGATTGATTGCCCTTGGAATTTATTTTTCTGTGGTTTTCCTGGTGCTTAGCGTGGATTTGAAGCAAAAGTAATTCTCGACGCTTAAATTTGTAGTACTTGTTAATGATAATTTTTGTTTTTAGTGTACAAATTAGGGAAGGGCTTCGTGAACAGGACTGCATTTTGCTGGGAAATCGTGTGTTTTTAGAGTAGAAGCAAAGCTCAGCTTCCATTTGGGGATTGTTGTCCTTTGTCATTGTTTGCTAGTATTATAATACTAATATTTATGAAATCTTTTTGTTTGTTTATGAATCGGTTTCATATCTTCACGCCCCTTTTTCGATGCAGTAACAGTAAGTTAATTTGATGCATAGATCTTGATTGAAGGAAATTTTGTTATTTGGCAGAGCATGTAATCAAGACTCAAGAGGAGAGAGGTAACTTGTGATGATATAAGGTCATTTGATATATGGAAAAGATCCCGGAAATGCATCCTCTTCCCCGGCAATTATCCGGCAAGTCCGGGAGGAATCGCCCGGTTTTCTTCAAAGAAGAGATTACAAAACCATTCAAATTGCAGGAGCCTCTAGAGCTGGACTGCCGGCTTCCCCCACAAGCCTGGAAAGGAAAGAAATTCTTGGAGGACGACGATGAAGAACAAATGCCGGATGTTCTTTCCTTCAAAATCGGCGGCGGGGATTCGTTCGAGGAGAGCGGCTCCACTTCATTCCACGGCGTGAGCCATCCCCCGGAGCCCGTCGACGCCGACATGATGAGACCCGTTTATGTACCCATTGACAACGAGGAAGGGAAATGCTTGGTCAAGAGCTTGTCCAAAAAGGGCCCTTTCCTCGACGATCTTTCGATCAGATTGCCGGGCATCAAACAAAGCCCTCCGACCCATTCCCCTACCGAGAGCGTCGTTCTGGAGCCTCATGACCTGGCAGCTCTCACATCCCCATTTGCAATTCCTCGACCGTCCCAGAATTTAGACGCCAGCCCGCTCCCGGATACGGATGACAAAGAATGCATATGGGATACTTCGTTGCCGCCGAGTGGAAACGTCAGTCCTCACAGCAGCATCGACAGTATGGGCGTGGCTAGGGCGATGAGCATAGCCAATAGCTGTGCGAGCACGTACCGAAGCGAGGGAATAACGAGCGATGGCAATATAAGCATTGATAGGAACTATGAGAGTATGAAGGCGAGCATTCGAGGGGGTGATTCTCTGGAGAGTACCAAGACAAGTGTGAGCCGTGTGAGCGACAGCAGCGGTCTTAGTGACGACAGTAATTGGAGCAACCTCACAGGAAGTGCGAACAAGCCTCACAAAGGGAATGATCCTAGATGGAAGGCTATACTTGCGGTTAGGGTGCGCGATGGTATTTTGGGGATGAACCATTTCAAGCTGCTCAGACGGCTCGGATGTGGCGACATTGGAAGTGTGTACCTCTCCGAATTGAGCTCGACTCGGTGTTTCTTCGCGATGAAGGTGATGGATAAGGCGTCGCTTGCTAGTAGGAACAAGCTGAACAGGGCGCAGACGGAAAGGGAAATCTTGCAGTTGTTGGATCATCCATTCTTGCCAACGTTGTACACTCATTTTGAGACGGATAGGTTTTGTTGCTTGGTGATGGAATATTGTCCTGGAGGCGATCTGCATACGCTGAGGCAGCGACAGCCGGGAAAGCATTTTTCGGAATATGCTGCTAGGTAGTATCGATTTGGTCTTGAATTTTGTTTGGATCTTATTGTTGTTGTTGTTTGTATTTAATTGTGGATGAATCTTTGTTGGATGCAGGTTTTATGCAGCTGAAGTTCTGTTGGCATTAGAGTACCTTCACATGCTTGGAGTGGTGTACAGAGACCTAAAACCTGAGAACGTTCTTGTCCGCGACGATGGACACATTATGCTCTCTGATTTCGACCTTTCACTTAGGTGTGCAGTTTCGCCAACGCTGATTAGATCATCGGTGTTCAATTCGGACCGAGGAGCTGCATTCTGTGTGCAGCCAGCGTGTATCGAGCCTACATCAGCTTGCATCCAGCCAACATGTTTCCTGCCCCGACTATTCCCCCAAAAGGGAAAGAAAAAGTCGGGGAAATCCAGAGCAGAGTCCGGGTTGCTATCCAATACTCTACCTGAACTAGTAGCGGAGCCTACTGCAGCACGATCCATGTCATTCGTTGGAACGCATGAATACCTCGCCCCTGAGATCATCAAGGGCGAAGGGCATGGCAGCGCGGTGGATTGGTGGACATTCGGGATATTCTTACACGAACTGCTCTATGGTAAAACTCCATTCAAAGGATCAGGAAACCGCGCAACGTTATTCAACGTTGTGGGCCAGCAGCTCAAGTTCCCGGATTCCCCAGCAACGAGCTATGCTAGTCGGGACCTCATCCGCGGCCTCCTTGTGAAGGAGCCACAGAACAGACTCGGGGTGAAACGTGGAGCGACTGAGATAAAACAGCATGCCTTCTTCGAAGGGGTGAATTGGGCGCTGATACGGTGCAGTACGCCACCGGAAGTTCCGAGGCCAGTGGAGGCCGAGTTTCCGCCACCGCCAGCGGCTGCAGGGAAGTTAGGAGGGGGGCAAGTGGGGGTGGGTGGAGTGGGGAGTGGAAGCAAAAGGGTAGTAGGAACAGATATGAAAGCTGGAGGTGGTAAATTTCTGGACTTCGAGTTCTTTTGAGTTATAGGTAGAAAGATTAAGTACATCATATACTACTAGTCCACTACATATGTAATAGGATTCTTGTCCTGTGTTGTATAAGTGTTGTTAGTTGATTCAGATTTCAGGTGGAGTTTGTAAGCCCCATTTTGAGGAACCTCTTGGGACCACATTTATTATATCTTTGATACCTATCAGAGGTTGGGTTGCTTTGCAACATTTCATTGTGGATAGTGTTTAATTAAAACTTACCTCTTGCACGGATCATGGATGGAGTCTAGCATTTGCTTCACAATTCACGGTTTTAGCTCTATTTTGGATGCAATTTTTGTTGATGTTTGGTTTGAGGAGTGTATATTTTCTTGAGAGTTGAAAGGCAATTGCAATTAAGCAAGCCAATAGAATAGAGAGATTGTAAGTACAGTAGTATTTCCATTAAGGAGTAAAGGGGAAATACACACAATCTTTCATCATCGTTACTTAAATACTCCATTCTTTCAAATCGACCTTTTATCAGATTTGAGCGAAAAATATATCACAGCGAATTTTGAAAAAATAGTCTGAATATTACAATGATAGAAATAAAAGTTCTATTTATATCACACGTTAAATGTGCTTGAAACAGCCAAAGCAGCTGAGTCGGTCTCGGTCAATGAATTAGTTGATTTCTGAAAAAAAAAGATGACTTCATTGGGAACCAGCTAACATGGCACAGAAATGAAATGGAAACATAAAGTGATGAACGAGATGTTGATTGATGTTTTCTACGACTCATTTCGTTGTTATTAAGGAATAAGGAGGTTAATAGGTTACACAAATTTCCAAATTAGTGACAATCAATTTCAGACGAAATACTACAAAAGTGTGTGAGACCGAAAAAACAATAACAAGTTAACAACAACCAATAGGTTTGGTCACCTTCAGTTTGGGCTCCAATACGCAAATTTAGCATAGTAAACCCAAACTAATCACCATTCAGATTCACGGAGGACATCACCAAGCCACCAATATCCATTCATTTTTCTGGCTAAAAAACAATTACCATTCCTAAATCCTAGTCACAGTTAATAACAATGACCAATTCAATACACCTTACTACCTTACTCTCCACATGTTCTAGAATCCCACTACAACAAAGTAGGTGTGTTACAGCATACACACTATATAAATTACAGTAGGCATATAAAAGCACAGGCCCCGAACACGGTGCTTATAAAACCAGTCATGCTTTATCTTTCTTTAGAGACCACTCCCCAACACATGGAATGAGGAATCGACCCAGTAAGTTTCTATACGGCCAGTTTCTTAACCGAGTGTGATCGGTCATTTAAAAAATGGGAACAAGCAGCTAGTGCAAGTCAGTCAAATTGCAAACGTAAAGATGGATTCAGATTTTGATTTGGATTCTCATACGCTATTGAATCTCAAATAAGATATAAGACTGACTCTGACGGAAGAATTTAGGTTCAGAGGCCATACAGTAACACATTGCTTTTTCTGAGTTATTCTTCTTGTTGGTTGGTTGATTCAGAGGTATCTGCCGCAGCATCCTCTTTGAAGAAACTTAAATTCTTGAATAAACCCTGCAGGTATGAAGATAGTGAGATAATGAAATGTTTGAACTTGCTATACGTTTATATACAAGAGACGGGGGCATACCAGGTTATCATTGATAGCACAAGCAACACAGTAATGCTCCTGAAAAAGTGATTCTAGAATTATCGAAATGGCTTAAACACGGCATCTGAAAAATGCTAGAAACATAAATTCTGAGTCTCCCCATTCTTTTGCAGTATCATGTACATATAACAGGGAAAGCTGATCTAAAACCATGGGCAAATAGAACATGTGTCTTGTCATCACGGAACTTCACCTAACCAAGCATAAAAATGTTTTGTGTGTGTGAGGGTTAGAAGAGCTGACAAATATTTGACCATACTAAAACCTCAAACAAAAATGGGTACCCTATGCTTATTACCAATAGGTACTCATATTACAGGTGTATCAAGCACTTCAGTCTTCACATATCAGAACTTTTAAATTGCAATTTTGAATGACCCATCCTACTTAACATCAAGGGAAATAATATTGCATAATGCATTGAACATGACATTCATCAGTTTGGCAGATGGATATAAACAATAGTTATCTAACATAGAAGGAATAATCAGAACTTGCCTGCATCATGTACCACTCTTCGAACTCATCAAACAATTCAAGCCTTTCAATCCTATTCAGAGTAAAAACAATAATTAATTCAAAGGACACCAACCAATTCGACCTCCAAGAGAGTAACAATGATAAAAGTGAACAAAAAGTATGCGGCCTATATCCAGGAAAGAACATAAACATTAAACGTTCTAATCCCTCATATAGGTCAATAGTTTGGGTGGGAATTAACTCAAGAACCGACAGGCAGCAGGTAGCCTTCCTTTTCATGAGAACCAATGAATTGCATCCATTTTCCTTTACTAGAGATGATAAGGAATGGAAACCTAGCACCCTAGATCTCTTGGGCCTTTGAAAATAGTCCAGGGGAAAGGCTACGGGGGGATGTACTAGTAATTCATCAAATTGAAGGATAAGATTCACAACTTGCAAACTGAAATAATGAAATTCTTCAAACACTTCATTTGACAAAGACTTCTCAGAATTTCAATTTTTAGGGGTAATGATTGCACTACTTATAAGAAAAACAGTGGAGAGTATCTAGGTTCAAATTCAATTCAATGAAAAAAAACTAGAAAGGCTAGCATTTCCCCAAGCCTTCACCACAGCTTCCACTTTTTTTTTCCTGTGTCTTGCTACTTGCTGTCCATCTTAGTGGCAATAGTTCTACCCACATTTAGAACCAACACATAATGATTTTATTTCCATATATTAAAATACACACCATAATGTCTTCTAAAGTCAGAACCACACAGTAGTGAAACAGTGGTGGCCCCACACGTCAGTCACCTTGACCCTTGGGCAGTGCCATTACTTAAATGTGTGCACAAATCCACATGCAATTTGATGTTTCTATTCCATCTCACAAATTTTCCTCACTCCTAATTGACTATGATAGACAATGGGAAAGGGTAAGGTTAGGGGAAGGCAGGGGATGGAGATGCGTAATGAGATAGGAAACATGGAGATAGCCTTTTTCATATAGGCTACTGATTTGTGGATTCGTAAGGGCATGTGGAATACATAAATATATCCTTCCTTATAGCACAAGCATGTCCTCAAACAATTTAAGCTCAAAAGAGCAGAAGGGCATGCTCATGTTCAAAGATGGGGCTATAGTCCAGTGATAATTTAGTTGGATCAAGTGCTTGACATACCTTTTCAGGTTGCATTGCTTATCCTTATTTTACCAGTGCAATAATAATGGTCTCTAACTTAATCTAAAGCTCTCATCATGCATATCTATATACCCCAGGATTAACATATTACATGAAATAATAATGACTTCGCAGTAATTCGCAAAAGAGAGGTGGGACAGCGGCATCTGCTTTAAATTATGTATTTTCTTTGCTATGCAAACAAAAATATCTACCTTCGTCTTTCCTGGGCTTCAATAAATGTGCTATAAACCTTCAACATGTCCCAGGCAACAGCTCTCTAAAGGATACCAGGAATAGATGTATAAGAAATTAGGAGTTCTGAGAGCAATAAGGCATGAAGAATAAGAAAAGCACAAAGGAATTTCAAAACATAGAACTGTAGTGGGCAAACTTTTGCCGCCATTGAATGCTGCAGAAGGAAAGTGAGGAAGAGTGGGAGAGCTTATGCTAAGTAAATATTCATATATCTGTCAATTTCATCCCATGTAAGTTTAAACAGAGAACCAGCATATACATGGAAAATTTTAAACAGAGAACCAGCATATACATGGAATGATAATTTAAAGTTTAAACATTAATATAATCATTCAGAAGTTAACAGAGTAACATAGCAACACTCTACAAAATAATGGATGCAGATTAGACATCTTTTCATTTTATAATACATGTATGTTTGAGTTAAATGAGTTAATACCTTCCATCCCTGGTCAAGAAAAAGCCTTTCCTTTGCCTCTAAAGTTGGCGTGGCAGTGATGCTCAATAGTGCACATCCACGGCTCTGAGGTGAAAAACCTTTATAAGCAATTATCATAAAATCTTTCCACGGAATATCTTGCACAATAGTTATTGCAATCTCTCAACAGATAGATCATCATGGTGTCTATTGCAGATTCAATCTCAATGAAAAAATCATTGCAAAATTTCATCAGCGAATTATTATCACGGAATAGCTTGACAATTTGGAAATTCATTTCGAATTATTGAAAGAACATCAGGAAGAAAGTATACCATAGACAGTTTACACAAGCAAAAACATAAATAGAGACCAAGACAGGCCTAAAATATTTTGAATATTCTCTTATCAAGCAAACATTGATGAAAGAGTAAATCAGTAAATTCAATTCTTGAGCATGAGCTCCCCACTGCTCAATGACTCAATTTTGACACCTTGGAATTCAATTCTAAAAGGGTGGATGATCTAGTTGAGAAAAAGGGCCTATAATCATGAGGGCTGTCAAGTTAAAATGTGACGGATCCATTGTCCACCCTAAACTCATTGTAAAACTCTTCTGACTATTTCAGAACCTCTCTAGCACATGTGGAAAGCCTCAAAATCCTAGTGGCTGGTGGCCATTCACTGTACTCCAGAGTCCATTTGCATTCTTTTCTTTATATTTTTGTCCACTAAAGCCCTAAATCACTTACAATACTCCTGCCACAGAGCACAGCTTTCTCATTCCCAAAGGAGATTTGATTCTCAACATATCCACCTGTCATTTGAAGGAAGGTTTCCAACTTGATAATATCGAGGATAGCTTATAAAATTTGTGTGAACTGGATGCCCGAAATAATACACAGTCAACCTTTCAAATTCAAATAATTCATATGATGCATCCCAGTTTCTTATGGGTGATGTTTCCTCTTAAACAGAATACATTGGATAATTCAATGCCATGTAGAGTTGGGGGGGGGGGGGAAGCTTCAGCATACAAATGATGAGAGGACACAAATAATGAATTTGATTCTACCTCCAGGTTTCTGATCATCTGTTGTCCAAACGCATCATCTGGAAGAATCTACCCACGGAAAACATACAGTCAGCCCATTGCAGTATAATTAAATGGACAATCACAGGTACTATTGCTTATTTTTTTAGTTAAGTATATACGTATGTTTCGGAGGATTGATTATTTATAATAAAACATGATCACTTTTCCTTTTTTTTTTAAATTTTTGTGGAGTTAGTAATTTTGGATTGAGTGTTTGTATGCATGTATATGGTACAAGTGTAAATGATAATATATTTACATCTTCTAAATAAATATCCAAAGGTAATAATTTGATTTTGATGTTATGAGTTCTTGTTTTGTTTGTTCTTGGCATGCAAGAATGGGTGCGGTTAAGAGATGCAACCAACAAAAGGACGGAAAATGTTAACAAAAAAAGAGAAATTTTAGATCAGATTTAGGAATAGATTTAACCATTAATTCATTATAAGTTGGAAGTCACGCACCTGTTCATACAAGAAAAACATAGCTGTTGAAAATGTTTTAGAAGCCCATCCAACTACAGCACGGCTTGATTCCGGGTTTAGGTATATAAGCACACATTCTGCAATTATAAAAGTTGGCAAACTGATAAAAGTATTAGAACATAGCCAAACTAATCCAAAGAGGAGGCATGAAAACAGGAAATACTGAAATTAGCACCAAAGAGAAAAGCACACAAAAAATTGTGAGTAAAAGTAGATATAAGCAGATATAAAATATGGTATATAACTACATACTTCTTCTATAATACTTAAAGATATAGAAAAGAAGGTTTCTCCGGAGTTGGAATAGAGAAAGAAAAAAAAAAATCTCCAGCAATATTAATACAATAACCATGCAGTCAAAGGCCCAGCCAAAATACAGATGTTTTAGTGCATAGACTTTTACTTCCTGCATTTAATGAAAATAATGAATAATCAAATAAATTACACATACCTTGGATCTATATTAGCCAAAGAAATTATATCATCAAGTTGCTGCAAGTCACGCAGATCAACCGGAAGGAGTTTGTAGTGCGGGCCAAGTACTTCTCCTTTCTCTGAGTAATTTCACAGTTCACAAAATAAATATTTGTCATCATATTTTATGGAAAGCATCAAAACTTTCCAACATCAACGTTCTATGCAGCAAAAATGAGAAAAGTGCAGCACTCTTAAGGCAAAATTATAATAATAACCTAGCATAAAATCTGAATGATATAGCTCTGCAGAATAACTTTGAAAATTCAACATCATTTTTGGTCGCAAAGTTGCCAAATTTTCCTAAGAGATTTCATTAAAGAACTACCTGCAAAATAAGACAGCATTCCAAATAATTCTCTTTCGCATCAAAGAGAAACAGAAAATTTAACGAATACACAACCACCACCGTGATTGAATCCAATTTCAAATATACTCACTCACACTTATGCTTATCTTATAGACAAAAGTAGTCATCATTTATACCCAACCAAATCACCAATTAGTTACATAAGACATTATATTATATATTAAAAATATACACAAATCAAATAAGTTCTTCTGTGTTCTTGTTCTTTGTTTTTTTCTAAAACAGAAAAAAGAAAGAATTACAGGCATAGGATACTAGTTCTTCGATTCATTTGAAAAGTAATCAATTCTTTTCATGAACTTATGAAATACTGATTAGTTTCATGCCAAGAAATTACAAAAACAAAGATAAAATAATCAAGGTCTTAATTCCAGCTGCACAAATTTTTCTACCTTGTGATATCGATGCGGTTTCACCAACTTTGCTCCTCAACTCAACTGAGCTTTCGATGAGAGCAGCTTTCCTACTTGTTACCTAATAAGAGTCAACAAAAACCAATAAGAGAGGAAATAAAATGAAACCACCAAAGTTGCCGCAATTATGCGTAACAACCAAAACACGAAGGATAGTAACAATAGATACAGTTCAACGCGAACCTAAAGCCGTGTTGGAGGGAAAGAGGGTGTGGGGGCGGGGGAGTTTTTACCTCTTTAAAATCTAATTCAACATACAGATGAGGCGCCCTCTGTTCATCCTGTGAAAATCAAAAACTGGTTTGACTAAGACCCACAACTTGCAACTTGCTTGTGCACAAGAAGATATTATATTGCAGTATTAACAACAGGAAGTACAGACAATAAACTATAAAAAGATCAAGTTAGCACATGAAGAAGCCTTAAGGCTACACGTATACAAATTACAATATAGTTAAAGGAATATCCCAGTACAACAGTTGCAGTCCTATACAAGCTCACTAGTAGAAAATAAATATGTAAAATCTCACATGAAAACTCAAGCACCTGCAACTGAAAAAATGTAGTGTCATAGCCAGCCCCAAGAGATAATATTTGCTTCTTGCTTCCATTTTCAGCCTCATTTATGTCACAATCAAGAAACTCGTAAAGAAGCTTCCTAAGTGCCGCATACCGTGCGAAATAACCTTTGTTCATTACATATAGAAACAAAGTTAGACAAATGAAATCATCCATCCATATAACAATATACTTAAATACTAGAGGAAGTTAAGGCGAATTCAAAAGCATACCACGATTAATTATTGGGGATCTCCTCACGGGCCTTTTAACAAACAAATGGACATAGTCATCTCTCATATATCCTTTCTTGACACAAGATCTGATCAAACAAAACCAGGTATAATTGTAAGAGATAACCAAAATAACTAATGCAATTCATACTACAGTTGGATTCGGATAAAAATATCTACAGATTTTAAATAAATCCAGGTGAAATTGAACTTCATAATCATCATGGAGATCGTGGGATTCAACCAGCGTTTTCAGCGTGTTGTCATAAATATTGCAATAACCTGTAGTCACTATTTTTTCGTTTCTGTGGAACACCATTCAACAAATCAAGGACACTGAACCATTTGACAAAACAAAGAGGAAAGCAAAACAATTGTACATCAAAGGGGGGTGCAGAAGGGCAAGGCAAAAGTAATACTGTCGAACTTTGATCCAAAATATTTATATGATTTGAAATTATAGAGTATACTGATAGAAAGAAGCGAACAGATCAATTGGTGCCCATAATGGACTTCTGAACGATAAACAACAAGATTGAAGCTATCTAGAAATACTATTGCTCGCAAAACTTTGTATCCGACTTTCATTGATAATATCATGGCAATTATAAAATTCGACCCGAAACAAAAGGATATACAAGACAAACAAACTTGATCAAATATAGAGGTAAAAGAGGCTGAAAGAGGTACAGCTTGCTTGCCGAAGCGTCGTCGTTGGTTGCTTGGACCGCCGCCCTGTTGCTCCGCCAATCGGCCGCCGGTTTCGCCATCGAAAAAATTTCACGATGTAGGAACTGCGAAAGGGGGTACAGGAAACTAGCAGTCGAAAAGCGCGTTTTATGATTCAAAATGAAGCGCTTTTCGATTCTCTTATTTATCCATTTTATAATTGTGAAAAGAAAAAAAGACATTATGTATGAATTAATATATTAATGTAATAATGTTCAAAATATATAGAGTATGTTTGGGAGTTAATGGGATGCGCGAGAATATGCTGGCTTCCAAACATCCTCATACTTCCTTCCTTTCAGCTAAGGTGTCTTGTTTAACTTCAACATATACAATATTTTTTAAATCGCTAATATTTTAAAATATACACTCCCTCCGTTTTTATTTATGTTTACATTTTGCATAGTATATATTATTTATTAAGTAACTTTGATTCAATTATTTAGCATTGTTATATAAAATAAAACATAGTCAATCGAAATGTGTCGGATTCGTCTAATCGTGTAGTTTTATAATATTAAAATTTTATAATTTTTACTTGTATATAATTTTGAGATATTAATTATTGAAAATATGCATTGGATTGCGTGTTGTGCAGGAATTGAGAAGTTATAAAAAAACAGAGAGATATTATAAGTAAATTACGTAAAAATATATATTCGAAAACTATATAATTCAACGAATATAACAAAACCGAACTCGGTTATTTTCCCAAATATATACTTATAATGAATCAAAATTGAACAATGAACAATGTCAAAAAGTAAAAAAGAACGTCTAAAATGGGAAGGAGGGAGTGCTTAGTAAAGTGGTTTATAAGATTTATAAGCGTCAAAATGAGTTAAACATTTAATTAAATTAAATCTATTTAATATTTAAAACTACATTCATTTACTTAATTAACTTAGTACAAAATTAAATCATATAAAGAACAATTTTTAAATAGTGTCACTTTAAATCAAACTTAAATAAATAACGTAGTATAAAAATATTTATAACTTATCATATTTTAGATAGTGGTGATCCGTAGTTCGAGTTTTACTCGACTTATGTTTGAGGTATCTCAATTTTTTTTTTTTTAATGAGCCAAAGCCAGAAAAATTATGATTTAAACTTGTGTCACACAAATTATAAATGAATGAAAGGGATAGGGGCGGTGCATCCCAGGTATCTCAAGTCAAGTAAACTCTACTTGCTAACCATTGCCTATTTGCCTTATCATCTCTACGTATATGCATACACATATACAAGGGATGTTGAAGTATACTATATATTTTAAAAGAATGTTTATATATACATATTTTTTATAGAAAATTTGGATATTTTTTATATAGATATATGAATAATTTTAAAATTCATGTGCTTTTCCCATTATATACTACATAAAAAACAAAAGGTTCATTATTTTTTAAAATGGCCCCGGCCCCCTTTCTTTCCGAAAAAAAGGTTCATTATATTTTTGTTAAAAAACTCATCCGAGAAAAAGAAAATATTTTTATAAATAGTATTTAGATATAAAATTGGAAAAAAAAATCAATTACCTTTTTTTTCGGGGTAAAAGGGAGGGTCGGAGCCATTTTATTCATAAACTTGATTGAAGTAGTATACTACAAATTTATCATCTTGTAAAACATCTAAAATGCAGCTAGGAGGTCTAACTAGGTACTCAACACCAAACAAATGAGAAAGTCTACGTAAGAGTAAGTTATCTAGCTGCTAAATTACCATTTCTCGGGATGGAACGAAAGATGATCTCTCAATTAAAGTTCAGCATGTCTTTAATCTGCGCAATCGTCTGGATGTGAGGGCCTGCTCGACCAAAGTCTTCATAGATAATGTCCACTGCTTCCTTATTGTCCACTTCAACAATTAATTTGCGGATGCCTTTATTCAGAGCAAGTTGTAGGCAAGGGAAAATACCCCAAGTTTCGACCAAAGTAGCATGCATTTTTCCACCTTTGGCAATGACACCTTCAGTCCAATTACCATCAGAGTCCCTGAGAAGGCCATTGGCCTTTCAGAACTCTCCGACTGTGCTGCCATCGCAATTGGCTTTAGTCCACCATTCATCTGGTTTTTCAATTTATACCATGCATAATACTGTGCTTATTTGTTAGCTAAACACATGCCTTTATAGTGTTTTTTTTTTTTTGAATGGTCTCAAGTCTCAACTCTCATGCGTAGATTTCGCCAAGAAAATCTTAGAGCATAATTATCAAAATAGGGTGACTTGGAGAAATTTGTTAATTCACTCGGGGTTATATTGCAAGTTTGCAAAAATCTAATAGCAATATAAAGAAACGCATCGTCGGTTCTCATTGTTCATTGCGTTCGCGTCTTTTATCGGGCCATGGCTGAAGAGCTAACCCCTGTCGACTCGACCACCAACCCGTCCCGCTACTGGGATCCAATTTCAAACCCTAGCCCCAAATCGAACCCTCCGGCAACGCCTCCGGCTTATTCGAATGCTGCTCTTGCGCCACGCCCTGGCGAAGCAGCAGTTACGGTGGATGCGTCTGTTGCCGCCAGCTCCACCGGTAATTTAAAGAGACGTCGCGAGGAAGATTTCGAGGCGGCACCGGAGGCCGGGGCTTCAGCGGATGCGCCGGAAGCGAAGCGGCGCGTGAGGGCCACTAACGATGTCATGTACCGGATTGTGGTGCCCTCGAGGCAGATCGGGAAGGTCATAGGTAAAGCAGGGCATCGTATTCAGAAGATTAGAGACGATACAAAAGCCACAATCAAGATTGCTGACGCAATCTCCGTGAGTTAATTAATATGCATGTTTTCCAGTATTTTTTGGGAATAAAAGTTTGATTTGATTAAGCATCAGAAAGGCAACGTGTCAATGCACAAGTTTGGATATGGAGTTGACAGAAGCTTATGAGATAGGGAATGTGGTTTAGATGGAAATTGAATGCATAAAATTGTCAAATGAAGATAACTCATGTGATATTGTGTTTGTGAAATTGAATGCATAAAATTGTCAAATGAAGATAACTCATGTGATATTGTGTGTGTGAAAGAAGTCGTTATGATTGTCTAATACTAGCAGTTTTATGTGGATGGTATTTTAAAGGGTGAGGAAATGCAAGGATGCTTTGAAGGTTTTGCTCAACTCGTATCTCATGTCAAATGTACAGCTTATCATATTGATGAAGGGTTTTCTTACTTGAAGGAAGTTATTTTGTGCGCACAAGTGCGGGATGTTGACTAAGATTGGTGCGGGGCATTCTTAGAATGGGTTGAGCCTTGAGCTTCTTATGTGATTATAGAAAGGGAAAATGTTGTCTCCAAACTCAAGTGACTGGACATGAGAAGAACCTTCTGTTTTATTTTGGATGCACTCTGTGTTCCTTATATTTTTTTTTTTTTCTCCCTTGGATAGACTAGAGGATAAAAATGAAATAAGGTGAAATGAACTATAAAAGCAGCCATTATAATTATTATTATTATTATTATTATCAACAAAAGTTTGATGTTGGATTTTCTGTTGTTTATTTAATGAGTTAAGTACATAACATCTGAATTTCAAGAATAAAAAGTGGCATATAGGGATATTATAAACAACTTACGCTCATGTTTTCTTGCACTGCCGTTTTTTTGACAGATAATGGAAGTAGGCTCTAATCGAACAGGATTTTGCGCAATAAGCCGGATCTATAGGTTCAGTTGAGATTCTACAGTGTCCCTCTGGGAAGTGTTGGCTCTGGACCAGATACTTAATTAGATCCAAGTCATTGGCCAAATGTCTGTGCTTAGGTCAGATATGGCCTTGTCATTTGGAAATTGCAAATTCTTCCCCCTCCCTACCACCCCACCCCCCTCCTAACAACTCTCCCATTCCTATGCAACACTTCCCCTCGCCCCTGCCCCTTTTAAGTATCCAAATCCCCCCCTCCCCACCCCCCTCCGTGGCTAGTCACATGTTTCTCTCTACCCTCCCCCTTCTATGTATTTGTTTGCATGTTTTATTTTAATGGATTGACTCATCCCACACCAATCAACCAAGAGAAAAGAAGTTGGTTTTGGGTGGGAGCTTTGTCTTGTGCTGCATCTGGCCATACCTTTAAGGGTTATTCTAACAATTTCTGATTGATCCTATGTTCCATCTGTGTCTAAGATGATGAGATTGGATATGAAATCAGATGTGAAATGTCAAATTTCATGTATAATTATTGAATTTGCTTAAACTGATGGATGTTAGTTATTTCTTACCTACTTGATTAACTTTTTTGTTCTTTCATCTTAGAACTTTATGTGAGTTGTCCAACCATGTGCATTGATTGCAGCAAGACTCCTGGCTTTTAGATCTAATTTATTTAACTTGTTTTTGCAGCGACATGAAGAACGAGTGATAATTATAAGCTCTAAAGACAGTGATGGCAGTTTTTCTGATGCAGAAAATGCACTACATCAAATTGTTAGCCTGATCCTCAAGGTACTTACAATTGCATGAAGCCACTATACTGTAGTCTGTATATCATTAGTAATGTCTTTGTACATATTTATTGAGGGCATGATTAGGTTCATCTACACTGCAACATACAGTTGCATGATAAACCATCTTGAAGCCTGGCTAGAATTATTGTCTCATATGTGTATATGTGTATTGTAATGTTGTACATTACTCCCCATCCTTTATGATACCATATTTGAATATCATGTTAAAATTTAAACAACGTTGTGAAGATGTGTAAATGGGACTTGTGCATGTGGAAGTATGTGTAGGTGGGCACCTTACTGTCCTAACTTCTAACCACGACCCATCTTCCAACGATAGTTTGAGAGGACAACTATTTGGAGCCTCACTGGTCTTTGTTGATTACTTGTCTTGGAGCATAAATTTTGAGGTTAGAGTTGATGGTGGTTTTGCTATGGAGATACTGTGGGTATCATTGTGAGATAAATTGATTACTTCGATATGTTGATAAATTTTGTGGAAGAGAAGCCAGAATCCCGAGAAGGGCGAAAGGCGACTTGGTGAGACTGAACAAGACCTGAAGTATAACCAAGGAAAGAAGAAAGACATAAGAGAACAACATTGGTTCACCCAGAAAAAAGAGTAAAAAACACATGCAATCCAAGCCCAACCTCGATTGAGGTGGGTTGCTTGCCTATTTTGGCAATACCTCTTCCAAACCTTTAATTTGTTACTCAAACCTTTAATTTTGCTAAAGAAACACATGAACACAAGAATCGCCAAAATTTTCTAACAAAATCTACCATCAACTTTTAAATTCTAAATCCCAAAATCGATCCTCAAAAGTGTTCATGACCAACAATTCCTACTGCTTTTGGGAGGAGGCGGCACTAAAATTGGATGTCAATAAATTCAAGGAATCTGGATTCTCAAAAACAAAACAAAACTTGTAATTAATATGAGGGATGATAACTGATTTCTATGGGATATGTTATGCACCATGGATTTATCCATATTCAATGCAAAAATAGAAATGTGGGGAATCATATAATCTCAACTGGCATTTCTATTTGACGAGGGGACATCTGCTGTGTTTTTGCTTCTATTTGTTGTGTGGAATACATTTAGCAGTGAACTTTTAAGAACTGAATTATTCAACATGTTTATGTTTATCTTTCCAGGATGATGATGGTAATGTGGAAGCTGCGAAAGTTGGTGCTGGGCATGTGGCAGCTAATACAGTGAGACTTTTGATTGCTGGTTCTCAAGCAGGTGGCTTAATTGGGGTGTCAGGTCAGAATATAGGAACCTTGAGGAATAACACTGGTGCAACTGTTGCTGTTCATTCCCCAAATCAGCTGCCTCCTTGTGCTTCCGCACATGAATCTGATCGAGTTGTTCAGGTGACTTTGGAGCATTCATTCATTTAGAATTTTCAAGGCGGATTGAGTGCCTTATCAACTGCTAAGCAGACAAATCTCAATCTAGTATTGTTGTTGCAGATATCAGGTGACATTCCTGCTGTGTTGAGGGCTGTGGTAGACATTGGTTGCCAACTCCGGTGAGTAGTTATTCACATCAACCATCTTCCTTCTCTTTTTGCCCAGCATCAAATTTTAAATGATACATTGTGATTCACCACATATAGAGAAAATCCTCCCAAGCAAGTAATATCAATCAGTCCATCTTATAATGCTGGATTTCATCGGCAATCACAACCACATGTTGATCCTACTTCAGGTAATTAAATTTTATGAGATCAATACCCCATTTGTTTGCTGCTTTTTTCTGCAATGTGGAACCTTTTTATATTTATTTTTACTTTTGTTTAATATACTTTTATCATGGCATCTGTGGGAACACCATTTTATCAGCTGAATATGCAACTATGGAGCTCTTGGTCCCCGAAAATCTGGTGGGTGGATTGATAGGAAGATTTGGTGCCAACATTTCTAGAATCAGAAATGAGTCTGGAGCTAATATCAAGGTAAATTCAGTTTGATTTTGCATGTGTTTGTTAACCCCTAGTCTGGGCCTTGTTTTGAATTGATGTGGTGGTTGATCGTGTCCAACCACATTATATGTTGTTCTGTTTTCTGCCAACAGCTCCTCAAAAATCATTTTCTGGAAAATAAGATGGAAATAAACCTTGAGAAATAGTTCTGGAATGTTTCCCAGTTTGGTTAGATATACATATGACTACATGAGTACTTGACAACCAGTGTGAAATTCACTGGCAACATTTACATAACTGAAATAAAAATTTGGGTGAATTTCCCTTTTTTATATTTAGTATATCTTGTTCGTGTACAACTTTTATATTTGCTTTTAACACACTTTTGCCAGGTTTATGGAAGCAGAGGTGAACAAACACAAAGGCAAATCCATTTAGGTGGTAGTGCCCAGCAGGTATGCCAATTCTAATTATGTAATTCTAGTTTTTTTTTTTTTAAAAAAAATATATTTATTATTATTATATTATTATTATTATTATTATTATTATTATTTTTTTTAATTTTTTTAATTTTTAATTTTTTTTATTTAAGTAATGTCTGAGTAATGACTTAAGTACTAGTTATTAGTTCACTAAAACAAACAAGAGAATACATGATGTTGATTTTGGAACCAATTATTTGCCTTATGTGCATTAACTGAATAGACTTGTTCGACAAAAACTTTTAATTAAGCTGCTTGAAATCTTGTGCTGGTCAGAAGCAATGAGACTACTGAAAAATAACCAATCTTATGTCAATGTTAGGTGGCCCTTGCCAAACAACGAGTTGATGAATATGTTTATGCTGAGCTGATGAGGCAAGCAGGCGGTCAGCTGCCTCAAATTTCTGGTCAGTTGCAGCAAGTTGCCACCCATCAGCCAATGTAGTCGGTTTGCCTTGTTAATTAAGTAATGGTGTTTGATTCATGCTGAACATGCCAATTTCTCTTAGAATGAGTAAAATCTAAAGCTGTTGTTTTTACAGATCTGACATGTCAAATGCTCTGTACCAAAGCTATGGATATGCTCATGGATTTTACACACACAGGTTGGGGCATCATTGTTGTATAAAATATCTTGTTTATGTACTTGATAAAATTTTTCGTCAATACATCGGTCACCAATATATAGCTTTTTTCATCAAATTTGCTTTGAGCTAATGAGTAGTATTGATGGCTGCTTGTCTTCAAACTTTGCAGTAACCAAGATGCTTCTGGAATTATGGCATCCCTTCCTCAAATGTATGCAACAGCCGCGTCAACTACAACAAATCAAGCACCGTATTATGGTCAATCTTATCCTGCTCCACCATTATAAGTTTGACATAAGGCGGTCTGCCCCCTTGTTTAATGGATGCTTCTCTAGGATGATGTCTGTTGTGAAAAAATTGCTGAATTTTCAGTGCTTTATGCAGTTCTAGGTTATCCATCATAGATATACCATGGGCTTGCAAACGACCTGTCTGTAGCACCTTTGAGTTTGGTCCTTCATTGCATTCAATTTTGTTGGTATGATACGATGATGATGAATTAAATAAATAATGTTATGATCAAAACTCGTTTTTTTTTTTTGGTTTTGTTTTGTTTGTTTTGTAGACACTTGCAAGTCGCAGCTTTATTTATTTAGTTAGATTGAGTGCACTGTGGATCTATATGTACTGCTGGTATCTTCCAAAATGCACCATTTAAATGATGCAAGGCCATGGGAAACACGATGTGTGTGTTAGTATTTTTTTATGTATAAAAAATCGGAAGCTGCTAGGGTGCAGCTTGCTTGCAGTGCAGGCATTGTGAGCACAACTCTTTTTTGTGATGTGGTAGGGTTTTTGACGGTTTATAAAGTATTTGATGTATTGTTTGGCGGTTTCGTCAATTGGATGTGGGCCAAGCCTTTTGTGTTCCATTTTCCTATTCTTTATCTGCATTTTGTGTTCCATTTTCCCCGCATTATATTGGCTTTCGAAACCCTTCATATAAACCGATTGGAAGCATTTCCACGTGATTTGTGCTTTGGCAGGGATGGGTTTCCCCTGGAGCAAACTGGGTTTAATTTGTTCTGCAAAGAAGATTGTCATGTGATTGAAATTGATCCCTTAGAATTGGAGAGAAAACTTTTTGAGATTAAAGATGGTTTTGGCTTTAATCAGCATCTGCGTGGCGTTTCCTCGTGTTTTATATGACAAGAAGATGGATGGGTTGCTAAGTGATATAAAGATTTTATTTTTAGACCATGATTTGTTGAGCAAAGTTGATAGTACCAATGATGCTATTCTTGATGTCTGTGAAAAAGATTAGGTTGTTTTACGACTTGGGTTGTGAGATGGGTGAGGTTGGTGAATTGATGGGAAGAAGCAAAAGCTGTCTTTGTTGTTGATTACTCGAAAGAGGCTTAGGTTAGTAAGATAGATTACTTTTCTATGTTAAAAATGTTCCCAAGGATCAAATTGGAATGTTTCTTGTTTCAAGGCCAGAAGTTTTAGGTTTCAATTTGAAGGACCGAACGTTTTCTGTTTCAGGATTTCTGATTAGTTTTAGTATAAATTTTACTACCATTGCTGGATTGTTTTTGTTCCTGTGATAACTGATAACTCCTCAGAAAGTGTTTGTGTGTAGATATTGTTGTACCTTCAAATGTTTTGTGTGTTGTTTTGGCTCTGGAGGGATACATTCATCCCTTGAAATGGTTCTCTGTAAATGGCTCAGCTATAAATAGTGCTGTCAATTTCAGGTTACGGGTCGTGTTCGTGTATGGTTGATCAGGTGGTATAATATTTCAGGTCGGGTTTCGGATCGACATGATTTGGGGAAAAACCCAAAATGACTAAACACAAACCTGAAATTTTTCGTGTTGTTGGGGTTCGTTTTTCGAGTTATAGCCAAAATTGACAAAATTTAAGGTTTCGGGTCGTGTTCGTGTCAGGTTGAGCAAATGGAATAATATTTCAGGTCGGATTTCGGGTCGACCTGATTTGGAAAAAAAACTCAAAATGACTAAACCCAAACCTAAAATTTTTCGCGTCGGTCGGGTTCGTGCCCAAATTGACAACGCTAGCTATAATTAATACTACTACACTAGTGTAATTGCAAGCCGTCGGGATCTTAAATGCGCTTACTATAAGTTATAACAACTAACTGGGATGTATTATTCCCTGTTCAGATATGCCATGTCTGGACAATTTTCTTTCTGTTTCAATGACTCTATTTCTTTCCCAAACATAATGTATGGTCTTGGGTAGATATGATACTTCCTCCGTTTTTAAATGATAGCTACGTTGGAGAATTTGGCACTATTCACACAATCACTTTGACTTGAAGTTTTATCATAGTTATTCAAGTTAAAATATAGTCAATTGAGATCTTGTTAGATTCGTCTCGTCTTGTAGTTTTTAAATATCGAACTTTTAGAATTTTTACTTGTACCGAACTTGAGTTATTACTGATTTAAAATGTATATTGGACTGCGTGCTGCGTGGGTCCGTAGCAAACAATAAAAAACGGAGGGAGTATATAGTAGCTTCAATCAATCAAACATTATGACGCAAGGGTAAAGAAATTTAGGCTTCAAAAGTTTTCAATTTTATTTAATTTTACTGGCCACAGATATATTCATTTAATTGAAGAGGAGACAAAATCGTTACACCAAACTCATAATTTTGTTTTCATAATTTTCAATAAGAAATTTTGTTCGTTTCTGTTCTGTTTTAAAAATTAGTTACATTGCAGGTTTTTCTAACCACTCTATAGATATGAATTTTTTTTGAAAACCAGTAAAATAAATGCTATCATCTTTCTTCTATTTGTAATTCTGTATTCTTCCTTTTTGAATTTTATCTCTATTAAAAAAAAAATATTGTTTAGGGTCATTTTCTTCAATATCACATTGATATTCTACTTGGAATTTTTTAATTGTTTTTTTTTTCTCAAATATAGCTTAACGTACTATTAACACCCCAAAGTACAAATGGGACAGAGATAAATGAATGAATGAAATATGAAAATTTGAAGTTCCCTTGAATCAAAGGTTAAAAGCCTAATCAAAGCCCCAATTAATGTCCATCTCAAAAACAAAAAATAATTAACTTTTTTTTTTTTTTTTTTTTTTTTTTTTTTTTTTTTTTTTTTTTCCCCCTCTTAAAGTTACGTATAGACTCGACGAGATCAACCCCCTTTCAGACATCCTGCAGGTAGCTTAGTATGCTATTTTAAAACTTTATATCTAAATTAAAAATTTTCATTTCTTTTTCATATATTTCTCAAATCTATATATATATTAAAGCATTAGTGAACAACCCATCCTACATTTAATGTGGTGTCTCCATTTCAAATTTCTAATTTTTATATTTTTTTGCATTTTTTAATTTATCAATTTTAGATTTTCACATTTATTTATTTATTATAGATTATCAATTTTTGAAATATATGGAGTTTCTACAATATTCACTTTTAAAAATATTTGAAAGATTTGAAATTTAAAATTTTGCATATCTTATTTTATCTATATTATTTTGTATTTTTAAATTTAATAATTTTATATTTTCGCATTGATTTATTTATTCATTATATATTTTAGTCTATCGTGTATAAAATCTATTATTTACTTATAATTTTCACTCAATCATCATATCATATCATATCACTATATATTCACTTTTAAAAAGATTCAAAAGATAAAATTTGAAATTTTGCATTTTTTATTTTATCTATGTTAGATTTTATTTATCTGTATTTTTTATTTTATCTATTTTAGATTTTATTATTTTGCATTTTTACTTTATTTATTTTAAATTTTATAGCTGCATTTAGAATTTATTTATAGATCATAGGATTTGACGATCTTTTGCATTGGAAACTAAGAATTATTTTGCATTTATGTTACAATATGGTGAACATATTGTAATGCCGGTAATTTTGTGTAGGTTTGGTCTGAACTTTGGTTATATTTTTTGTATGGTGAATGATATAATCAAAATGTACATTGTTCTAAAATGGAATTTCAAATCTAAATGGAATTTTCAGTGTATATATGGAATTTATATTATTAAAAGATACATTAATGAATATATAAAATATATATATATATATTAATTAATGTATATATAGGTCATGTTTTCACAAAAATATGTCATATATATATATTAAAGCATTAGTGAAAAACTCATCCTACATTTAATGTGGTGTCTCCATTTCAAATTTCTAATTTTTATAATTTTTTATATTTTTTAATGTATCAATTTTAGATTTTCACATTTATTTATTTATTTATTAAAGATTTTCAGTTTTTAAAATATATGGAATTCCTACCGTATTTACTTTTAAAAAGATTTGAAAGATTTGAAATTTGAAATTTTGCATATCTTATTTTATCTATATTATTTTGTATTTTTTAATTTACTAATTTTAGATTGCCGCATTGATTTATTTATTCATTATAGATTTTAGTCATTGTGTATAAAATCTATTATTTACTTATAATTTTCACTTAATCATCATATCATGTCACTATATATTCACTTTTAAAAAGATTTGAAAGATAAAATTTGAAATTTTATATTTTTTATTTTATCTATGTTGGATTTTATTTATTTGCATTTTTTATTATCTATTTTAGATTTTATTATTTTGTATTTTTTATTTTATTTATTTTAAATTTTATTGGTGCATTTAGAATTTATTTATAAACCTTTGCATTATGACGAGCTTTTGCACTAGCAACTAGGAATTATGTTGCATTTATGTTCCAATATAGTGAACATATTGTAATGCCGGTAATTTTGTGTAGGTTTGGTCTCAACTTTGGTTATATTTTTGGTATGGTAAATGATGTAATCAAAATGTACATTGCACGTCAGATTTATTTATTCATGTTAAAGATATGTAAATGTGTATATGGAAATCCCAATTTTTAGTTTTTAAAAGATATTTAATTCTCCAATTTATATGAAGGGTCCTACAATTTTCATTTTTTTTTTTAAAAAATGGGATTCCAAATTTAAATGAAATTTGCAGTGTATATATGGAATTTATATTATTAAAAGACACATTAATGAATATATAAAAATATTTGTATATATTATTAATGTATACTAATTAATGTATATATAGGTCAGGTTTTCACAAAAATATGTCACTTCTCTTAAAAGCAATATACAATTATATAGTTGCGAATAGATCCATCGGTAAAGTAAAGAGATAATAACTAAAATAGGCCACGAGAATGAGGTCCCTCCACTTTGGGGCAACGATATTTTGATTTAGGCAAATGGGGCATTAAAGGATTTTGGGCCCAAATTTAGGTAATTTGGCCGAATTTGGGCTGCGATGGCTTAAAAGTGAAAATTTTATTTCTTTTTAATCTACTCCCTCTGTCCTATTAGTTCTGTCTCAAAACTTTTGGACAAGCCGTCCAATACATTTTGTTAACATTTAATATCTTAAAATGTACATATGTAAAAATTATGTAATATATATATATATTCTAAAACTACATAATTAGACAAATATAACAAGACCAAATTTGACTATATTTTTTCGTACATAATTACGATTACATTAGGTCAATGTTGATCAATAAACAGTATTAAAAAGTCAAAATGAGACACTTTGAGTGTGGCGGAGGGAATATTTTTAAGAAACACTCCCTCCGTTTTATAATAAGTGTAACACTAGGAAATGACACAAGATTTAAGGTAAGTTAATAAAATTTATTTAGTTTTATTTTAATGAATATAAAAAATAATAATTTATTTATAATTAGTACAAATTATTAACCTTCAAAACATTTCAAATATAGTAATGTAACACTTATTTCCAAACATGCAAAAAGGGAAAGTATAACACTTATAAAATGGATGATGTAATTCATTAATCTATATTTTAACAGATTTGTAATTAACGAAAAATAAATACTCAGAAAATTTTGATTGTTAATGACCAAAGTAAGTTCATATTCAAATGCTAATTGCTGCAAATTCTATTAGTTTGAAAATTTTCTCTGGAATTTCGGTACTAAATGAAGTTTTAACGTCTGAAACAAATAATCTATTGATACAATAAGAGACATATTATAATATGGAAGTAATGAAAGCGGATCATGCTAAGTTATTACCTTTGTTGATTAATGATAAGAAGAATGTTTATAATAATATAATGTCTGTAGTTAATAGTAATGGGTGTTGATTAATTTTTCTTTATATGGTGCAATTGACAAAACATTTATCGATAATTTATCTACAAAATATTATGTTTAGCTCTTCCTGGTAGATGTAATATTGTGCTGCTTGTAGCATCCAATGAAATAGCATCCTTACTCATTCTAAGAGGTAGGACTGCACATTATAGATTTGGTATTCCACTAGATTATGACGAGAATTTTACCTGCAAAAAACTTACCTCAAAAAATTATTTAACCTCTCTTCTCATTAAAACAAAGCTCAATACTCGGGATGAAAATTCTTGATTAGTAGAATGATTATGAGCCCGTCTGAATTAACCAAATTCTCCATTCGATTTCAGAGGAAAAAAATCCACTTGCAGTTTGTTTTACTATGACTATAAAAAACAAAACAATAAAAAAGTAGATGTCAACCTTTAAAGAATGTTAGACTCGATCTTCAAAAACCAGTTTTTACCCATGTCAGTGATATGTTGCAATATCTCGTGTCATTCTAAAGAGGGGACTCGAAGTATTAATAGTAATTAAGATGGATTAACTTAAGATACTATAAGAAATATTATTTACAATGAAAATTATATATGGCAAAAATTTGCACAATGAATACTCTATGTACGTGAATGTAATTGGTAAAGCTGGTATTAATCTTGAAGATGTACAATTAGATGTGATATTTCCATGTGATAATTTTATAAACTCTACGCGAGATTCTATAGCGGCAATTGTTGAGAGTACTTATACAAATATAAACTGCACCACTTCAAATCCAAAAATTTTATATATTAACCCATACCAATTAGTGTTGCTATAATCAATAATTACCTTATGAAACGTATGCAAATGAATATATATATATATATATTAGTTTTAACAATTTTTTTAAGAAATAATCTGTTTTATTCCCACAAAAACACAAGTGAGTTCACAGCCACCAAAACATCAATGCCTCTCACTACAATCAATTAACAATATTTGTAAAAAGGATGAAAGCATAGATAATGCCAATAAATTATTTTCACTGGAATATCTAAACACGATTAATTGTTCTGAATTACTGAATCATGAAATATAGTTGAATGAAGGTTGCATTGTCATGCTTCTTAGGAATATATATCCATCAAATAAATTATGTAATGGAAGTAAGTTGATAGTAACCAAGATGTGGTATTAGATAATTGGGGTTAAACTAATTTTCGGGAAACCATGAAAGTAGAAAATTCTTGATTGGTAGAATGATTATGAGCCTATTTGATTTAACCAAATTTTTTATTCGATTTGTGATGAGAAAATTCTCACTAACAGTTTGTTTTGCTATGATTATAAACAAAAGAAAATTTCAATCTTTAAAGAATGTCGGATTTTATCTTCGAAACCAGTTTTTAGTCATGAACAGTTATGTTGTAATATTTCATGTCACTAGCAAGATGTGGGTAAAGGTATTAATATGCAATGACTAACTCAAGATACCACAAGAATTTTTGTTTACACTGAAAGTTATATATGGCAGAAAATTTACAAAATGGATAGTTGATGTAGGTGATGGTAAAACGGGTATTGATTTTGGAGATGTACAATTATATGCGATATTTTTAGATTATATTCTTATGAACTCTACGGATGATCCTATAGCGGTAATTTTTTAAAATATATATACAAATATAAACTGCAACATTTCAAATTCAAACATTTTAAAAGATGGTGTTATACTAGCCCCTATTATTGAGATTTTCACCAATGAAATTTTCGCAAATTGTTAGAAAAATTTTCATATTATGCTTCATACTTATTTTTAAATTTTATTTTATCTTAATTTAAATTTTAAATCTATAAAAATATTATTGTAATAGTTATTTTTATTGATCTGTTATGTTTGTACCGGACAAGCCACCGAAGCTAAAGAATACGGTATAATATAATTTCTTTGTTAGGTTTAAAATAATTAAATTATATTATCATATACATTATCTTTTGAATATATAAAAAAAATCATTACACATTTTTCATTACTCAAAATATAATTTATATTATTATTTTATATAATATAAATATATATATATATATTATACTATAAAATATAAAATTATGCCCATCGAGTCTCGACGGGTTATTTACTAGTTAAATCCTAAATTTAACCCATATATTGTGAGCGTTCGTAAATCTATGAAGCGAAGGAGTAACAATTCGGATGTTAGGCTTCAAAATATGCCAATGTATTTATTAGTTAACTCTATAAATGTACATGTACCATCTACAAAAAAAAATTCATTTGAGGAAATAGACAGATTTGAATTTGGCATACCAAAGTCACGTTTATTTGCATCATAAATAAAAAAAACTTTTGGCTTTAAGTATGCCTTTTCCAATTCCTATATGTCCTCATAATTCTTTTATTTTTTTTTTTTTTTGGGTAAACTACATCCTCTTTCAATTCTGTTAATTACTTTTTAAAATTTCATCCAAACTTTAAAAACAAAAATCAAAATTATTGAGATATTATCGCGGGTGTCAGTTTCAACAACTTTCACTTTTATTTACTTTCTGCTTCATTTTGTGTTTGCACAGTAAATATTATTAATTGAGTAACTTTTATTCGACTTTTTAGCACATTCACATAATAAGATAAAACTTAGTCAAGTGAAATGTTGTTAGATTCCTCTAATAACATAGTTTTATAATATTATTAAATTTTTATAAGTTTTACTTTTAATTATACAATTTGAGATATTAATCAATTGTCAAAAATTTATATTGGAATGCGTGAAAACAAGAAATGTTAATACTATTTTTTGGGAATGATGGGAGTATTAATGTTTTTATGTGTGTATGGAGTGGCAGAGAATCTTTTATTAATTGATAATAAATAGTAATTTATAAAATTTATATTATTCTTAATTTTTCACGTAATATATATCTTAGCGTTAATAGAAAAAATAACATTACTATTATTCTAATTTGATTGCTCGGAAAATGCTTCAAGATAATTTCATTAAGAAAAAATAATCTTAATGAACGTAACATAGGTATACCGTGTATATATATACACTGAGTATATTTATATGTATATAAAACTATGATTTTGTAACACTAATTAGGGTCTATTCTGCACGCAGCTTTTGGGAGCTTTGATAGCTTTAGCTTTTATTTTAAACAAAAGCCCCGTTTGCACACTAGCTTTTGGGAGCTTATGGGAGCTTTTAGAAGCTTCTTTTTAGAAGCTACCTGTAGTAGCTTTAAAAAATAAGCTGGTAGCTTATTGTTGAACAATTACAATTTTAACTCAATAACCAATTCACTACCCAATAGCATACATAAATGTTTTTGTCATTTTATGTCATTTCATACATTTTTGACAGCTACAGCTAGTTGTACAGAACACTTAAATAAAACTGACAGCTACAGCTCCCATAGCTCCCTACAGCTCCAGCTCCCTACAGCTTCAGCCCGCAGCTACAGCTCTGAGTGCAAAACAGACCCTTAATCACTTGTTAATCATATTTTTAAAAAAATTATCATATAAATAATTTAAGAATTGCCTCAAAACTAATAATTAAGAAGTAAAAGATCTCATAGCTAGTAAACCAAAATATAATGAATGACAAAAATATTAAAATCAGTCAAACAAAATCGCCCTAGCTATATAAAGGGGAAATACAATTTGATGGCATGATGCTAGATGCCCCAAAAATGATGTGTTAAAATAATAAATGATAAGCACGTAAGAAAAAATGATGGATAATATCATATCACATATGTTATCGTAAATATCACTTCAAGGGCATATAGATATCATTTTTTAATGCTCAGATATCACTCCAAACAATACAATTTATTATTTTTAACTCTATATTGTGCATGACTATTAACAACATCATTTATAAATGCTTATCCATCATTCTGTAGGTACAGACCATGTGTGTGACTTTACAGAAACCGATTGCAATTTGATTATATATTTGCAGAACACAATTATTAATAAAGTAAAATCTCAAAGTCAATTACAGAACACAGGCAAATTAATTAAAGATGAATAACTCAAGAATTATTTAAAGAGCCATTAACAATTAATATGGAGGGGAACTTACTATCTATATTAATTACTATGATATATATTTTCCTACCTACCACAAAAGCAGTACTACTTTTTTAAACATTAAAAGTTTTAATATCTAAATTTTAATATATTTTTATCCACGTTTATATGTATACAATAACCATAATTTTACAAACATTTGCTTCTTTTTTATTTTTTTTTTCTCCAAATAACAATTGAAAATTTGACTCACCAATTTTTTTTAATAATATCTTTAGAGTTTCAATTTTCACCTTTTTTTTTATATATAATTCTCAGATCACATTGTGCTCAATTTTCACTCTTTTGAATTCAAGCACATAAATATAATCACATTATTTATTTATTTGCCATAATTATCAATACTTGAGGGAATGAGACTTGACCCCACTGTCATCTTCTTTGTCTTTCAATCATAGGTCGGGGTTCGATTCCCACCCAGCCCCATATCTCCCCTTTTATCCCCCTTTGTAATTTGTGTGGTTTGGACTCTCATACCTTTGTCGACAGATAGGTGTAAATGTTTACAAAAAATTATCATTACATGATTTATTTATTTATTGTCATAACTACATTATTCCAAAATAAAATACTATATATTTGCCTGGCTGGAGTTCTTCGGGATGCGGATGAGCACCGGCTGCGGGGTGCGAATCGAAGGTGCTCATATGGAGTCTGCACAAGCAGAGGCATATGGAGTTCTTCTCATGCAAATAGCGTGGGAGATGGGAATGAAGAAGTTTGAGGTGGATCGGACAATGCCGCGACCATTCAATTGATACAGGAAGAGCACGGGTTGACATGGCCGTATGATCGCAGACTAACTCCGATAAAAGAAATGATATCTCGGAACTGGAAAGTCAAGTTCAATCGCGCCCCAAGGGAATGTAATATGGTGGCCGACTACATCTATAGTAAATCACTAAAAAATTCCTCCATTTTTTAAAATTCAAGCTAACATGTTCTTTTCTTTTAACCGATTTCAGTGCGCGCTACACCCGCGGCGGATATGGCTGGTACATTGTTTCCACGGCAATAATCCTCTTCGCCCTGGTGTTGCTTTCTTTAATCCGTCTTTCTTTTCCTTTTTCCTAGCCTTTGTTGGTCGTTAAGCGAAGCGAGAAAAATAATTAAACGATCCCCAAATTTGCCTAATTAGGGTTTGAATTCCATTTCTTACAAAATCTATTTCTCGTTAAGGTAGGTTCAATCGCGTCCCAAGGGAACGTAATATGGTGGCCGACTAACATCTATAGTAAATCCCTAAAAAATTCCTCCATTTTTTAAAATTCAAGCTAACATGTTCTTTTCTTTTAACCGATTTCAGTGCGCGCTACACCCGCGGCGGATATGGTTGGCACATAGTTTCCACGGCAGTAATCCTCTTCGCCCTGGTGTTGCTTCCTTTAATCCGTCTTTCTTTTTCTTTCCCTTTTCCTAGCCTTTGTTGGTCGTTAAGCGAAAAAACTAATTAAACGATCCCCAAATTTGTCTAATTAGGGTTTGAATTCCATATCTTACAAAATCTGTTTCTCGTTAAGGTAGGCCCCGCCGCCCACCGCGATTTCTTCCTTGTAATAAAGTATTCATATTACACAGGTAAGAATATAATAGTAGTAATTAAATAATAGCATTGGTCAGATTTGTTAGTACTAGAAATTCTGGCTTCTGCCTTCCCATTTTCTCACCTCTTCACTAATTAACATGTTTCACTCTATACTTTCTGTTCTCTTCAAACACTTTCTTCCATAATTCCCGTTTCTACTTTCTTCCCCAAATCCCTAACCAAATCCCTTTTCATTTTCACTTTTTTTTTTCCATTTCTTAATTTTATGATTTTTTCGAGCTGTTGAGTGCAGGTGCGATCATGAATTCTGAAGGCGGCGGAACCACAGTCGGTGTTCCACAGAAAAATGGCTGCGGTCTCCCGCCGGGGCTGAATTGGAACAATGGGACCAGCAAGAGCGGCAAGCGGCGGATGATGAAATCGCCGCCGCACAATCTGGCTAGGGCTGGCAAGGCTTCGGTGGTTCCAGAAGTTTCCAAGGCTCCGGCGGTCCCAAAAGTCCCCGCCGCGAATAGCACAAAGCAGCCGGTAGTTGATTACAAAAGATGCCAATATAGTAGCAGCACAACCCTAGCGCAAATGAAGAAGAAATTGGCGGACAGGTCCGGCCAAAAATCGGAGGCAAAACCGACGAAGAAGAACGCCGCCGATCCGTCGCCTTCTGAGAAGCGGAAGATCAAATCGAAAATACTCATCAAGCTCCGCTGCAACCGCGGCGACTCCCAGGAGGGGGAACATCAGAGGCAAGATCTGGCGGAGACTGAGATTGACAGCGCCAACAAGGAGGAAGCCGCCGCCGCCGCCGATGATGAGCTGGAGGAAGAAATCAAGATTTGGAATTTAAGGCCGCGAAAGAACAAATCCAAAAAACGCAAAAACACAGACGCTGGAGCAAAGAAAGCCAACAACAGTACGGATTCTGGATCGAAGAAAGGCAACAACACAGATGCTGCTGGATCAAAGAAAGGCAGCACCACCGATTCTGGAACGAAGAAACAAAACAACAATAACAATAACAACAATAACAACAACAACAACAACAACGCAGATTCTGAAGCAAAGAAATCGAACAACACAGATGCTGGGGCGAAGAAAGCCAATATTAAAGATGAGAAGACCTCAAAAGCAGTAAAATCAGACAACAACGAAGAAGATCATGGGGCCAAGGGAAATGTGAGTGCATCGCCACCAGCTGCAGATCAGAAGAAGAAGGGAGGGGAGAAGAGAAAGATATATGTGGCCTTGACATTGAGCAAGCAGGAGATTGAGGAAGACGTTTTTTCGATGACAGGGATGAAGCCGTCGAGGAGGCCAAAGAAGAGGGCTAAGCATGTCCAGAAGCAATTGGAGGTTAACCCTAATTTGGAATTCATCAATTTGGGTTCTTGTTTGCATTATTTTATGATTGAATTTGGCGAATTTTTTTCTTTTTTGTTGCAGATCTTTTTCCCAGGGAAGGGGCTTGGAGGAATGTCTGCAGATACTTACAAGGTGGTGATAATCTGAGAGTTTTGGGAATCATAGTATATGATGAATTATTACAAGTTCATCAATTTTTTTTGAGGGTTTTCTGGCTGGGGGCTGATTTTATGGTTTCATGTGGTGTGTTTCTTGATTGCAGGCTTAGGTCTTGAATAACAATTATCGTGATGGCCCTTTTGGAGTTTCGAGGATGATGGGTTTAATTTGCATTTCTTTCTGGATGTTGTGATCGATGGGATTTTAAATCTAGACGTTTGTCTGTCTGTCTGTTAATTTCTTTAGGGTTTAGTTTCTTAGTATGTCTGTGTCTTTGTGTCTCTCCTGTCCCCCCGGGCCCCATCCCCAATCCAAACGAGTGTAATATCGACTTCTCTATCAATAATAGTACTGATGAGTATGATGTTCTGTAAATATTTGGATTTCCCTATGTTGAATTATATGTGTGGTGTGTTTCCATCTGTTTTAATTTGGGTTTATGATTATTGAAATTGTTTACTACCCAACTAAAAATTTATGAGAAACATCAATACCAATTTATTTTATGGTGGATTCTCACTCACAACAGTTTTCTAATAAAAGATTTCGGCCTTCTTTACCCTGGAAAAAAACTATGGTGGATTGATTATATTTTATCTTATATAACTGTATTAAAAAGTCGAATCAAAGTTACTAAATGAATAGTGTTTACTATACAAACGTTAACATTTGTTTACATACGGAGGAAGTATAACATTTCCGTGTAGTATAATATAGTAGTAGTACTTTGTTAGCTAGATTTTCCTTTCTAAAAAATGAAAATGAAAATGAAAATAATAATAATCCTAGATGGTAAAAACATCTAATTGAGATTAATTAATATCAATTTTAAACATTAGAATCATCATTGTCTACTTCATGAATGTTTATCTTTCTCCTTTTTTTTTTTTACCATTTTTGGTGAATTACCGGATATCCCCAGGCCACATTGGACCAAAGACTAATTCCTTGAGGATCTGCATGGGCAATGAAGGGCGTCCCTCCCAAAGCAGTCTTTTGCATATACACATGGCTCGACCCGAGACTTTGCTTAAGCGATTAGAGCCCAATCCACTCAAGCCAACTGCTGTTGGTTTTCTCCTTTTTACTATTGACCACCAATTAAATTAAAAATGAAAATTTGTGTATTTTAGACGACGACAATTATCGTTTTCATGTGAAATTATTAACCAATTTTTATGCAATTAAAATGCATTCCTGAAAAAATTTGGCCCTTCTTTTATTAATGCCACCATTTTTTAATAAATATTTTTTTGACTCATCATCAATAACTACAAATAAAATTTTAAATCAAGTATACATAATTCATGTAAAATTGTCATTTGTAAGTTGTAACCCAAAGAAGTCAACATTTGGCAAGAATTGTGACAATTTTGGGCAATGTTATATAAGTTATAACTCATCACTACACTACCTGATTGTTGGTGAGTGAAAAAAAAAAAAGAAAAAAAGAAAAACAAAATGATGATGATGCTAGCGCGATAAAATCCAGTGTTTAAAAATTGAACTCCCTGAAATTGAAAAGAATTTAACGACGATTTTCAATTATTTGAGATGTTGTTGAATATACGAATGAGGAGCACCTGAGCTGATATCCATTTTAGATTATTAATTAATATATGGAACGAACTTAATATGTAGTACCTGTTTTGTTTTGAATATTTTTTGGAAGTAAAATATTTAGAGAACTCGAAGCCCGAAGGCAACAAATAACTCACAGGACCAATTATATATATAGAAATTATACTACTATAAACTAAATAATTAAATAGGTGGATATTCCAAAACACGATGTCTGCCAAGGATGGGGTGGACGCATGTATGCTCTCTGCTGAACCTGAAAACCGACCGCCGGATCCGGTGTCCATCTTCCTGGATTGGCGACCTGCTCACCGGAGTCCTTTGTGTTTAAGGGTCTTGGAAAGCCTTCCTTCCGAGACATGGTAGTAGAAGGGAAAGAGGCGATACCGTCGACTCTTCTGGATGTTCCAAACAAGGAGAAGTTAGTGACTCTGGACTTCATCGATGGTGATCGGCTAAAGCCCAGAATATTGATAGACAATGCTGCTATGGCGCGTCTGTGCAAACCATGGGAGGATGCTCTCATAATATCCGTACTGGGGAAGAAGGTGGGTTATATCGCCTTGAAAGCTCGGCTTGAGAAGTTGTGGAAACTGAAGGGCAGAATGGAGTTAAGGGAGATGGATGAGGGTTTTTTCATTCTCAAGTTCTCCCAGTTGATAGATCGTACAATGGTCTTGAACAAAGGACCCTGGTGTCTCTTTGATAGCTATCTCATGGTTACGCCATGGCGTCCGAATTTCATGGCCAACAGGGCGGCGCCGACGAAGACAGTGGTATGGGCTAGGTTCCCGGGTCTGTGCATTGAATATTATGATGAATTTCTCCTGCCTCAAATGGCGGCTGGATTAGGGACTCCTGTGCGGGTGGATGATATGTCCAAAGATGTTCAACGTAGCAAATATGCGAGGGTGTGTGTAGAGGTGGATTTGAGTCTGCCATTGGTGTCTAGTATTCTAGTTGGTGATACATGGCACAAGGTGGCTTATGAGGGCTTGCATCTACTTCGTACATCATGCAAGAAATATGGTCACTCCAGTAATGCTTGTACGGAGGTGAAGGTGGCGGTTCCGGTTCCGGTTGCTAATCCGACTCGGGACTCTGGACAGGATTCAATCCCGCCGGGGAGTGGGTCTTCAGGGGTTGCGGTAGTGGCAAGCGCCGCCCAGCGAACCTGCGGCACATGATTCTCCGGCGGCGGGTTAACGGTTCCTCGATCGTGTCTTCCCCACGATCCCCCAGCAACCACCAGGCGATGACTGGATCAAAGTTTGCGTAAACGGAATATTGGGCCAAAAGTTAATCAGAGGTCTGGGCTGGACAGCTACAAACAGATGGGCAAGACATCAGTTAGGCCTAAGCCCACTGTAGGTCCACTTAAGGGTAGTGAGGCCCGTATTCAAGTTCAAATTAAAACTCCTGCTCGGGATAAGAATGGGAAAGCTCCTGCGGTGAGCCCCCTTCAATCCAACTCTGATCGGCCATCGGTGGCCAAACGGGCACGACCTTCTGGCAAGGGAAAGACGTCGGGATCTGGGGGTAAAAGTTCCAATGAGTTGCCGTCCTCCTCAACACGATTGGAGGAAGCCCCCGGATGAGGGGATTCCTATGCAGCACTAAGGTGCTATGTCGCGCCA